>JAOTNS010000762.1:0-108983 GCA_028476615.1 Culter alburnus
GAACACTAATGTTTAAGGCCAGTCTTTAGGTTGGAGATTTGGTCTGATTATAATGTGTGATTGAATTAATGTGACTAATAACTTGTCTTGTGATCTAAATAATTACGAGATATTGTGACGCTGAGAGCTTGTAAATGTGAGAAACTGTGTTCGTAAAAGCATGTCTATTTACATGGTGATTTTAACCCATTTTATGTGATCTGCTCTTTTTATTTGGTGTAATTTTCTCTTATTTGGAGTGGTGTTCTTATGCTTTCAACTGTGCAAACACTACTACACTACACAGAATATCCAGACCAAATTGCCCAGACATCTTTTGTTTTTTAAAATGCCAACTTGTTTCAACTGTATGTGTGAAGCCTCAGGTATGTTGGTTTTGAGAAAGTATTCCACTGTGGATGAAACAATACATGTTTACTTTACACCTGGTGTTGACATCCGTCTCAGATATTCTGATCACAAGTGGACAAATGAGACTGATCACATTTGCACCTAGTAGTAACAAACATTTTGATTGCGTTTACTGTGACCAGCACTTGTGATTGATTCAGGATGGTCTCGTTTCTGCACGTTTGTTAACGCATTTAGCTCAAAGGGTTAGTTCACCCAAAAATAATTTATTCACCCTCAAGCCATCCTAGGTGTATGACTTTTATTAAATGAGTTCTATTAAAACAATATTCTGGCTCTTTCAAGCTTTATAATAGTTTACTCTCTCTCTCTCTCTCTCTTCTATATATATATATATATATAATATATATTTTACTTTTATAAATAGGGATATATCTTTGTAAACTTATAAGTATGGATATTTTTCTTACAAAAATGCATCGCTTCACTTCAGAAGGCCTTTATTAACCCCCTGAAGCCGTATGGATTATTTTTATGATGGATAGATCCGCTTTTTTGGGCTTCAAAATATGGGTTACTATTTACTCCCATTATAAAGCTTGGAAGAGTAATAATATTTTTTTTAATATAACTCCGATTGGTGTTTGACTGAAAGAATAAAGTCATTTACACCTAGGATGTTTTGAGGGTGAGTAAATTATGGGATAATTTTCATTTTTGGGTGAACTATCCCTTTAAGAGTACATTCAATTTTTTATTTTCATTTTATTTTAAATTTGTATTTAATTTTATTTAAATAAAATATTTCTTTGTTATTTAACATATTTCGAGCAGAAATCTCATTGTTGTTTTAACCCTTAATAATGCATAAAACTGCAGATTATTTCCATATCAGTTTTGACCTGGTCGAATGCGAGCATATAAAAGTCATAACTTTTTCAGTCATCATTTAAAAAAAACATATTTTGTATCTGATTAATAACTTAATAATGATAACTTATTAATGACCTAATGTGCAAACCTTTAAGAGTTTTGCATGTTACCATGTTACTACACTTGCAACTTTTGAGAAATACTTTAATTTCAAATTATACATGAACTATAGCAAAATCAGTGTGATGCAAGGAAAAATACATCAGTATTTATGAGAATACATTATGAAATTTATAAGAAAAAATTAATGAATTTAATTGAGCTTCTTAAATGAACTTCAGATGTGTGTCGTTCAAATAATCTGTCACTGCATGTAAATGTCAGTCAAACTAGTTAATACCAGGTATAAATGGGTTCTCAAAGATGTTTTTAGTAATCTTAAAAGTCTGACTTGTGTTTGGATCATGTCTTAGGAGCCCTTCACGCCTACAGAGGAGCACGTCCTTGTTGTGCGTCTCCTAGTCAAGCATCTGCATGCTTTCTCCAGCAGCCTGAAACCGGAGACAATCTCCTCCTCGCCCTCTGCTCACTCCCACAGCAGTCCTCTGGAGGAGCTCAAGCGGTGGGTTTTTACAGCCTGCTAGCATTTGTCAGCTTGTCCTGAGGATCAGGCTATAGAACTAAAACATGTGTAAATCTAAGGTGGCACGTCGTAAAGAGGAGCCATTCACCCGATCAGGTGCCGTGGACATGATTGAACTGTCTTCTGTTTTACTGCTCTGTCAATAAGCCTCCACTCTCTGTCTCCCACAGTGTAGTGGTGCAGAGGTTTGTCCAGCAAAAGCTGTATGTCTTTCTACAACACTGCTTTGGACATTGGCCTTTGGATGCCTCATTCAGAGCGGTAAATGTCCTTGAGTGCTCACTGACGTTTGGAGCCTACTTTATACATAGACATTATGTGCTGTTCAAAACATAGTGAGGGTTAGGATGCTAAAGAAATGCATTAAATTGAAAGCATTGTGTTTATTTTGTTGTTTTAGGTACTAGAGACATGGCTTAGTTCATCCAGCCTTGGAGATACACTGGAGAAAAAACAACACTCAAGCAGATGGCGGCCAGAACAGAACTGTTCCCGATAAATGGTATTTTATATGTTGGGTGCTTATTAAAGGATTACATACACCACCGTTCAAACGGTATATATACAGTATAATTTCTTTAAGAAATTAATACTTTTATTATTATTACTTTTATTTTAATTTATTAAAGACAGATTTAATTGATCAAAAGTGGCAGTAAAGACATTTATGATGTTACAAAATGTTTCTATTTCAAAAATGCTGTTCTTTTGAACTTTATATTCATCAAAGAATCCTGAAAAATGTATCATGGTTTCCACAAACATATTAACTGTCATAGTTAAAATCAGCATATCAGAATGATTTCTGAAGGATCATGTGACACTGAAGACTGAACATTTTAAATTGTACTTTTTAAATTGTTACTGTTTTACTGTATTTTGATCAAATAAATGCTGCCTTGGTGAGTATAAAAGACATTTAAAAAACTCTACCCCAAACTATTAATGGTGGAGAGAGCATTTGATGTAATTTGACAGTTTTGTGATTTTCAGATCATTGTGTACCAAAAGGGTTTTTGGTCTTTGTCATTTACAGGGCCTCATTTGTCCAGGAGAATCTGCTCATGTACACAAAGCTTTTCCAGGTCTTCTTGAATCGAGCCATGCGCACAGACTTGGTCAATGCCAAAACGCTCTGATGGTCTTTAGGGTTGCCAAAGTCTTGTTCAACCAACCTGTCAGAGATGATCCAGAAAGGTTTTTAGAATGGATTTTTGAGTAGGGTTTTGTAGAACACCCAATGGATTTTATATATATATTGTTTTTTTATGAGCAAGTTTATGTCTCCAGCTGAGCAGCTGTTCTTGGAGCCGGAGCATGCCATTCTCCAACGACAGAACCGTGTCTTCCTGACACCTTCACATGGTGGAAGCTTCCTTTCTTCCCGCCAGCCAATGGGGACGGACAGCGTCTTCAAGGTCAAAAGTCATGTTTACAGCCTGGAAGGGCAGGACTGCCAGTACAGCCTGATGTTTGGTCCTGATCTACGGAAAATCGTAAGCTGAAGATGAATGCTGCTAGATGTGCTAAAAAATCGGTGTTGAGTGCATACGATAAGCGTGTTTTCATGAATACTTGAAATGTTACACAGAAAGGAATATAATAGACTGATTCCTTCTGTCAATTCCAGGTGTTAAAACTCATCCAGATTATTGCCCAAGCCCGACAGACTGCTAAACGGATATCGGATCATTCTACGGAAATGGCTGCAAACAGCTCTTTTCTCTCGTGGTTTTCCGTCGGCTCCTTGGATCATAACAACACGTTTACTGGTGGAGAGATGGACGATTTGGGAGAGGGTGTGAAGAAAACTCACGAGTTCCTCGACAAAGCTCTGGACTATCTCTGCCAAATATTTCGGGTCAGTCTAGAACTGCTTTTACTTAGGATGTACATCAAAAGTTTGGGGTCTGTAATTTTTTTTTTTGATGTTTTTAAAAGAAGAGCTTACAAAGACTGTATTTATTTGATTAAAAATACAGTAAAAAACAGTAATACTTTGAAACATTAGTGTTGTCAAAAGTACAGACTTTGATACCAAGTAAGTACTG
This sequence comes from Culter alburnus, assembly GCA_028476615.1. Classification (NCBI taxonomy): domain Eukaryota; kingdom Metazoa; phylum Chordata; class Actinopteri; order Cypriniformes; family Xenocyprididae; genus Culter; species Culter alburnus. The sequence goes on from JAOTNS010000762.1 coordinate 3,919, forward strand.
AATTTTAAAAAATGTGATGCTTTGAGCGCTGTTCATTGGATTCATAAACACCTGATTGGCCTTTGTGTTCACACGCTCAACATATATGTCTGTGATTGGCTACAATGATCAACGCACGGGAATGCTTGAAAGAGCTTGAAAGCAGCTCAAAGCTTCACATTTTTTAAACTTCGTAACCAACTTGGTACCAAAGTCGGTACTTTTGACAACACTGTGAAATATTATTGAAATTTAAAATAACTTAATATCTTCAGTGTCACATGGTCCTTCAGAAATCATTCTAATATGCAAATTTTGCTCCTCAAGAATTATTTCAGATCAATGTTGAAAACCGATATAATATAAATATTTAAAAAAAATCAAGATTCTTTGATGAACAAAGTTTAAAAGAATTGCATTTATTTAAAAAAAAAATTTTTTAACACTATAAATGTCTTTACTGTCACTTTTATAATATATTGTGTCCTTGCTGAATAAAAGTATTTATATTTATAAAGTATTAGTATTTATTATTTAATCTTACAGACCACAAACTTTTGAACGCCTGTGCATATATTTACATAATAAAAATGAAAGGTGAACAACTTAATTTTGGTTCTTTATTGTACAGTTAAATGCAGGGCAGCTGTCTCAGCTGCTGGTCAATGTGGCATCTGTAGACGATGAAGGAGCATCTAAACAACTCCCTGACTGCATACCGAGTGAGAATGGCCTTGTGTTAACAGACCTGGGCAGGTTGCAGGTGAGTTTTAGAATGCCGATCTTCTTCAACATATTCATTTCGCAAATCGTAATGATTTTCTACATGCATAATTTTCTTTTTTTACAGATCATCAATGGTCTTCGCCGATTTGAGATCGAATATCAAGGAGACCCAGAGCTTCAGCCTATCAGGAGCTACGAAAATGCTTTTTTGGTTCGACTGCTGTTTCGGATCTCAACCTTTATTAATGCAAGAGTAAGAATATTGCTTTTGCCTGCAGTGTAATCCAAAAATTTAACCTTATTATGGTCTTTGCATTTAATTTCAGTCAAATGTGACCATGTTGTTTGTGTTCTGTAGTTGGGAGACCACATGGAAGCGTTATGTTCTCGACAGGACCTCTTAGGCAGACTAGGACGACACTACCTGAGCAGTTCCTCGGTTGTGGCGGAGCAACGACGGAAGAGTCCAGTGACGCGGCAGATGAGGGAACGTCCTCAGCGAGTCCGTCTCAGCCTGCGGTTTCTGGCCAGCTATCGCACCCTCCTCGTTCTCCTCCTGCTCTACATGCTGTTTGCACTACTATCGTTCGGTGCTTTCTCCAGCACTGGACTCATTCTCATCATCAGCTTTCTGTATGAGCTCCTCTTTAATTTCCTTAATGAAAAAACTAAAGACTCAGTAGACGGAGACTCATTATGCTTTTTTTTTAATTATTATTATTTTAATGTCAATACAAAACTTCAAGCAAAGGTGCATGAAGATTTTTATATACAGTATTTGCACTGAAAGTGTATTGGTACATTTAATGACTAAAATTGAACCGGGAATGTTGTATCCAATGCACTCTTCCCCCCCCCCCCCCCCCCTTTTAAACTATGAAATGTGGTTAATCCAGCTTTTCAGTCATTAAGTTCATTTATAATGTTTTGCCAATGTGACTGTCAGAACAATCCAAAGTTCTGCACTTAACTGGCTGCATTTCATTAAACATAAGTGTCTCATTCGTACTTTCATGACTGGATTTTCATTTCTGTAGAAACATGGATATGCATCAGATCTCTATCATTTCACACTGAAAAAAGTAATGCAATGACTTTGTTAAATCTGTTATTTCCCAGCTGTATTGGAGGAAGTAGTGCTGTTACCATAGCAGCCACCTCGATATTAAACGTCCTAGTGCGAGAGGAGTGTACAGTTTATGAAAACAAAACAGCCCTCTGCACGAATTCCATCTGTGTGACAGCATGCATTACCAAGTTTATTGGGTAAAACATGATTTATGACGCAACGTGGAAGCGAAACGTCACCCGCTTGAGTAGACGCACGTGACGTAGAGATCCCTGCGGGAATCAAACTTGTTTCACAGCGAAATGGATACGCGAGTCGACTCGCTGCGGAGGAATATTGACTTCTTACAAAAGCAGCACAGAGAAACTCTGGAGAAATTACATGGTGAAATAGATACGTTAAAGCGGCAAAATAAAGGTACATGTATGTTAAATTGCCTTAATATAGTACATTAATGGTATGGCCTTTTCATGAACAATACATTGATGTGTGACATGGGTAATACTTGTCCGTACACTTACAACAAAAGGAATCATTCTTATTTTATTTGACGTAATTTACTGAAAATGTGACGAGAACATGTTTAGGTAGGCTACCGTTAAAATGATGCCTGTGTTGCTGTAATAATCTTTCTGCTTGCCTACGAGTTTAATGGACCCAATTCTGTCATCATTTACTCGTATGCATGTCAAAACTTGTATGATTTTCTTGTGAAATACAAAGATTTTAGGCGGAATGACTGAATCAGTCATTTACTTCCACTGTAAGGAAAGTTGCAATGAAAGTGAGTGGAGACTGAGGCTGTAATCTTTTTCTGTGGAAGAAAGTCATGCAGGTTTAGGAGAACATGAGGGTGAGTAAATGCTCAGAATGTTCATTTTCAGGTGAAGTGTGTGTTTAATGAGGATGGGCACCTGCTGTCAGGGTATCGGAGGTGATACTTTAGTACGGGTTGCCTGGTGACGTCGAGCTGCTGAATGAAGAAAATGAAAGAATAGCGTTTGTAACCGCTGTGGGTGGCAAAGTATCAGTTTACACAGACAAACGTTTTGGTGTTTTGTTTCTGACTGTCAAAACGAGGTTTGTTGACCAAATGTATTGTAATTTTTCTTGCATCAAACGGGTGAAAGAATATAAAGGTGCCCTAGAACCAGTTTTTTACAAGATGTATATCAGTCTAGGGTCCCCTGAATGTGTCTGTGAAGTTTCAGCTCAAAATACCCATAGATTTTTTTTAATTAATTTTTTTGAACGGCCTATTTTGGGGCATCATTAACTATGCACTGATTCACGCTGCGGCCCCTTTAAATCGCACCCTCCCTGCCCCCCCGAGCTCTTGACTATAATACAGTGCATAAACAAAGTTCACACAGCTAATATAACCCTCAAATGGATCTTTACAAGATGTTCATCATGCATGCTGCATGCATGCTTCAGATCATGTGAGTATAGTATTTATTTGGATGTTTACATTTGATTCTGAATGAGTTTGATAGTGCTCCGTGGCTAAAGCTAACATTACACACTGTTGGAGAGATTTATAAAGAATGAAGTTGTGTTTATGAATTATACAGACTGCAAGGGCTTAAAAATGAAAATAGCGACGGCTCTTGTCTCCGTGAATACAGTAAGAAACGATGGTAACTTTAACCACATTTAACAGTACATTAGCAACATGCTAACGAAACATTTATAAAGACAATTCACAAATATCACTAAAAATATCATGATATCATGGATCATGTCAGTTATTATCGCTCCATCTGCCATTTTCCGCTATTGTTCTTGCTTGCTTACCTAGTCTGATGATTCAGCTGTGCACAGATCCAGACGTTAATACTGGCTGCCCTTGTGTAATGCCTTGAACATGAGCTGGCATATGCAAATATTGGGGGCGTACATATTAATGATCCCGACTGTTATGTAACAGTCGGTGTTATGTTGAGATTCACCTGTTCTTCGGAGGTCTTTTAAACAAATGAGATTTATATAAGAAGGAGGAAACAATGGAGTTTGAGACTCACTGTATGTCATTTCCATGTACTGAACTCTTGTTATTCAACTATGCCAAGATAAATTCAATTTTTGATTCTAGGGCACCTTTAAAATGAAGCATAACATACAAAGGAAGTAATCAAATGAGAGTTTTCTGATTAATCTGATTACTGTAAAATATCCTTTTTTTTTCATGACGTCCCAAAGAGCAAAATGAACTCTATAAATCAATGACACTCTCTACTTTCTTTGCAAACATTTTCTATATCACATTTACCTGCTGTGTGAAGAGGACAGGTCTGGTGGATTTACATAAATTTACATATGTATTCGGCAGCACTTTTCTTATGATGAGCATACAGCCAGGGGCTGACCTTGTCTTTTCGCCCTCCTAGAGCTATTAAACGCTCACTGGATCCATTTCTCCACAGAGAGGACAGACATAGCAGCTCACTTTGAGATAAATAATGCAGTCTTTACCTTGCGGCCATATAAATCGGGATGCCCACAATGATGACTGGTATGGCAATGCCTGCTATGAGTGAGATCACCACCGGAGCCCCGAGCAGCATGCCGACCTGCCACAAAACCTTTCGGGTCTGCGACCACGGCTTCTTTCCCCAGAAAGTGCAACCTGAGGGACTGTAAGGAAAGTAAGTGGAAGTGTTTTTTTCATTTACAGTATCATAACCACACTGGCATAGACATGACATGAGGTTAAAGATAAGACGAGGAATATTAGCCAATAAAAAGCTAGACACACACTGTCTCATTGGATCAATATTTTATGATCTCATCCTCGATTAGTCTCATGCACTGCCTGGGTGAATTACAATCCTCTATGGTCAGTGTCACTTCCTGTTTTGTTCTGTGTGGCAAAGTGTTACAGGGTTCTAGCTTGAAAGCCATTTTGAAGTAAATATTTGAAGACAACACTTTATTATTGATGAATGCTCATAACCAGTGTTGGGGAACGAATTACAAGTAACATGAGTTCTGTAATCAGATTACTTTTTTCAAGTAACTAGTAATGTAACGCATCAAACCACCAATGAAAGAAAGTTTTGGAATGACATGAAGGTGAGTAAATGATTACAGAGTTATGAATGTATTCTGTCATTTCATAAAATCTTTTTCCCGGCCAGCTGGAGCCGAATGGGGTGTTCATTAAATTAAGAAACCTGCTTCTGGCAAATCATGGGGGTTGGGTTGTATGGACAGGGAAATATGAAGCAAGATTTATACTGATTAATTGACAAAAGTCAGTGCTGGCCGACATCCAAGAGCGGAAAAATCTATTTGAAATCTGCTTTGGTGCAGAGATAGCGTACTGAAACTGGTAGCAGCAAAGTCGCTATTTTAAAGATCAGACCTCTAAAACGCCTCAGCTTCTGCAAGACTTGTGTTGATTAAGAGTAATTAAGCAAATCTGATAATCTGCAACGTTCATGAAGTCGGCTACAAAAGCAGCTCGGCACAAACTCAGTATACTAGGGCCAGAAAAACATATTTGACATTCTTGTGCAGCAGAATTACCCCTGTTTAGCTTGGACCGAATGTGTCAGAGAGTAGCTTAATAACAGATCACAAACTCTGGTGACTGCTGGTGATGAATGTGGGATATGTGCTTGCAAACAAATGTCCTGTATTTGGCTGTGAAAGCTCTGCACACTGAGTAAATATTCTGCAAATGTTAATTAGAAAGTGTACAATAGCCTACAGTAGCTTAATCGATTAATGAATGCATGTATATTTATTAACAGTATGAGATTCTCTAACACACATCTACAGACCAAATTTTGCAAACAAAACTGCAGGCATATTCAGAAAATCACCTCTTTTAAACTATGCTCATGGTTAATGTGACTTCCAAGGGTAGCACTTTTTTTTAATCAGTCTTTAGAATGTACAGAATTGATACAACGAGCATTTGAGATTTGTTAGATGCATCAAATCTCCAGAACAATTTGAGTCTGCAAGTAAATGAGATATTTATGATCAAAACTTTATATTCACCCCTTTTATTGTCTATGAAATAATGTGTAGATTTTTCATTTTTATTCAGGATTCTTTGATGTTCAAAACACATTTATTTGAAATCTTTTGTAACATTATAAATGTCTTTACTGTCACTTTTGATCAATTCAATATGGAAGCTTGTTTCTGCCACCGAATACAAAATAAAAAAGGTAATTATGACTTTTTCTCACAATTGCAAGTTATAAAGTCAGAATTGCGTGACAAAGTCGCAATTCTGAGTTATAAAGTCAGAATTGTGGGATATAAACTCGCAATTGTGTGAAAAAGTCACAATTGACCCTTCGCCGGGAATTTGATTGACAAGCGATCTACCCAATCATAACGCCGAATGCGGCATTTTTTCTGACAAAGCAGTCAGGAATTAGAGGATTAACCTCGTTGGACTTGAACTTGAAAAATGGTGTGTATTTACGTCTTTCCGCGGTTGAAACAACATTCCTTCTGATGTTCATTCATGTTTATTTGATGCTATTAAGTAACTAGTAGGAAGAGATGATCGGTTTATGAGCCGTTTGAGCTGAGGTGCTACAGTGATCTGTCACGACACATTAAAGAGCCACAAAACGGTTTTTATTGTTCGAATTTCTTAACAAATTACACAGTTTGAAAGCTGGGACTTTGTTTAATATCATAAGTAACCTGCTTTGTCTTATCTGTCGACGTGTTGTCAGTGTCCTCTTTGCTCCGTGATGTATTTTTCACTCTGTGTGTGGCGTGACAGCGTCACGGCTTGTCGGACAAAGCAACAGTAACTAAGGGGGGCGGGTCTTTGTGAAGAGTCAATTGCAAGTTATAAAGTCAGAATTGCCTGACAAAGTCGCAATTGTGAGTTATAAAGTCAGAATTGTGGGATATAAACTCGCAATTGTGTGAAAAAGTCACAATTGACCCTTCGCCTGGAGTTTGATTGACAAGCAATCTAACCAATCATAACGCCGAATCCGCCATTTTGTCCGACAAAGCAGTCAGGAATTAGAGGATTAACCTCGTTGGACTTGAACTTGAAAAATGTCAGAATTGCATGATATAAAGTTGCAATTGTGAGTAATAAAGTCAAAATTGTGATATAAACTCACAATTGTTAGTGTTAAAGTCAGAATTGTGGGATATAAACTCGCAATTGTGAGTTATGAGGTCAAAATTGTGCAATATAAAGTCGCAATTGTGAGTTATAAAGTCAGAATTGTGAGATATAAACTTGAAACTAAAGTCTTTTTTTCCTCAGAATTGGACTTTATAATTCACAATTGCAAGTTTATATCTCACAATTCTGACAGAGAAAAGTGAGATAAAAGTCGAAATACCGTTAAATTGTTTTATTCCATGGCGGAAACCAGCTTCCATAACTGAACGTGTCCTAACTGAATAAAAGCATTAATTTCTTTTAAAAAAATCTTTCTGACCCCAAACGGTAGTGTACAGTATTTCAGGTAAATCCAGCTTTAAAGTGCATAAAATCTAAACTGAACCGTGGTTGGTTGCTTCACATGTCAATCAGACCGTATCTTCCTGTCTAAATTGCCTGCTACAATGCGGATGAGACCTTAGCTGTGAGCCATTAGTCAAAGATCTGGCTTGACGTGTGACTACTCTTACTGTAACCCGATGAGCGTGTGTTGTGTAAGTGTGTACCTGAGGTAGTGCACATCAGTGATCTCCTGCATGCACAGCCAGCAGAACTGACAGGCACACACTGTACAGTTCATTCTGTTGCAGCTGCCATCGTTAGTCTTCATGATGTAGGCACCGCACCGCGGACAGGGCTTGATCTCCTCTGCATCTTAAAGAGCGAGAGCGGAAACAAACATCTTAGCTGGGGACACCAGATGGATATTAGGTTATTCCCTCAATATTTGAATCATACCGCCGGGCTCCTCGTTGAACACGTAGAGTGTGGAAACATCATTGCCTCCTGACGTGTGGCGAGCGCGCTGACGTCTGGCTTGGTCGCAAGTCTGGTCTGGGTGCCACAGCTGGCGGCAGTGGTAGCAAAACTCGGTTTCACAGCCTTCCCGACCACAGCTTAGCTTGGGACACTCAGCGCAGCCGTAAGCTATCACTGCATAGCTAATGAATGACAGAGACAACACAATAAAACATTAGTGATTAAGTAAATTATTAGGGCTGGGCAAAAAAAAAATAGATTTTTCAATTAATCGTTTTTTTAAAACGTGGTCGATTCCATATTGATTCTCAATTTTTTCTGTATTTATTCCTACAAAGATTGAATATAATGGGCCCTACTTTAACGATCTAAGTGCATGGTCTGAAGCACAGAAAAAATGGTCAGCGTGCTAGGCGCATGGTCCAAAAGGGTTGTCCCTATTCTCTTAAAGAGTCATGGGTGTGTTTTGGGCGTAACGTGCAATAAACCAAACAGAGTCTCATCACCCATTCCCTTTAAAAGCCAGATGCACTTGCACCATGGTGGATTCGCTATTTACATGGCGGAATATAGACACCCTCAACCTGACGAGTCAGTTTAAATACATTTTTAATATGTGGCATGTTTGTGTGCTGCTGCGCATCCCTGTATGTGTAAGCAAAGTGTACGAGCTTTGTGCACCCGCCTATAGGCGTATATTACTAACACAACCTTTAAATAACAAAAAAATACTGCGCCATTGACTTTAGAGCAGGTTTTTGTTGGTCAATGTCGCAGTCTATTCAGTTTCCTCAAAATAGCAACACGCCAACAATGCACCTGAACACACCTCGTTTTCAGACCAGCACGCCCATAGGCGAACAGACGTGGGGCGAGTGCATTTGCTATTTAAATAATGTGTTGCAGGATGTGAAAATGATAACTGTTGGGTTAAAACTAGCAAAAAACACTTGCATCGTGCCTGGTGCTGCATTGCGAAGGGAGTATGATAGGGCCCAATATCTGATTGCCATTAATGCACCTTTCAGGAGACGCTAAAGAAAACTTGCACAAGTTCTGTGTACAGAAAGCCAGTGAAAATTGAATCATTGAATTAATTGTATAGAATCAAAACAAGATCTTGTGAATCGGAATCGAATCAGGACATCTGTATCGATACCCAGCCTTACAAATGATATTTAAAATGAGAATAATATGCAGCTTGTTAATCAATATTTTAAACACACATCATTTGATATGTGAACATAAGCCACCATCTATCAGACGCCGGCGGTTACCGCTATCATCATTGATTCTGTGTGCTTCAGTCTCAGTAGTAAAGAGAGAGGATTCTCTCAGTCCCATGCGGAGCGACTGCAGGTGACACCTAATACTGTCTTGTTGACAAGAAATGCCAAACAGCCACAGATTCCCATCACTACCCCGATCCGGTAACCATTACGAAACCTAATTCCAGCCTCCAGAACTATCCATAATGCAGCGGAGAATGTGCTTCACGCTGCAGCGTGTGTGACACAATGATCTGACACTTTCTTATACTCTTGATCATTGAAAATCCAGCTAAAACCAACTTCACTTGGTTTTTAGTTGGTAAAAGTTGGGTTATGACTGAGGATGACCATTTCAGTCAGGCTGGTTAGAGCTGATAGACCACCTTGGCTAAGCTGGTGGAGAACCCATGGTCTAACTAACTACCAGCAACAAACCAAAAAAACAGTTTGACCACATTAATCTTTTTTGAGAGATTTTTTTCCCCCAGAAGAACTGGAAAAAATAAATAGTTTCTTCTCACAAGCAATTCCACTGAGTAATAATATTATGTGGTGCCTTTATGTCAGAAAGATTGTTTTATCTAACTTGTTGCAACTAAAAGCATGCTGTAAAAATTTCAAGTGGATCAGGTTTTTATGTATTATATAAAGTTAACATTATAAGACATTAATAATGACACTGCTAAATGTAAACTTTAGCGAATCTCAAAATGAATATCAATTTTTCATACTTTACATTATAATGTTGTGATCTGTAAATTCCGTAGCATTTCATTGCTGATTTTAGTTTTAGTGTCTTTAATTAAAATAATGTTAAAATGTTATTTTTTAAAATTCTATTTATTTATTGAATACAAAAATATATACAGTATATAAAATACTACAGAATTTTAAAAGCGGCCATTTATCGTTTATCAGCCATAATGTAAAAACAAATATCTGCCAGTATCAGCTAGAATATGAATATTATAATCTTAAGTTAAATTTCTGCTTTATATTTAAAATCAAAGTTACAAACTGCCATGATAAATTCATTGCACTTTTTATAGCGCTATGAATATAAATTATAGATTTAAAAAAAATTGCACAAACATCTAAAACCTTTTGTAGATATTATTGTGAATGAAAGGAAATCAGAGTATTGTAATATGTCAAGTCAATCAAATGTTGGAACAATCTCCCTCCCTATAATGGAGGATTGGACAATTGCTGTGCTTCAGCAAACACATTCATCCTAATGCTTTTCCAAAGTTTCTAGCCACTCAGCATTTTCACTGGCCACAATTTTGACATTGATACCATGGGGAAAAAGTGCCATATAGATATTTTTAATATCATTTCATAATTTGGCAGCAGGTATTTTAGGCTGCTGTCACTTTAAGACCTGATGCACAGATCCATTATACTGTTACACATGCACTTTCTTTCTAAACTGTTTACATTCACTTAAAACATAACTGTGTTTACATGAATACTCACCAGCATTTTAACATTATTTTGTGTGTATTTGACTGTTTAAGCGCAATAAGCAGCAAAAAAGAACTCAATTTAGTACTGAGAGGCGACTTTATGTGGCGCACTTTGGGTGTGAGCACAAAATCTACGGGAATGAGTAACATTATGCACAATACGTGCAATCCCACGGCAAAATTCAAGCCCTGAAACACCAACAATATTCATCTGGAGCAAATGAAACGAGTGCGTGAGGTGAGGAGGGTTTGTGTGTCGACTCGCTGTCGGAGAGATGAGAGAGAGAGAAAGAGCAGCTGGTATCGTGTGTCTATTCTGCAGAAAATGAGAGTTTCAGATATTTCAGTATCGAAAATCTATATTTTTGACAACACTACATTGCGCTTAGTTTATTATTTCATAAGCCTTTTTAAAAGACTACAACTGAAAAAAGTATATATTATATATAAAATTCAACCCACAAAAGTGTCTAGTAGGAGCTGCTGAAATACACCCGCATTTGGCGGTTTGGCGGGTGTTCATGTTAAGCCCTGTTCACATTTCTGTGCTAACCTGCAGTCTGGCGCCGGGCACCAGCGTGTGTCCGGGTCAGCAGCCAGAAAGCGGCGCAGCTGAAACTCTTCGAATCGCTCCAGCAGTGCACCGTCATCCAGGATGGCACGGACATCGGGCAGAGCCAGCACTTCAGGGCACTGCGGGCAGGCGATACCCACACGGCTCTCCGAAATCTCGATGCGTAGGTATTGGCGCAGACAGTCGGTGCAGGCACGGTGCTGGCAGGAGGACAGGCGAGGAAAGTGTCCGCGTGGTTGACTCAGGAGGCAGAGCGGGCACTCGACCAGGTGCTCGAGCAGCTGATCCTGACTGGAGGAGGACAAGGACAGGACACCCATTGAGCCGCTGCTCCCACACTCCACTCCTCCCTCGTCCTCTCCCACTCCACCTCCGTCCCCTTTCCCAGGGTCTCCTCCATCCCTACCGCCCTCTAATCCAGCTTCACTGTGAGCCCGGACCTGAGAGGAAAGACAAAATGACTGAGGGCAGTAATGAAAGTTATGACTTTTTCTCACTTGTGTTATATTAAAGGTGCCCTAGAATTAAAAATTGAATTTACCTCGGCATAGTTGAATAACAAGAGTTCAGTACATGGAAATGACATACAGTGAGTCTCAAACTCCACAGTTTCCTCCTTCTCATTTGTTTAAAAGACCTCTGAAGAACAGGCGAATCTCAACATAACACCGACTGTTACATAACAGTCCGGATCATTAATATGTACGCCCCCAATATTTGCATATGCCAGCTCATGTTCAAGGCATTACACAAGGGCAGCCAGTATTAACGTCTGGATCTGTGCACAGCTGAATCATCAGACTAGGTAAGCAAGCAAGAACAACAGCGAAAAATGGCAGATGGAGCAATAATAACTGACATGATCCATGATATCATGATATTTTTAGTGATATTTGTAAATTGTCTTTCTAAATGTTTTGTTAGCATGTTGCTAATGTACTGTTAAATGTGGTTAAAGTTACCATCGTTTCTTACTGTATTCACGGAGACAAGAGCCATCGCTATTTTCATTTTTAAACACTTGCAGTCTGTATAATTCATAAACACAACTTCATTCTTTGTAAATCTCTCCAACAGTGTAGCATTAGCTGTTAGCCACGGATCACAGCCTCAAATTCATTCAGAAACAAATGTAAACATCCAAATAAATACAATACTCACATAATCTGATGTATGCATGCAGTATGCATGACGTAAAGATCCATTTTGAGGGTTATATTAGCTGTGTGAACTTTGTTGATGCAATGATAGAGTCGAGAGCTCGGGAGGGGGCGGAGAGCGCGAGCATTTAAAGGGGCCGCAACCTGAATCTGCGCATTTCTAATTATGCCCCAAAATAGGCAGTTAAAAAAATTAATTTAAAAAAAAAAATCTATGGGGTATTTTGAGCTGAAACTTGACAGACACATTCAGGGGACACCTTAGACTTATATTACATCTTGTAAAAAAAACGTTCGATGGCACCTTTAAATAAGAAAATGACACTCTGTTCGTTGGCAACAGGAAAAATGAGATGCTCCTAATAAAAGAAATGAGATAAAATGGTTTGAGGGATGTCATGCATCTAATTTTTCATTGGGTGTGAGCATGGAGGTGCCCCACTGGAAGTGGTCCAAATGGCGCCCGAATGTCCAGTGTGAGTACAGTTTTATTTTCATTGATAACATTTCCTTTCGTGTTCCAAGACGATAAAGTCATGTGTTTGACAGACGATGACAGTTTAAAGTGAATAAAGTTGTGACTTGAACGAACTTCAGATCACAAGCTGAATCACGCATGCGCAGTATCATCAGCTCATCGGTTCTCAAATCGGACACGTCCGAAAGAAGCGGTTCTTCGGTTGTGTACTGATGATCCGAAAACCGTTGCAACCGATTCTACTCGAGAACGAGATTGAGATTCGAGAACCGCGAGAGCGATTCAAAAGGAGTCGCCAGTTTGCTCTCGCTGTAGTTTGATTACGTCATTTTTTATCTTTATATCACCTTGTTTAGAAATTAAAGCTGTCCATGGATTATTTATGAAACAAATAAATGTTTAGTTTGATAAATCTAATTGTTTTCAATCTTTAAAAAAAAAATAACTTGAAAGCACAACTGCACAACCTTTACTATATTGCTTTTTAAATAATATTAATATAGAAAAATGAATTTGTAGAACTATTTCTGAACATTAGTTTGATCTGTGTACAAAATATTATGTTCATGTGGGCATGTAGTTTATTATGTACAGTATTATATGCTATTAATCTGCTATGGTGTATTTGGAAAAGCATAATAAACGTTATATTTTCTGTATGTTTTATATTATCACACTGTCCGATGTTCAACAAAACTTGACTAACGTGCTTTTCGTTCACTTGAAAAGTTAAACGCATGCGCAGTATCATCAGCTCACCGGTTCTCAAATCGGACATGTCCGAAAGAAGCGGTTCTCGGTTGTGTACTGATGATCCGAAAACCGTTGCAACCGGTTCTTGACTCGAGAACGAGAACCGTGACAGGCCGTGTATGTTCGTTCGTGTGCGCCGCGCATGCGCACTCATATCAGCTGCTCTGCAGCTCGTGCCCATCATTATCAGTTCTCTCTTCACAGCAGGTTAAATCACTGTACTGTTGGAGTAACTGAATAATTTCGGAATGTTGGTTTATTTCGAGAGGTAGTGTCAGGCACATCAAAAAGTGAGTAACTTTAGTAATTTGTGGATTCGTGTTTGCTTACTGGAGATGCGAACTGTTTGGAACGATTCAGACCGATTTGGTGAACTGGTTCAACCGGTTCACTGAAAAGAACCGGTTAAAAAGAACGATTCGTTCGCGAACCGGACATCACTACTTTAGACTTGTGAGATTTCTGCCACATCGTTGTAGACACACTCTTTTTATTTACGATAATTATGCCATATGCTGCCTTCATGTGCAATCGGAAATTTGATAATTCCCACTTCTGAAGTCGTGATTACAAGCTCATCGAAATGGGAGGGCGTTCATGTGCAATTTTTACCTAGGAAACTTGTATTTACGATAATTCAGAGAGCACGAAGGCATTAATTATACATATATATATATATATTAGGGCTGTCGATTTAACGTGTTAATTTAATTAATTACGCAAAAAATAACGCGCTAAAATTATTAACGCATTTAATGCAATTGCGAGTTATAAAGTCAGAATTTGCGAGATATAAAGTCACTGCCTTTATAACATGCAATTCTGACTTTATATCTCACAATTGCAACTTTAAACCTCACAATTCTGAGAAAAAAAAGTCAGAAATGTGAGATAAAAAGTCGCAATTACCTTTTATATATTTTTTTAGTGGTGGAAACAAGCTTCTATAAGAACGATTGTGCTTCTCCGAGCAACACAGCAATGTTTCTGAATGAATTCTTGTTTTGAGCCCATCAATCGGGTGAACCAATAATGATTCAACGGCCCATTCATAAAGAGAGCCATTTACTTCATTCCTGATTGAATCAGCCATTTGAACGAATCAAATGAATGAAGGCAGTATTATTTCATTAAAAAATATATCATTTCATTTTCCATTTTAATAACAAAAAAACATTTAAGATATATTTCACCCAAAAATAAGAAATTCTGTCATCATTTACTCATCCTCATGGCCGTTGTAGCCTAAAAAGTTATGTGTAATAAATGCTATGTTGAATCAAATAAAACATTTTTTTCTAAAGCTACTTTTTGTAATGTCTGTTTGATGCTTTTCTCATTTAACACAATAATGACTTTAAATTATATTTTTGGGGTAATTTCTCAGACAAATTTGATGTGCAATTAATTTGAGATATATATATTTTTTATTTATTTATTTATTTATTTTTTGGAAGTTGCATTAAAAATCCACTTGGCTCGACAATCTGAGGGAGCATGTTTGATTGTGCATGATGGTTGTGAAAGGAAGTGAGTCGATAAAGTGTCTACCGGGTAAAACAAACTATTACAGCAACTGCTTACAGAGATTAAATTGAAACATATTTAAGAGTTACAGATGGTATAAATGTCATCTTACTTGTTCCACATTTTCATGCTCATTGGGTGTGAGAGTGATGGCCACTTCCTCCTTGTTCAAATTCCCGACGGGCTTCTCAATCCTGGGATCAGATTTGGGCTTTCGGCTGAAGAAGCTGAGGAAACTGAGGGACTGGGACTGCTGCTTGGGTCTCTTCATTGTTCAGAGCTGGACCGTCCAGCCAAAACAGCATGAGCGGATCGAGCTCCTTTTGTTTGTGTGTCTCTGTTTGTTGCTTTACGGTCTGATGCTGAACACTGGCAAACAGACCATTGTGAGGAAGTACGAAAATCATCCACAGCAGCGTTTCCTGATCAAGGTCATCCTTGTTTTCTTCTCACATGAAATGTTTTATGCTCCTTTAGTTATGCAAACAAACCACAGATGTTCATAACTGAAAAAACAAACAAACAAACATATGAACAGTATCAGAACATTGTGAAAGTTAGATTGTTGTAGAAAACATCTTGTGAAATTAATCTCCCAACTGGACCACAGTCTGTTACATTCATATCAACAGTCAACATGTAATGGAGAAGGAGATGCCAGATAGACGAAAAATGGTAGAGACTGACTTCTGTGTTCCCTGAAGGATTCAGAGGCTCTGATGTGGAGGATGGGGTTTACTTTCACTTGTTAATGCTACTCTCCTCCACCTGACTCCACATCAGATAAACACATGACTTCAGAACATGATCACTGCAAAAAATGCTGTTCTTACTTAGAATTTTTGTCTTGTTTCTAGTCAAAATATCTTAAAGTTCTTAAATCAAGAAGCATTTTCTTGACAAGTACAAATTATTTTCTTGTTTTCAGGAAAAATAAATCAAAATTAAGTAAGTTTTTCCTTAAAACAAGCAAAATAATCTGCCAATGGGGTAAGCAACTTACTTAATTTTGACTTATTTTTCCTGAAAACAAGAAAATAATTTTTACTTGTCAAGAAAATGCTTCTTGATTTAAGAACTTTAAGATATTTTGACTAGAAACAAGATAAAAACTCTAAGTAAGAACAGCATTTTTTGCAGTGATCATGTTTAAGCTTTTTAAAATTGAACAGACATATCTGGCTTCAAAACTGAGAAATGTTGTCTTGGCAACTAACTGAAAAAATATAGTTGAAGTTAAAGTATTAGTTCACTTCAGAATAAAAATGTCCTGATAATTTACTTCACTGGGGTTCAACGGGTTGAAGGTCCAAATGTCAGTTTCAGTGCAGCTTCAAAGAGCTCTACATGATCCCAGACGAGGAATAAGAGTCTTATCTGGAGAAACCATTGGACATTTTCTAAAAAAAAATACAAATTATATACGTGACGTAGGCAGAAGTACCGCGGTAGGACGAAAAACTCCATCCCATTTTCTCTTCCATCCTCAAAATCATCCGACATCGTTGTTTTACCTTTTTTTTGTAAAGGCTGTTTGAATGAGTCTTTGCACATTTGATTTGTAGACACTTGCTTGTTACTTCCACCTACGTCACGCATGACCTTTCCAACATGATTACGTCATGCGTGGAGCATCACAGAGCAGTGCAAGACGAGCATTTGTGGTATAGAAATTTGTATTTTTTCAGAAAATGAGCGATGGTTTCTCTAGATTAGACTCTTATTCCTCGTCTGGGATCATGTAGAGCTCTTTGAAGCTGCACTGAAACTGACATTTGGACCTTCAACCCTTTGAACCCCAGTGAAGTCCACTATATGGAGAAAAATCCTGGAATGATTTCATCAAAAACCTTCATTTCTTTTCCACTGAAGAAAGAAAGACATGAACATATTGGATGACATGGGGGTGAGTAAATTATCAGGAAATCTTAATTCTGAACTGAACTAATCCTTCAAACTACAAAAATTACTAAAACTTAAGCTGAAATAATGAAACTAAATAGAAATGTTTTTAAAAAATAATAATAAAATGACAAAAGCACACAACAAATTTACTAAAACAAACTAAAATTAAAAGCTAACAAAAATAAACACAAACTAATTTAGAATATTAACCTAATGAATACTAAAATAGATAAGACTAAAATAAATAACACTCCATTTGACATATTGTTCATAATTCTTTTGCTATCTAATAAGAATACAAACTAAATGATCCAATAATAATAATAATATAAAACTAAGATAAAACATATTCAGAGCTTTACAGATAAAGATTCTGATCTGATTAAATTCAGAGATATGGCCTACAAAGCTACTTAAAAAACTGTACTTTATGGTCATTAAAGATAACAAGAAAATCTATGAATTATTCTAGTGGTAATGAGTCTTAATAGTAAAACAACTACATTTCTTACACTTTTTAAAACAATCTCAGGAGAATCATGGTTTGTTAAAAGAGAAAAACATAAATCCCACACTCTAAAAACAACCTGCGGTTGGGTTAAATGTTTGTCTAACCTGCTGGGTAGTTTTATTTATTTCAATTATTGTTTAAAAATTACTATATTGTTTCCTTAAAATGAACCCCAATTAGGTGGGAAATTAACATCTATTAATGTTTAATCAATTAAAATTTAATAATAAGTTGAATGACTAATGATTAGACAATAAACATTTATTTAAAAACTTATTAATAAATGTTCACCTTTTGATTATTATTATTGCCTCTAGTAATTATGTCTGATTTTTAATTTCCAACCATTTTGGGTTCATTTTAAGCCAGACATATAGTCATTTTTAAACAATAGTTGAGTTTAATAAAACTGCCCAGCACATTGGGTAAACATTTAACCCAACCACTGGGTTTGTCCATATTTAACCCAACTTGGGTTGTTTTTAACCCAGCATTTTTTAGAGTGCACGGGCCTCAAAAGATCAATATTTTGATCTCAGATCAGCAGCATTACGTAATGAACGTGAGGCTCTGTGTCTTCACGGCTCCATCACTCAACACAAACCAATAAACATCACAGACCCTTGATATCAAGGTCATTCAACACTCAAGCAGGGTTTGAAACGCACTGGATCCAGCTTGAAGCGTGAATAAAAAAGGTTATACAGTTGTAACGGAGGCCCACATGATATATTTAATTATCACAAGCGTGCATTTAGACCTTCTAATGCATAGATATCACTGCAGTGATGATCTGAAATCATTTCCATCAATGCATGGAAAAGAAATACTTTCATCATGCATAATGCAGTGGACCTCAGCGATGAGACAAAGCTCAAATGTGTTTTATAGCTTCTCTGGCCATAGAGCAGAATCCTGTGGCTGAGATCTTTGGATTGGCTTCGGTGTGTTTTCTTTTCCCTGGACTATTCCTGGACATGCACTCAACGGCTCTCGTGTTTAACCACATTAAGCAAAGTTGGGCAACAACTTGGAAAACCTAAAATATCAAAAGCCGAAGCAATGCTATCATAGCTCTGTTTACAGTGATATCAGGCTCTGATGAAGAGGGAGGGGATCCATTAACACCCGGACTAATAACTGTGATCGGGAAAGCATCGGTTCAGGATGTTATATGAGGACACACCTCCACACTCAGGGCCAAGAGAGCATCGCGGATCCGACATTTACACCAACTGTTACTTTAATGATACATTGTATCGCGCACAGAATAACATGCACTCAGAACACCTCTCGACTGTGCAGGAATATGTCTGTTTATCGCTCCTTTAAGTCCTTCACTGCGGTTCGTTGTCTGCGAACAGAATGTGTGTTATTAATTAATCAGAAGGTCTGACCAGGGCATCACAGCACTGCAGGGAGTGGCAAGGTTATTACGTATTACTGTCCACCCCCTGCCAAATAATACACTTTTACGCCTAAATGCAGCTTATGATACTCAAAAACAGAGACAAAATCGTCTTCCGAGCAAAAGATAGCGCACAATAATGTAAAGAAATCGCCTCTTACCTCCGCTCAGTGCGTTATCAGCTCAGCACCATCGGCTGTTGGCTCCTCCCACCGAGCGGCTGAGGACGCGCGAGCTCTCGAGGCTCCTCCCACTGCTGTAAAACGTCGCTTATTTGGTTTCTTTGAGCGTTCTGCTGGACGCTGGTCCGAGATTCGCCGCATGACGTTGGCGAGGAGATCCCCTTGAACCTCGAGGTTCCCTCCTCTGCACACCGGAGAGAGAGAGAGAGAGAGAGAGAGAGCTGAATCACTCAATATGCCATTTGTTAATGAAACAGAACCTGATAACGATCTCTTCCCCTGAAAACTACAACAAAAGGCTATATAAAAAAGCTACAAAAGGCTTGATCTGTTGTCTGTTCAGTAATTTAGCAAATATAAATGTGCCTATTACATAACAAGACAGCGATACTAATATATTAGTTATATATATAACTAACATAGGATGACGTCTGTGTATTATTATGGACTGTACATGGTTTTGATATGCACATCTAAATCTAACACAAGGCTTTCCTTTATTTTAGCTAGACTATATTAAAAACATTTAATAAAAAGAGAAATGGAGAAACAGAAAGACAAAATATACTCGGAAACGTGTAACTATAGGCTATAATATAGCCTAATATAGCCTAATATAGCCTAATATAATATAAATATAAATAATATAATTAATAAATAATATAATATAATATAATATAGCCTAATATAATATAATAATGTTGCTACTGCTGCTGTTGTTATAATATGAGCAAATAAGCTAATAATTATTAGTTAATACGCTTATAATCAAAAGTGCTAAAATGAATAAAAAAGACCCTAAATCTAACACAAGGCCTTCCTTTATTTTAGCTGTATTAAAAACATTCCATAAACATTCCATGAAAAGAGAAATGTAAAAATAGAAAGGCAAAAACGTACCCAGAAATATAATATAAATAAATATAATATATATATATATAATATAATATAATAATATAATATATATATATAAATATAATTATAATATACTGGTGCTATTGTTATAAAAAAATAATTAGTTAGGCCTACTATTACGCCCATAAAAATGAATCAAAAGCGCTAAATATGTATAAATAATATCCTAAAATCTAACACAAGGCCTTCCTTTATTTTAGCTCTTAAAAAACATTCCATAAAAAGAGAAATGTAAAAATAGAAAGGCAAAAAACGTACCTGGAAACACATTACTAATATAATAGGCTATAATATAATAGGCTATAATATAATATAATATAATAGATATACTATACTATAATAGACTATACTATACTATAATAGGCTACTATAATAATTTCTGCTGTTGTTGTTATAATAAGCAATAAGAATAATTATTATTACGCCTATAAAAATGAATGAAATGCGCTAAAACTGAATAAATAATAATAAATCTAAAACACAAAGGCTTGCATAGCTTTTAGCTAGGCTATATTAAAAACATTCCATAAAAAGATAAATGTAAAATAGAAGGCAAAAATGTACCCAGAAAAGCACTAATATGTATAAATAATACCCTAAATCTAACACAGGCCTTCCTTTATTTTAGCTCTATTAAAACATTCCATAAAAAGAGAAATGTAAAAATAGAAAGGCAAAAATGTACCTGGAAACACATTACTAATATAATAGGCTATAATAGGCTATAATATAATATAATATAATATAATAGACTATACTATACTATAATAGGCTATAATATAATATAATAATTTCTGCTGCTGTTGTTATAATAAGCAATAAGAATAATTATTATTACGCCTATAAAAAATGAATGAAATGCGCTAAAATTGAATAATATATAATAATAATAATAAATCTAAAACCAAGGCTTTCATAGCTTTTAGCTAGGCTATATTAAAAACATTCCATAAAAAGATAAATGTAAAAATAGAAAGGCAAAAACGTACCCAGAAATGCGTAACTAGATATATATAATATAATATAATATAATATAATATAATATAATATAATATAATATAATATAATATAATATAATGTTGCTGGTGTTATTGTTATAATAACAAAATAATTATTAGTTAGGCCTACTATTACGCCCATAAAAATGAATCAAAAGCGCTAAATATGTATAAATAATATCCTAAATCTAACACAAGGCCTTCCTTTATTTTAGCTCTATTAAAAACATTCCATAAAAAGAGAAATGTAAAAATAGAAAGGCAAAAACGTACCTGGAAACACATACAATTACCTTAATAATAGGCTATAATATAATAGGCTATAATATAATATAATATAATATAATATAATATAATATATAATATATAATAAATTATAATCTAATATAATATAATAACTATAATATAATATAATAGGCTATAATAATAAATATAATAGGCTAAATAATAATATATATATAATATAATATAATATAATATATATATATAATATATAGACTATACTATACTATACTATACTACTATAATAGGCTATAATATAATATAATAATTTCTGCTGCTGTTGTTATAATAAGCAAAAGAATAATTATTATTATGCCTATAAAATGAATGAAATGCGCTAAAACTGAATAATAATAATAATAATAATAAATGTAAAACACAAAGGCTTTCATAGCTTTTAGCTAGGCTATATTAAAAATTCCATAAACATTCATAAAAAGATAAATGTAAAAATAGAAAGGCAAAAATGTACCCAGAAATGCGTAACTATATAATATATATAATATAATATAATATAATATAATAGGCTATAATAGGCTATAATATAATAATATAAATATAATATAATATAATATAATATAATATAATATATATAATATAATATAATAGATATACTATACTATACTATACTATACTATACTATAATAGGCTAATATAATAATTTCTGCTGCTGTTGTTATAATAAGCAATAAGAATAATTATTATTAGCCTATAAAAATGAATGAAATGCGCTAAAACTGAATAATAATAATAATAATAAATGTAAAACACAAAGGCTTTCATAGCTTTAGCTAGGCTATATTAAAAACATTCCATAAACATTCCATAAAAAGATAAATGTAAAAATAGAAAGGCAAAAACATACCCAGAAAAGCGCTAAATATGTATAAATAATACCCTAAATCTAACACAAGGCCTTCCTTTATTTTAGCTCTATTAAAAACATTCCATAAAAAGAGAAATGTAAAAATAGAAAGGCAAAAACGTACCTGGAAACACATTACTAATATAATAGGCTATAATATATAATATATAGGCTATAATATAATATATAATATAATATAATAGGCTATACTATAATATAATAATTTCTGCTGCTGTTGTTATAATAAGCAATAAGAATAATTATTATTACGCCTATAAAATGAATGAAAATGCGCTAAAACTGAATAATAATATAATAAAATAATAATAATAATAATAAATGTAAAACACAAAGGCTTTCATAGCTTTTAGCTAGGCTATATTAAAAACATTCCATAAACATTCCATAAAAAGATAAATGTAAAAATAGAAAGGCAAAAACGTACCCAGAAATGCGTAACTATAATATAATATAATATAATATAATATGTTGCTGGTGCTATTGTTATAATAACAAAATAATTATTAGTTAGGCCTACTATTACGCCCATAAAAATGAATCAAAAGCGCTAAATATGTATAAATAATATCCTAAATCTAACACAAGGCCTTCCTTTATTTAGCTCTATTAAAACATTCCATAAAAAGAGAAATGTAAAAATAGAAAGGCAACAGCACGTACCCGGAAACGCGTAACCGGGGAAACGGATATACGC
Source organism: Culter alburnus (assembly GCA_028476615.1). Taxonomy (NCBI): domain Eukaryota; kingdom Metazoa; phylum Chordata; class Actinopteri; order Cypriniformes; family Xenocyprididae; genus Culter; species Culter alburnus. Next base: position 26,626 of record JAOTNS010000762.1, read on the forward strand.
AACGTAGCGGAAGAAAAATGTATACAATGGCAATTTAGAAATCAATTAAGTTCTGAAAAAAGAGCATTAATTGCCTTTCTTTGCGGTCGCTGTGTTGTGGAATGGCGGACTGAGAGCAGCAGCGCAGCGTCACACCCGCGGGTTCGGAGCTGGGATCGGTCGCGTCAGGCAGAAAGAGCAGGTATATTTCTGACATCTGCTGAGCTGGACACACAGCTGAGTTCAGGGTTTAGATCTGTGTTACACAGAGACAGGATAAACGCACGCATTCAGTACGTGTACATGAATACAGACTGCATTCTGTCGCACTACGAGTTCAACATATGAGCTATAAATAACGCCAGTCTTATTTATGTTAAATGACACTGTGAGGTGAGCATGTTCGCCCCTAAATGCGCCATGCATCTGTTAGAGGGCTTGTCAGTGCAGTAACGACTGCTGTTTCATTGTTTCAAAGGAGAATGAGTGGATTATTGGCGAGGGAATCCAGAGGAGGCTGCAAATAAAAAGGCTGACTGGAAGATGCCAAGAAGAAAACAGCAGAATCCACAACCTGTCAAGTGTAAGCTGCTTTTCATCTTGATTTGTTTCATAAGTTTTGCTTTACTAATTCACAGAAAGATGACTAAAACTGGTCTTGAGCCATTTAAACTTGCACACATCTGTCCTAAAGTCACCTGAATGTTGATACAGTAATAGCAGGGACAGTTAGACTGTGCTATATATAATTATATTGAATTGTAATTGACAGGTCTCACAGAAACATCACAATTGCACTGTCATCTGTTTTGATCATCTTGATTTTGAATTGTACTTCCAGGTGTCAGACAAGATTCTTCTGATGATTATAAATGTATCCGCTGTAATGACATGTATTATGTGGCTAACAAAACTTGAGTGCTTGAGCTGAATTTAGCTGTGTAATTCACTTCAGAGGAAGTCATTTTAGATTTTCAGTGGTAGATGGTGACTGTCATGGTAAATAATTGAATAATATAAACATAACCTGCTGCTGAAGTATTTGGTTGTTCATTGTTTGTTCTTTTCTTCTCCCAAAGTGGTCATTATTTTCAGTCTCCTCCAGTAGATGTCAGTAAATCTGCAGTAAAGCCAGAGCCTGTTCATACTGCATAATGGGCTGCTTATTTTCCCTTTTGTTATATGAAGGTCACATTAAAGTCTTGGAAACATTTTACATTGCCTTCTTTATTTATCTTTACTATAACTTTTCATGTATAGTAGCTATTTTTTACACTTGGAAATCTTAAAATATGAAAATTCATTATAAAAAAATTTTATTATAGTTTTAAAAGTTAAGAAAATCTTGCTGTTGTGGTCATTTTCACCATGACCAACAGTTTTGCTACTAGTAGACATAAATTTAACTATAAAAATGATTTTTTTTTTTAATATAGTAAAGATAAAACAAACTATAAAAATGATTTTTTATATATATTTATATTCTTTAAAAAAGTGTATATGAAATGATACATGTGATGTGTAAAGAAAAAAAAAATGTCACAAATTATGCTATTGTATTTCTAATAATAATGCAAAAATTATTAAAATATAATTTAATTGGAGCCAGTAATTTTCTTCAGAAAATGTTTAAAATGACAGAATGCTGTTAAACACAATACATAAATAGGACTTGGTTGAAATGAGAAATGAAATAAACTAATCAGAGTGTGGAAAAAATATATATTTTTCAAAGATTCCACAAATAATGATACAGTGGCATGAAAAGGTATGTGAACCACTTGCAGAATCTGTGAAAATGTGAATAATTTTAATAAAATAAGTGAGATCATACAAAATGCATGTTATTTTTTGTTTAGTACTGTCCTGAGTAAGATATTTTACATAAAAGATGTTTGCATTTAGTTCACAAGACAAAACAATAGCTGAATTTATTAAAATAACCCCATTCATAAGTATGTGAAGCATTGATTCTCAATACTGTGTGTGGTTACCTGATGATCCACGACTGTTTTTGTGTTTTGTGATGGTTGTTCATGAGTCTCTTGTTTGTTCTGAGCAGTTAAACTGAGCTCTGTTCTTCAGAAAAATCCTCCAGCTCCTGCAGATTCATCGTTTTCGAGCATTTTGGCATATTTGAACCCTTTCCAGCAGTGACTGTATGATTTTGAGATTCATCTTTTCAACTGAGGACGACTGAGGGACTCAAACTCAACTATTAAAAAAGGTTCAAACATTCACTGATGCTCCAGAAGGAAACACGATGCATTAAGAGTCGGGGGGTGAAAACTTTTGAACAGGATGAAGATGTCACAATTTTCTTATTATATTTAAATATCATTGTTTTTCATTTAGTACTGCCCTTCGGAAGCAACAGAAGATACTGCATGTTTCCCGGAGAAATTAAGTACAATTTACCTTGATATTTGAATTCAAAAGTTTTCACCCCTCGGCTCTAATGCATCGTGTTTCCTTCTGGAGCATCAGTGAATGTTGAACCTTTTTAATAGTTGAGTTTGAGTCTCTCAGTTGTCCTCAGTGTGAAAAGATGAATCTCAAAATCCTACAGTCACTGCTGGAAAGGGTTCAAATATGCAAAAATGCTTGAAAACTGAAGAATCTGCAGGAGCTGGAGGATTTTTCTGAAGAACAGAGCTCAGTTTAACTGCTCAGGACAAACAAGAGACTCATGAACAACCATCACAAAACATAAAAAGTCGTGGATCATCAGGTAACCACACACAGTATTGAGAATCAATGCTTCACATACTTATGAATGGGGTTATTTTAATAAATTCAGCTATTGTTTTGTCTTGTGAACTAAACGCAAACATCTTTTATGTAAAATATCTTCAGGACAGTACTAAACAAAAAATAACATGCATTTTTATTATCCCTCTTATTTTATTAAAATTATTCACATTTTCACAGATTCTGCAAGTGGTTCACATACTTTTTCATGCCATTGATTAATTGATTTCGTATTGATTAATTGTTACAAATGAACATGATCCCACAAGATGGTGTGCAGTTTACTTCTCAATCTTTGTTTGTATAATAAATGTAAGATTCAGTGTGAAGTTTGCATCTGATAAATGAGTTTCATGTGGCTTTAGTAGTTTTACATACTTTGAAACAACAAAAAATATTAGTTGCCTATTTAATAAAATAAAATAAAGAATAAAATATATCATAACAAAAAATAAACCATAAAAAAGTAAATGCAATAGTAATATATACACACATTAATATCAACAGGCATTATCACAGAGGTAAGGACAGAAATGGCTCACATACAAATATACATACATAGGTCAAGTTGCATGATCTTCTTCCAGTGGACGCCATTGCTGCTGTCTTTAACCATGAGCCTTTGCTTTCAGTGGATTCTGAAGATGGTTTAGGCACTGTACGGCCAGCAAGCCTTACCTTTGAGAGCGACTTTCTCCTGGGACAAGAACTCGAGTTCTCAGATCCTGACAATGACAGCAAGATCATAGGCCTTGACAAGTTCTCAGGTGAGTTACTGTACGAGTTTCCGAGGCTGACTTTGGTTGGGACGTGTTCCTGTCATCCAAATCCTAATCTGTGCCACTGTTTGAATGAGAATTGTGCCAGTTCCCTTGGTACAAACCAGTCTCATGCTAAGAAAATCATATTTTTGTTTATTACAAAGACCAAATTTAATTCAGATTTTGGAAACTAGCTCTTATTACAGGGTTCCCACTGCTACTGGAAATATCAAGAAATTGTAAAATTGTATAACAGTTAGAATTGAACAGAGAAATTTCAAACCACTTTTTTTTATTTGTGAAAGCAATTAATTACTTGACTAAGACTATTACAGTGCCTATAGAAAATCATCATACCCCTTTGAAATAGGTACTTTATTTCGTACAGCCTGAAATCAAAACCCATTCCCCCCAAAAAACCTTCTCCAGCTGTATTTACAAATATTATCTTACAACATCAAAGTAATGAAAGAAAAAAGCAAATTCGGAAAATTAATAAAACACTGAAAAACTAGAATAACAGGGTTGGAAAAGTCATCAGTCCCCTGATTTAATACTTCGTAGTTTGTAAAAATTGCCAGGAATTAAAGAGTATTATTTTACAATAAATTTATTGATAGTGAAATTAATGCATGTTGGGTCATTTTCTTACAAATTACTGTTAATCAACAGCAGCATGATGCTAACATTACAGTAATCTATTGCTCTTGTTTTGCTGTGAAATTCGCATTATAAAGTCTTTAACCATGCCACTGTAAGAAATTATATTGTTTAGTACTGTATTTGTTTTGAAGTCACCACTATGGTGATCAGTGTTCAGTTTGATTGGGATCTTGGACCTTGTATAGTTACATTCAAATTTCTGATCTAGCCAAGTCAGAAGTTACAAAAGAATACATTCAATAAAACGATGACAAGCTGGAATATAAAATAAGTTAATAGGCTGATTTTAACTATTGAATATGATGATTTAGTTTTAATGTTATTTCAGCATGAAGATTTACCAATATCTTATTTCAAATTCATAACTGTTTGTAGATTGATCTTTCACAATAGTGAAGAAACTGCTGAGATTTATCTTTGAAAGGTGTGACATCATCTTTTTTCTTATAAGCATCACCTAATGATGAACAGACATCAATACATCAAAACTACAAAACACAGCAATGGCGACATTCAACAAATAATAATAAAAATCTAAACTCTGAAGATTGCAAAGTAAACCAACAACACAAACTGCTAAAAGTGAACCAAAAATAAGTTCAGCAGCACAGAAAAAAAAAAAAAAAACTGTACAGCATAATCTATTCATGCTGCATTGCATGCTGGGAACCTTCATAGTACATATGCACTATAGAAATACAATATGATATTGTTTGTTTACAGTCATTTTTGTTTTCCAATACTGTAAACTCAGTTGTACTTGTACTTTTTTACAGTACAATTGTAAAAACATGAAATTGACAGCAAAGTACTGTAGATTTTACAGTAAATTTCTGAGAGTGCAGCTGGAAACAAGTGAAATACTGTGAAAGTAATGCAATTATTAACCTGGGGCCCGTTTCAGAAAGGAGGTTAAGTGAAAACTCTGAGTATGTTAACCCTGAAATGAGGGAAACTCTGGGTTTCTGTTTCAGAATGGGAGGTATGTCAAACCCGAGAAAGCAGGTTAAGTCAAGCCTGTTTCTGACAGATAGGTAACTTATACTCAGAGTCAGTTACCATGGTAACTTACTCTGTGAACCTAACCTAGTCAGGAGCAGGTTCTCTTCAGTAAACCCAGAGTTTCTATCGGTCTCCTCCCCTTTTTAAAGTGCTAGTGATGTTTAAATAGTTCATTCATTCATTCATGCTGCAAAAAGCTTTTCGTACCGAGTATTTTTGTCCTATTTCAAGTACAAATATCTAAAAATTCTTAAATCAAGATGGATTTTGCATATAAGAAAATGATATAAGATATTTAGTCTTGTTTCCTGGGGGGGGTCTAAATTAAGAGCATTTAGTAAAATATCTGCCAGTGTGGTAATAAAAATAATCTTAATGCAAACGGAAAACAAGATTATTCGGAGTGTCTATTACTAAGTGCAATTTTACAGTAGCTCCGCCCACAAATGTCAGACCAGGTTAAAATTGATGCACATTCTTGTGGCTGCAGTGGTGTAGACGGTAATGCATTAAGTGCGGAGAATTAACTTGTGATGCAAATGACTGGGTTTGAATCCGCCTTCTGCCGAGCTCGCTATTCTCCCTTTTCCCATCACATAGCTCATCAGAAAGGTATTTATTTTCAATAAAAATGAATAAAATGTTCTAAAAGTGGAAGTAAATTGCCTAATGAGTGTTTAATAATGATAAAATAATTTACCCTCTGTTATTATTGCATCCTGTTAAATTATTTTTTTCTTCTTTTTTTGCATATGGGATACCATGAAAATGAATATTAGTTCAATATCTCACCATTCTACCAGTTTTCACCTTTGATATTTTAACAGTGATAAGAATTAAACTTGCATTGATTCAGAAGTATGCGGACTCATTTTGTCACATGCTGTTGCCATGGTGAAGAGCTCCATTGATGATGGCTTTTCATAGTCGTGGTTTATGTGCTTAACTTCGATTGAACTAACTCAGTTCAGCTTTTCTGAAACTGAAAACTCAGAGTTTCCCATTTCAGGGTAAGTCAACTCAGAGTTCAAGTTTTAACTCGGAGTTGGTTGAACCTCCTTATTGAAACGAGCCCCTGGAATATACTGTAATTTCACACTAAAATTTTTAACAGTGTTTACTTAGAACCATTAATCTTTTTGGATATGTCTATACTAGCCTTGCACACCTAGGGGGAATATTTGCTCATTCTTCCATGTAGAATTGCTCAAGTTCAGTCAAATTCTGCTCTCTTCAATCCATCCACAGATTTTCTATCAGATTTAGGGCTCAAGGACCTTCCTATCCTTAAGCCGTTGCGTTGTTCTTTTGCCGGTATGTTTAGGATCATTGTGAATGCCCATCTTCAGCTGTCTAGCAGAGGGACGCAGGTTTTACTCAAGAATTTGGATGTACTTGGCAGCATCCATTTTCCCTTCAATCAGCAGGGACTGGGCGATTGGTCAGGATTGAAGAGAAAATGGATGCTGCCAAGCCCAATCTAGGTGTGCAAAGCTAGTACAGACATATCCGAAAAGATCAATGGCTGTAATTAAAGCAAAAGGTGGCTCTACAAAGTATTAAATCAGGGGACTAATGTTTTTCCCAACCCTGTTTTTTTTTTTTTTTAATTAATTTTCGTAACTGTTGCTTTTTCTTTCATTACTTTGATGTTTTGATTTCAGGCTGTACGACAAATAAAGTAACTATTTCAAAGGGGCATGATGATTTTCTATAGGCACTATATATGATGGCTACTGACAAATCTTGAGGATTTAAAACATACTGCATGCTTTATATGATGAATTGTTGGCATTCATGAAGGGCCATATGTGCTCAATATGGGTAAGGACATTAACTGCAAAGACTGACATGTAATGTTAGTGCTATTATGCAAACGTGCTGCATTTTGTCTGTCAGCGAGCAGTGTGAGCTTTCATGTACAGATGGGAGAAGAGAGCCTACCACCCTGGAAAATTTCTCTGGTTTTGGAATTCTGACAGAACATACAATTTCAAAATGGCAAATCAGGAAAAAATACAGTGCCACAACTATTATATAAGGGTCATCAAGATAGTCATCACCATCAAGGACACATTATAATAAGGCATTTAGTCGTCATCATCATCATCATCTCCTCTCAGGGTCTTTATCATAGTTGTCATGATCATCATCATCATCATCATCATCATCATCATCATCATCTCCCCCTCATCATCATCAGCAGGACCATTATAGTCATCATCATTATCATTAGGCTGGGTAATCATCCACCTGGGGTTTCTGAAACGGGTGATATAAAGGCCCGTTCAGACCTCAGACTCACACATTTCTACACATTGCATGTGCATGAGGACGACGCTTGCAAAAGGAAGCCGCCGTTTCACAGAGCAGAAACACCGTAGCCTTGTGTTTTGCTGGAGTACCACCTTTTATTTGTCAGAATTTACTTAAGATTTGTCATCTGGCTTAGTGGGTAAGTATAAATGCGAAAAAGTATTTTTCAAAATATCAACTTAAGCTGTTGATATTTTGTGGAGACTTTGTACTCTCATTATAGTTTATGTACTTTTGAGACAATTATAGATTCTTGCATGAACCATTTTGTGTGCATTTCTTCTTAGTTACTCATAATACTAAGATACTACTGTTACTGTCAACTGTACATACTACAGATACTGAAATAGTGTCTTTGAAATGAATTTGGCCATTTCTAATTATTAGGGGGACTTGTCCCCCTCAATGTCTATGGTGGTTACAGCCCTGCTACAGATACTGAAATAGTGTCTTTTTCTTTTTAATTTTCTGTTGTATTTGAATGCCTGCACACTGTCTCAGATTGCAGAAAACATATCTATACAGCTGCATAATGTAATGCAGTGTCCTGCTGTGGTCCTGTACAGCTGACATCAGTCTGCCTGGCTTCCCCCTGGGAGACGAGGAGAGCTCCCCCTTCAGCCGCCTCAGTATGGAGAGTGACGCTGACGACCTCCGCGCAACCGAAAGCGAGCGTGAAGAGAGGGTTTCTGAGTCTGCCTTTCCCTCTTACCTCTCTTGCAGGGGCTGTGGTCAGCTCCTGGAAGACCCCCTGGGACCCGGCATGGACTTGGTGGGGCCCTACTGCATGCGCTGCTGCAAAGGGAATGCGGACGGCGTTGTGGACAGGAAGCTCTGCTCGGGCTTAGGCTTACAAGCGGAGTCTAGAGGGGGAGGGAATGAGGGCGCTGCTGGTGAGGATGATACCTTGAAGCTCCACTCGTGCACGCTCTGTGGTTTTACTTCGCGCTACACTAACCACGTTAAGAGGCATATGAAGACTCACAACGGCGAAAAGCCATACGGGTGTCCGCTGTGCTCCTATGCGTCGGCGCAACTAGTGAACCTGCAAAGGCACTTGCGCATACACACCGGAGAAAAGCCCTATAAATGCAATCACTGCACATTTGCATGCAGTTCCTTGGGGAATCTGAAGAGGCACCAGCGCATGCATGCAGCCATAAGCCCGGGTCAGAGTGCTACTCAGCCGGTCAGTGGCAGCTGTTTAAATCACACTACTGTGGGTCAGAAGGAAAAGGAAGCGGCTCCTGCCCCCACTGATGAAGGTAAGTAAGGTTCTGTCACCTTGAAAGAACATTGAACAGAGTTTTACAAAGAGTTGTAATTCAGCATCCTTCAGTTGCAGGTGCTGTGCAATCTGTCTCACGTCCCCACGTGGGAAGAGATGGGAACTACTTGCAGACCTTTGATGGCCTCAGGGTTGCACAGCAGTCATCGACAGGGGTGTTGCAGTCAGAACAGGCTCCTTCTGAACCCCCCATGTTCTTCCCCTTCACTTGTCGTCTATGCGGCATGGCCCTGGATGACGAGGACGGATCCTCAGCCCAGATCTGCGCCAAGTGCACCCTGGAGATGCTGACTAAGGACACACCAGGTTGCCCCGCTGAGCGAGGGGACAAGGTCTACACCTGTGCTGCCTGCCCCTTTCTCACCCACTACCCAAACCACCTGGCCCGCCACATGAAGACCCACAGCGGAGAGAAGCCATACAAGTGCCCGCAGTGCGACTACGCCTCCGCCCACTTTGACAACCTCAAGCGGCACCATCGTGTGCACACTGGGGAGAAACCCTACAAGTGCCACCTGTGTGACTATGCCTGCGGCAACCTGGCTAATCTCAAGAGGCACCAACGGGTGCATTCGGGTGCCAAACCCTTTCAGTGTGCAATCTGCAACTACAGCTGCAATCAGAGTATGAACCTGAAGCGGCACATGTTGCGCCACACGGGTGAGAAGCCCCATAAGTGCCAAGAGTGTGGCTACACCACTGGCCACTGGGACAACTACAAACGACATCAGAAGAAGCACAGCCTGACTACAGATGGCTGGGTTAAAGTGCAGATGCCTGGAAATGAGGAAGAGGTGGAGGACGAGGAAGAGGTGTAGCCTCTTATTGCAAGACAGTCGTCCATATGAGATTTTACTGAATTGTTGGTTGTCCTTCTTTTCTTTTGTGCCCAGAATTATTTTTGGAATTGTTCACAAGCTGCTACATGAAGTCATGCACAAATTTAAAGGGATAGTTCATCCAAAAATGAAAATTATCTCATGATTTACTCACCCTCAAGCCATCCTAGGTGTATATGACCATCTTCTTTTCAGAAGAACACAATCAAAAGAGCAAAACAAAACACAAATTAGTCTAAAACAAGATTTTAAAAGAGAAATGTTGCCCAGCCACGGTTTGTTTAAACCGCGAGAGGGGGTCTAAGCTTACGCTACTTGTATATCCTACATCATCAGAAGTTACTCTTTTGGTGCAAGTTGACTTTCTTAGGCCTACTGCCGGAAGCTAGTTATTTTAGTTTATAAAGTTTTAAATACGGATATTTTTCTTACAAAAACCCATTGCCTCACTTCAGAAGGCCTTTATTAACCCCCTGGAGTCGTATGCATTACTTTTATGATGGATGGGAGCGCTTTTTTGGACTTCCAAAATAAGGAGCCCCATTCACTACCATTATAAAGCTCAGAAGAACCCAGGATATTTTATAATATAATTTTGATTGTCTTTGTCTGAAAGAAGATAGTCTTATACACCTAGGATGGCTTGAGGGTGAGTAAATCATGGGTCAGTTTTCATTTTTGGATGAACTGTCCCTTAAACGTTACCTGAATGTCCTAATGTAGGGGTTGTCAAATCCTGCTCCTGGAAGGCCAGGAGACTCTAAATAAACATGCTGAAGCAGCTAATCAAGGTCTTCAGGCTTATTCGAAACTTCCTGACAGGTCCGTGGGAGCTGGTTGATGCTAATCTCTGCAGGAAGGTGGTCCTCCAGGAGCATGATTGGACATTCCTGATTAATGCCTTTGAACAAGGCAAAATGTTTGTGTTACCCAAAGCTCTCTAAGAGCGTTCTGAGCCTGATTGTGGTTCATTTATCAGTGCCAAACAGACACTACTGCACAACTGCCATAGGAAGTTCTTCTTTAAGCAACATTGCATGCACTTAAGTTTACCTTGGTTGACTGTTTTGAGGTTTTATGTAATTGATCATTTTCATTCTTCTCAACCATACTGGTGAAAATGCCTTCAAAGATGATCTTTGATCATATTGTTTTTGCTCTCAATAATTCTGGGGGATTGTGTTGCCTTTTATTGTTGTGTGTATTTTATTGATTGTGAAAAATGCCATTTGTCTGAGTTTACTTGAAGCAAAATGTTGCATAGTGGATTTTTGTGTCATGCTGAACATAGAGCTTTTATTTTTGTATGTGATTTTATTTTTTATCTCGAGGAATGTTTGGCATGTATTTGCCACCCTTAGCTATACTGAAGGACGACAGTAAACGTAAACCCAATTATGCAGTTAAACCTTAAGGTTGCCAAGAAATGACTGAACATTGAAATCTTGTAGGTGTGTGGTGCTTGAGTGTTTTCTTGTTATTATGCAGTGGTTTCATTAATGCCTTAAATATTCTCAAATAAAACAGTTTGTGTTGAAACTTCTGTATCTCAACTCACATCATCTTTCAGTCACAAAACTTAAGTTACTAGTTGCCAGCAGGATGTGATGAAGATGCTGAGACAGGCAGTATGTAATCCTCACACTTTCATAATGAGAGCTTTAATCCTCCCTGCGCTCTGCTGCGAACAGCACCAGTAAACATGCTAATGAAGACAGAGCCCCGGGCAGCACCAGAACACTAACAACTCTTGCAGTGATCTTCATGCTGTTAGATGCATGTGAGAATGAGTCTGAAGTGCTGTTTTGAGCCCAAAGCTTACATTAAAAAAGGAAATTTGACAATCTAATCTTTGAATTCAAATTATAGGAGGAAAAAAAGCTACTACATGCTAATGGTGTTTTTATCCAGGATCATTTGCTGTTGGTTTCCTGTGTGGGATTTTACCAAAGTCCCTTTAAGACAAGACATTTTACTCGGCGGCCATCTTTGAAACGACTCTCGGGGATGCAAGTGCAGCTCCAATCTCTTTTGATTAGGAAACATAAAATTCTCCAAAGCTGTTCGCCAAGCTTTCAATTAAATTTCATATTTGAAATCACCAATGAAATCTGACAACTACGGTCTCATAAATTGTGTTTCTAAATGCTGCAAAAAAACTGTGCGTCTCACTGTTTCTATAGGAACCGGAGCTTTTAACAGCTGCTGCAGTGACGCGATGACTTTACCAGCCGGCGATTGGCTCTTATTCTGCCATTTCACACACTAGCTAATCATATAAGTTGTGTTAAGACACATACAGTATATGATAATCTCACATGCTGAAATACCCATCATACTATTGGTATCAAACCAAGGAAGAGAAAGCAATTCACATACACAGAGTAGCGTTGTTTGGCACCTAAATTTATTGAAACCCAGAAGGCTCTAACTTCCATTCTTGGATTTAAAATGAAGTGACGATTTAAAAAATAAATCATGCTCATACGCTTTATGAGAGATGTATAAGATTTAAGAGTACAGTTGGTTTACCCTTTTCATCCTAGATGATGATGATGCTGGTGAACATACTGAACATGGCAATCACAAATTACAGTCATCAGTTAAAATAGTCAGCCATACAGCACAAAGTATGAGAACAGGAAAACAACCTTGCCATTAAACATTCTGCACATGGGAGGAATCATCTGGGATGAAGGATATGGGCATTTCATTCAGTATTCAGTATCAATGCAGTCAAAACCCCAGCATAAATGTGAGATACAGCCATTTCCCAAGCACCATGTGATCACAATCCTCTGAGATGATTGCCACAATGAACTGGTCAGAAGTTTGGACACATTACTATTTTTAATGTTTTTAAAAGAAAATTCTTATGCTCATTAAGTCTGCATTTATTTGATTAAAAATACAGAAAAAAACAGTAATATTGTGAAATATTATTACAATTTAAAATAATGGTTTTCTATTTTAATATACTTTACAAAGCTGAATTTTCAGCATCATTACTCCAGTCTTCAGTGTCACATGATCCTTCAGGAATCAATCTAATATGATGATTTATTATCAATGTTGGAAACAGTTGTACTGCTTAATATATTTTTTTATATCGTGATACTTTTTCAAGATTCTTCAATGAATAAAGTTTTAAAAAGAACCGAATTTATTCTAACAATATACACTATCAGTTCCAAAGTTACTGAAAAAATTACTGGGGTCAGTATATTTTTTCCTTTTTTTTCCCTGAAAGAAATGAATACTTTTATTCAGCAAAGATGTGCTAAATTGATAAAAAAAATTGATAGTAAAGATTTATATTTTTAGTAAAGATTTCTATTTTGAATAAATACTGTTCTTTTTAAATTTTTATTCATCAATGAATCCTGAAAAAGTATCACAGATTCCCAAAAAAATATTAAACAGCACAACTGTTTCCAACATTGATAATAAATCATCATATCAGAATGATTTCTGAAGGATCATGTGACACTGAAGACTGGAGTAATGATGCTGAAAATTCAGCTTTGCATCAGAGAAATAAATTATATTTTAAAGAATATTAAAACAGAAAACCATTATTTTAAATTGTAATAATATTTCACAATATTACTTTTTCTTCTATATTTTTTGATCAAATAAATGCAGGCTTGATGAGCGTAAGAGACTTCTTTCAAAAACATGAAAAATAATAACTTTTGACCAGTATTACACAAACACACACACATATGCATGTATATATATAAAGGAAAAATGAAAGTTTGGAATGATATTCTTCAAAAACAAAGTGTACAAAGACAATCACTGAAATTTAAATGTGAAATTTGTAAACACTTCTTTTTCACAATTTTCTACAATTTTGTAAACACTGATAAATGTTAAGTTTTTAATTTTTTTTATACAGCCTGGATTATATTTGATCAACTGTACTTGTTTGTAATATACTAAAGATAATACAGGTATTAGTAAATATTCAGAATACTTTTTTATTTGCATGTACATTTATAAAAGTGACATTACTATGGTTTTACTTTTTTGTGCAAAATGCTTTAGTGAACTATAATTTTGGCATTTATGAGAAACCTTTTTAATATATTGGTTTGAATAACAGAACACAGACAAAACGCACAAAAAAAACAAAGATCAACTGACAGACCTACAAACCTCTTGCGAATGTTCCAGGATGTTTTCCCACAGTTAATATCTCAATAAATACCCAAGCAATCTACCTTTCTTAATACTGTGCAAAAAATCACGGGTTCAGCTAGTGCAAGCGGGCCTGCCGAACACACCGAAAACAAAGCGAGATTCAGGACACAGCGGAGGCCAGAATGAGAGAACTTGTGTCCGGCGCTACATTTAGAGAAGTTGAACTGTAAGGCGGTTGAATCAGCGCAAGGCAGAGAGAACAAACAGGCCACAATAGAGAGGGTGACTTTCATCGAGGATATGCAATGAATATGCAGTAGGCATCAGGTGGAGTTAGCTGCGAGATTACCTTTCCTGAAGACACAGGAATCTGCAGAGATCTACCAAGTTATAGGTCAATTTGTCGCTACTACACAAGAGGTTGAGCAACATTGGCACACTGCACGATACGAAGCAGAACACTTCTCTGTTAAATAATAGATTTTATGTTGACAGGAATTTGTGCCTACAGAATGATGAGAGGAAAAGCACAGTTTTGTGTCTCTAGTAAGGAAGTACGATTCAATGAAGCCCATCTGCAGAAGAAACTTTCATCACAGCCTAAATTAACATGCAGTAACTTGCCCTGAGGTGCTTATGTATGTAACCCTGAATTAATTTAACCTTTGAAATCTCCAATTATGCCTCAAATCTGAAAATATCCGGTTTTTGTTACTTTAATTGCACGAGGACTGAATCTGAGGCCTCTCATAAAACTAATGAGAGACTTCATAGGCCATTTCAGAGACCCTTAATGTAATTCTTTCAGAAAGGGGTTACAATATTGCAGAACCGGGCATCTATTAAACTACACTCGACGCAGAGAAACCGCTAAATGAATCCGACTCCTTCAGTCCAGTCTATGAGGACGACTCCATCACAGGTCATCGTCCCCGATTCCTTCAAAAGCGTAGTTTCCATGGAAATCATTGCCACTGATGTCACTGGCTGAGTTGGAAGAACTAAGTCCTCTCAGGGAGACAGAAGACAGCTTGGTCTGTGGAAATAAATAAATAAAGGGAACAGGAGATCAGTGTAAAACTCATGTTTTTGTCAACTAAAACTACACTCTCAGAGACAGCTAGAGGTTGAGCAACAGTGGATCGAACTTGTTTGTTCAGCACATCCCACATTCTCAATTGGATTGAGATCTGGGGAACTTGGAGGCCAATTATGTGTTAAATGAAGTGTTAAATGACCAAATATTTCAGTTATAAATAAAACAAATTAATGATGTTCAATTATTCACTTAATAGGCTAGTATAGTTATTATTTATTAATTAACAGTTAATCAAGTGTAATAAATTACGTTCAATTGGTTTTATTATGCACTAATTTGTTTTCTTACGCATTATATAGTAAGCTATATGTGTATTTTAAATTAATATCATTCATATATAAGTTATTATGGAGTTATTATGGAAGCTTGTTTCCGCCATGAAATAAAAAACTAAAAAAGGTAACTTTTTATCTCACAATTCTGACTTTTTTTTCTCAGAATTGCATTGATATAAAGTCAGAATTGCGAGTTAAAAGTCAATTGCGAGTTATTTGTCAGAATTGCGAGTCAGAATATTATAAAGTCAGAATTGCGAGTAGTCAGAATAAAGTCAGAATTGCGCGATATAAAGTCAGAATTGCGCGATATAAAGTCAGAATTGCGCGTTATAAAGTCAGAATTGCGCGATATAAAGTCAGAATTTGAGTATAAAGTCAGAATTGCGAGTCAGAATTGCGATATAGTCAGAATTGCGATTATTTGCGATCTTGTCAGAATTGTATTTTATAAAGTCAATGATATAAAGTCAGAATTGCGAGATATAAAGTCAAAATTGCAGAATCATAAAGTCGAATTGCGCGATATAAAGTCAGATTGATATTCAGAATGCGAGTCAGAATTGCGAGATATCAGAAATTGCGATATAAGTCAGAATTGCGAGATATAGTCATTGCGAGATTAAAGTCAGAATGCGAGTTATAAAGTCAAAGATCAATTGCGAGTTATAAAGTCAGAATTGCGAGTTATAAAGTCAGAATTGCGCGAGATATAAAGTCGAGAGAATTGCTGTCAGAATTGCGAGATATAAAGTCAGAATTGCGAGATATTTGCAGTCTGAATTGCGCGAATATATAGTCAGAATTGCGAGTTATAAAAGTCAGAATTGCGAGATAAAGTCAGAAATGCGAGTTATAAAGTCAGAATGCGAGTTATAAAGTCTGAAAGTTATAAGTCAGATTTGAGCGATTAAGTCAGAATAAAGTCAGAATTGCGCGATATAAAGTCAAATTGCGCGATATAAAGTCAGAATTGCGCGATATAAAGTCGTTGCGCGTTAAAAGTCAGAATTGCGCGAATAAAGTCAGAATTGCGGCGATATAAAGTCAGAATTGCGAGTATAAAGTCAGAATGCGCGTTATAAGTCAGAATTGCGCGATAAATCAGAATTGCGCGATATAAAGTCAAATTGTCAGAGTTCAGCGCGATAAAAGTCAGAATTGCGATATAAAGTCAGAATTGCGAGATATAAAGTCAGAATTGCGAGATATAAAGTCAGAATTGCGAGATAATAAAGTCAGAAAGTCAGAATTGCGAGAATAACGAAAATTGCGAGATCAGAATTGCGCGATATAAAGTCAGAATTGCGCGATATAAAGTCAGAAGGCGATATAAAGTCAGAATTGCGAGATATAAAGTCAGAATTGCGAGTATAAAGTCGAATGCGAGATGTGATTGCGATATAAGTCAGAATTGCGAGATATAAAGTCAGAATTGCGAGAGATAGTCAGAATTGCGAGATTATAAAGTCAGAATTGCGAGATTAGTCAGAGCGAGAGATATAAAGTCAGAATTGCGAGATGTCTGAGCGAGATAGTCAGAATGCGAGTTATAAAAGTTCAAGAATTGCGCGTTATAAAGTCAGAATTGCGCGATATAAAGTCAGAATTGCGATGTCAGAATTGCGATTGTCAGATTGCGAGATATAAAGTCAGAATTGCGAGTTATAAAGTCAGAATTGCGAGATATAAAGTCGAATTGCGAGGTTATAAAGTCAGAATTGCGCGATATAGTCAGAATTGCGCGATATAAAGAATTGCGAGATAAAGTCAGAATTGCGAGGTTATAAAGTCAGAATTGCCGAGATATAAAGTCAGAATTGCAGAATTGCGAGTCAGAATTGCTTGTCGAATTGCGAGTTATAAAGTCAGAATTGCGAGATAGTCAGAATTGCGACAGGTCAGAATTTCGAGTTATAGTCGAATTGATATATAAAGTCGAATGCGAGTATAAAGTCTGAATGAGTGATTATAGTCAGAATTGCGAGTTATAAAGTCAGAATTGCGCGTATAAAGTCAGAAGAATTGCGTATAAAGTCAGAATTGCGCGATATAGTCGATTGGCGATATGTCTGAATTGCGGATTTATAAAGTCGAATGCGAGATATAAAGTCAGAATTGCGCAGAATGCAGATATAAGTCAGAATTGCGAGTTAAAAGTCAGAATTGCGAGATTAAAAATCGAATTGCGAGATTATAAAGTCAGGAATTGCGAGATCTAAAGTCAGAATTGCGAGAATAGTCAGAATTGCGGATATAAAATCAGAATTGCGAGATATAAAGTCAGAATTGCGAGATATAGTAGAATTGCGATATAAAGTCAGAATTGCGAGATTATAAAGTCAAAGAATTGCGAGTTATAAAGTAGAATAATAAAGTCAGATTGCGAGATATAGTCAGAATTGTTACAGAATTGCGCGTCTTGCGAGTTATAAAGTCAGAATGAGATATAAATCAGAATTGCGTATTTTATAAGTCAGAATTGCGAGTATAAAGTCAGAATTGCGAGATATAAAGTCATATCAGAGCGAATTGCGAGATATAAAGTCAGAAATTGCGAGATATAAAGTCAGAATTGCGAGTGTAAAGTCAGATTGCGAGATATAAAGTCAGAATTGCGAGGATATATAGTCAGAATTGCGAATAAAGTCAGAATACAGAATTGCACGATGGTCAGAATTGCGGTTATAAAGTCAGAATTGCATAAGTCTCGCAGAATTGCGAGTTATAAGTCAGAATTGCGAGTTAAAAGTCAGAATGGAGATATAAAGTCAGAATTGCGAGATATGAGTCTGCGGATTATAGTCAGAATTGCGAGTTATAAAGTCAGAATTGCGAGATATAAAGTCAGAATTGCGCGTATAAAGTCAGAATTGCGAGATAAAGTTGCGAGTCGATTGCGATAATCAGAATTGCATATAGTCAGAATTGCGAGATATAAGTCAGAGCAGAATGCGAGATATAGCGAGGATATAAAAGTCAGAATTGCGCGAAGTCAGAATGCGCGATATAAAGTCTTGTCAGAATTGCGAGATATAGTCAGAATTGCGAGATATAGTCAGAATTGCGAACTATAAAGTCAGAATTGCGTGATATAATGTGCAACTGTGAGGGAAAAAAGACTGACTTTTTCTCAGAATTGCAAGTTTATATCTCGCAATTTTGACTTTATAACTCGCAATTCTGAGAAATAAAGTCAGACCTGTGAGACACAAACTCGCAATTGCAAGAACAAAAGTCCAAATTTTGAGATAAAAAGTCGCAATTACCTTTTTATTTTTTTTTTAATTTAGTGGCGGAAACAAGCTTCCATAACATTTTGTGTGACTTGTGCCGCAGTAGATCTTCTGTTGGCTCGGATCAGACGGCACAGCCTTCAGTGCCCTCGTGGGCTCCCAACACCGTGTCACCAGTCTGTGTTTGTCCCTCCTCGGACTACTGTTGGTAAATTCTCACCACTGCTGACCGGGAGCGACACACAAGCCTTGCCGTTTCAGAGATACTCTGACACAGACGCACTTGTCAAAGTTGCTCAGATCTTTATTCCTGCCCATTTCTTCTGCATCCAACAGGTTGATTGTGATTGTTTGCTTAGCATCTAATCTACCCAGACCTTAATATGTGGCTTCTTATTAAGTAATACTATAATAATCTATAAATAATACTAAAATAACACAGGTACAAAACAGTACAGACAATATTTACAATGCAAGTTGATTATAAGGAAATGAAAAACAACTCACAGAGAGTTTGACTACTTGTTCACGGCTGGGATCAGGGGAATCCTGAAAAACATTCATGCAAATGGCAAATTAACAATGCTTCATCTTCCATATCAAAAGTAGAGTTTCCATTAGCAAAAACCTCAATGCCCACCAGTAATGGAGGAGACTTCACAGCTTGCTGACTGTCAGATCGCTGGAACGAGCCGTTCAGTCGCTTCTTCTGCATCTGCTGGAAACACATCAAAATCACAAACTTAGAGAAAAAGAGAGAGAATGCTCCTCAAATAAACATGACCATGTTTATTCTCATAAACACATTCCTGGTCTTACTTTGCAGGATTCATCGATGCATATTATTACAGCAAAAAAAAAAAAAAGAAGTTTCATAGTCTTTCATTAAATTGCAGTAACTTGAAAACATTAGTTGTTTTTGCACTGAAACAACTTTCAAGGCCTTTTTTTTGCAGCGCTCACTTCTGACAGTCTGAAGAAAACCCAGTTTCACATATGCCACACTATGACACATTAAGCCTATTATCCTGCAAGGGTTTTATCATGCCAGTCCCATATAACAAAAACAAACTCACTGTGACTCAAACTCAAACGCACATCAACCAACTGAAAGATATTCCCACAGATATTTGACACGTCTTTACAAGGCGGCAAACATAGACCTGCTGACCTTTTTAATGCTTCCGCCAGATTTCTTCACCATCAGCTCATCCACCATAGACTGCAGACAGATACTCATCATGATGGCCTGGGGGAAAAACACATTTTATTTTTAGCATTCTATTTTTTTTTTCATTTATTTAGACATAATAGTAACACATTCTGCGATGGATTCAGCACTGACCTGTGGACTGGTGATGGTGACCCACTGCAGACGGTCTTTGCTCATCAAATACTCGAAGGCCAGCTCTAGTTTCACGTCACATTTACTTGAACTGCTTGGGTTCGCGGTACCGTTCGCCACTGGCACCTGCTGTAGAGTCAAGCCAGGTCATCACAAATACGATCATCATAATCATTGTTATTTGTGTCGAGGCAATTACAGTGGCCGTTTCTAAACTCCTCTACATGGCAATTACCCTCAAAGCTCAATTAGTCATCATTAGCTCTGCTCTAAATGTCATCGTCCTCATAATTACATTGCATCACGAGCACAATTCACAAAAGTGTCTCATTAGAATTGTCTCAGATGACACAAAACAGTCAACTTATTTACACAGACACGGAAAACTCCCATTATAAAGACGTGGCTGTGCAGTCCCAGCATCCTCAGCGTCCGGCCATTCTGAGCTCATTAGTAACACAACTCTGCTATTCTAGGGCAAAGACCAAGCCAAGACCACTGCAGAGTGGAGCAACTTCCACTCCCTAATGAAACGCCGGAATCCGCATTCAGAATTTTGATCATCTTTTCCTTTGTTTCCCAATTCTAGTACAGTAATATGGCTGCAGAAAACCATGAAGGCATACATTTTGTGGGAGTCCCATGAGATAAATATGAATGTATAGATAGACGAGTGTCTGGTAGCTGACTGTTATTCAGTAAGTGAGCAAAGAGCACAGTCCTTTTTTCTGCTGTAAGTGCTTTTTGGTCGTCCTCGTTGCAACTTCCCATTTTCAGAAATAGACCGACCAGACATGCCTGAAGGGACAGTCATAGAAAGAATTTGGAGAAGAGTCTGGAGATGTAAAAGGAAGTTTTCCTACATCCGTACTGTGAAAAGCAGTACAGACAGATCATTTGGAAAAATAAGGGGGTTTCAGGATTTGAGCATTTTGAACAATATAAAAAGTAGTTTTATAAAGATTTCAATGAACCAGGCTAAAATAAAATTAACTATTGCTTGCCTGTTTAATTTAAAGCAAACAAACAAACTATGTCTAAAAAAAAAAAAAAAAAAAAAAAAAAAAAGTTCTTTTTGTTCAAAAACATGACCTTATTTGACTTCACAGGGTCAAGAACCTCTCTTAACTCTCCACATACTTTAGGAATGGACTCTGGAACTGTGGAACTCCTAATGACAAGCTTTTGTGCAAATTCAGCCGACCAGACTCTGCAAGACACTTGAAATGTCTAGTGTTGACAACAGCATACTAAACAGTACCAGTTGTTTTTAAACTTAAGCTTGTATGATTTTGCTGTCTTCTGCTGGGTTCAGTCTGTTACGATAGTCACTGTGTCAGATTATGTGATTTTGACTTTTAAAGGATTAGTCCACTTTTAAATAAACTTTTCCTGATAATTTACTCACCCCCATGTCATCCAAGATGTCCATGTCTTTCTTTCTTCAGTCGAAAAGAAATGAAGGTTTTTAATGAAAACATTCCAGGATTATTCTCCATACAGTGGACTTCAATGGGCACCAAACAGTTGAAGGTCATAATTAGTTTCACTGCAGCTTCAAATTGTTCTACATGATCCCAGATGAGAAATAAGGGTCTTATCTAGAGAAACCATTGCTCATTTTCTGAATTTTTTTTTTTTTTTTAAATTTATAAGTTTTAACCAGAAATGCTCATCTTGAACTAGCTCTCTTCTTCTTCTCTATTAGAATTCTGGCAATGTAGACGCTGCTAAGTGTATTACTGCCCTCCACAGGTCAAAGTTTTGAACTAATTTTTATATGCAATATGCTAGTTCAATAGTATAAAACAATTAGTTCAAACTTTGACCTGAGGAGGGCAGTAATACGCTTAGCAGTGTCTACACTGCTGGAATTCAAATAGAGAAGAAGAAGAGAGCCAGTTCAAGATGAGCATTTCTGGTTAAAATGTATAAAATTTTAAAAATTTTTTCAGAAAATGAGCGATGGTTTCACTAGATAAGACCCTTATTTCTCATCTGGGATCATGTAGAACAATTTGAAGCTGCAGTGAAACTAATTTTTACCTTCAGCTGTTTGGTGCCCATTGAAGTCCACTATAAGGAGAATAATCCTGGAATGTTTTCATCAAAAACTTTAATTTCTTTTCAACTGAAGAAAAGAAAGACATGAACATCTTGGATGACATGGGGGTGAGTAAATTATCAGGAAAAGTTTATTTAAAAGTGGACTAATCCTTTAAATTCTTGTCATGTCGTGGACAAGAAACATATCAATTTACACATTGGTTTTACCTACATTGAAGTCTATGCGGTAGTGAGCGTGAAGTTGAGCCGCGGTATCAAGGCTCCGCCCACACTCCCACAGAATCGGTTCGTTCAGTTCACTGCAGAACAACTCATTATGACAATTATGGAAATGTAAAAATTAAAGTTCCAATCTCTTCCCGAAAATCCACACTTAATCAGGGACGTTGTGAAGTGCTGCAGACGCGGCATCGGTTGTCATCCACTATGACACACTATATATGAGATTAAATGATTGACGTCCCGACGACCATTGTCATTTACGAATCCCCACGACACCCTACATCAAATAGATTGTGCCAAAATCAAGCTGATGTCGTTTAGTCTGAACCTGGCATAAATGCACAGCAAAATCTCCAGAGTTAAATCAACTCTGCTCAGAGTACATATGGTCCCTCTCTAAATAGTGTTAAAGTAACACTGAAGCAGAGTTAAAGTTAATGAGATAATTAAGCAATTAATAAGGCTGTGACTGAAGTCAGTTGTAGTTCTTGTGTTTCTCCTTTCTTCAATGATTCTGCTTGTTAACAGCAGGTGTTCATCACTAATGCACAATCATCACTTAATTAATTGTTTAATTATCTCATTAATTTTAACTCTGCTTCAGTGTTATATTTTAACACTATTTACAGAGGGACCATATGTACTCTGAGCAGAGTTGATTTAACTCTGGAGATTTTACTGTGTGTGTGGATACATTTACCATTGCTTTGCAAAATCCAATCACTTGAATTGGAATCTGCATGATCAGGAGTTTTGCTATTACTATTATTATTATTATTATTTCATATTTAGACATTATAAAATCACTATTATAACACTTAAAATTTATTTTTTGTCAGTTTATGGGAACACACAACAAAGGGGATGTGGCCATGTTGGGCTGCTTTAGAGAAAAGGAAGAGTTGTTGTAGTAGAGTGTTGTTGACATGCCGTCATTTATGCCGGACTGCTTCACAAACGAGGGTCAATTCAACACAAATATTAACATAACGGCACATGCTAGTGGATGAGTTGAATCAACTCCACAGCAACTACATAAATTTATCCACTAACCATTCAGAAACGTCTAAAAGTTGTAACTTCTTCCTGAGTCTCTCCATCAGTGTCGACTCCGGTTTGAACAATGTAAGGCTGAACGCCGTTACTGACAATCCTCATTTTGGCTGCGTGAGATTCTCCAGCTTTGTTGTTGTTGAGCTGTTAAAGCTCCGCCCTCTTCTGGAAAGGGGGCGGGGCAGCAGCTCATTTGCATTTAAAGGGACACACACAAAAACGGCGTGTTTTTGCTCACACCCAAATAGAGGCAAATTTGACAAGCTATAATAAATGATCTGTGGGGTATTTTGAGCTGAAACTTCACAGACACATTCTGGAGACACCAGAGACTTATATTACATCTTGTAAAGGAGGCATTATAGATCCCCTTTAATACATCACTGCACAATCGACAATTGAACATTTTGCTAATGCGACCACACCTTAAGACTCTGTTTTGTTAAAGACTTCTTTATCAAACTTACAGATGAAGTGACCCGCCAGCATCTCATGCGCGTGACTTTGAAGCTGCCCTCTTTCATCTGTTCGCTGGGCAGTTTGACATGAAAGTTGAGTTCATTGTTGCCGGCACCGACTATAACATGACAGCCCTTCTCTGGAAAATCTGTGATGCAGGGATCAAACTTGATGTAGCCGTAGTACTTGAGTGTCTGAGCCAATCTGATGAACTGTGGGAGAAAACATAGACATAGAGATGGTAATCTAACACACACATATGACGAGATTAATGAAGCTTCAACATTACACATTCAGGTCTGAGAATGGACTTCAGCTTTTATAGAAGCAGTAAACTTCTTTCCAGCTCATAGACACTAGGGAGATCAAATAACGTGTGGTGGAGCTCAGCCGTACCTCCTTCTTTGAGCCCTTTTCCTGCAGGGATTTCAGCTGTCTGTGCTGCTCTTTGTTCACAAGGATCCATCCTCGCTCTATGTCAGACACCGTCTGGGTGGAAAAAGAGGGGAAAAATTGCCGTTTCTTTCACTCTGAACTTGAATTTTGAATAAATTATGTGTTTAAAGGAGATTTGTGTAGTTTTCGATGATAAAATAATCTTCAATCCCAACTCAATATGCAGTCAGTTTAGTTATTTCTAGTTTAAGTTTAGTTTTCATGCAATCATTTTTAATTTTCTAGTTTCAGTATTTAGTTTTAGTGATAGCACTTTACAATAGTATTCAATAGTTAATGCATTTGGTATTATGAACTAACATCTTAGTTTGTTACGTAACCTTACATGTTACTTAAACTTACTGTTGTTCATTGTTAATTTTAATACAGAAATTTTATTGGTAACGCTTTACAATAATGTTCCTTTAGTTATGATAAGTTAATGCATTGACTATTATAAAAGGTGCCATAGAACGTGTTTTCAAAAGACGTAATAAGTCTAAGGTGTCCCCTGATTGTGTCTGTGAAGTTTCAGCTCAAAATACCCCATAGATTTTTTTTATTCATTTTTTTAACTGCCTATTTTGGGGCATCATTAACTATGCACCGATTCAGGCTGCGGCCCCTTTAATTCCTCGCGCTCCCCGCCCCTGAGCTCGCGACTGCCTTAAACAGCATAAACAAAGTTCACACAGCTAATATAACCCTCAAAATGGATCTTTCAAAAGTGTCCGTCATGCAACATGTCTAATCGCGTAAGTATGGTATTTATTTGGATGTTTACATTTGATTCTGAATGAGTTTGATAGTGCTCCGTGGCTAAAGCTAACATTACACACTGTTGGAGAGATTTATAAAGAATGAAGTTGTGTTTATATGAATTATACAGACTGCAAGTGTTTAAAAATGAAAATAGCGACAGTCTTGTCTCCGTGAATACAGTAAGAAACGATGGTAACTTTAACCACATTTAACAGTACATTAGCAACATGCTAACGAAACATTTATTAAGACAATTTACAAATATCACTAAAAATATCATGGATCATGTCAGTTATTATTGGTCCATCTGCCATTTTCCGCTATTGTTCTTGCTTGCTTACCTAGTCTGATGATTCAGCTGTGCACAGATCCAGACGTTAATACTGGCTGCCCTTGTGTAATGCCTTGAACATGAGCTGGCATATGCAAATATTGGGGGCGTACATATTAATGATACCGACTGTTACATAACAGTCGGTGTTATGTTGAGATTCACCTGTTCTTCAGAGGTCTTTTAAACAAATGAGATTTACACAAGAAGGAGGAAACAATGGAGTTTGAGACTCACTGTATGTCATTTCCATGTACTGAACTCTTGTTATTCAACTATGCCAAGATAAATTCAATTTTTAATTCTAGGGCACCTTTAACTAACAATGAGCAATACATTTGTTACAGTACTTATTAATCTTTGTTAATATTAATAAAAATACAACTGTTCATTGTTAGTTCATGATCATAATGATACAACTTTTGATTTTAATCATACTTAAGTAAATGTTGAGATTAACATTAACAGATTAATAAATGCTTTAGAAATATTTTAATTGTTAGTTCATGTTAACTAATGTAGTTAACTAATGCTAATTAATCAAACCTTATTGTAAAGTGTTACTTTTTTATTTTATAATTTAAAATGTATATATAAAATTACCATTATCAATTATTATTTAATGTATCAGGGATCATAAACTTACATTATAGATTAATAAATGTTAGTTCATGATACCTACGAATTGAGTACTACTGTAAATTTTGTACCGTTTCAGTATTTTATGGCATTGGAAGTTAAAAAACAACTGGTATTATTTTAAAATGTTTAATTGTTTAATTTCTCAACAGTCTAGTGTTACTATTCAGCAAAATGCCTAAATGCAGATGGGTTGTCAGTTTTATAATATAACATTTATTTTTGGCCATTTTTATGTTATTTTATTTTAGTGTTATAGTTATGAGAATGTATTTTAGTTTAGTTCCAGTTTTTCTCAGGTTACTATGCCCTATTGTTCCAGTTAATTAAAATGTTTAACTTACTTTTCAATAAAAACAACAACACTGGCAGAGACAACTATAATTAAGCCATTTTTGGATGATTCCCACAAAGTGAAAACAAATGACAAATCAGAACACGAGCCACATTATTTGCCAGAACCATTATGCACATTTTTGTGCGATGGACCACACACAGAGTGCCTTTAAAACATGAGATTGTTACCTGAGCATATAACAAGTTGAGTCCCACGCGGTCGTCCATGACATCACTGTCGTACGCGGTGTCCCAGTAGCTGAGAACAGGACGGGAGACAATGATGATTTGAAAGTTATTTCAGGGACATTCTATAATTTACCTTCTTGCTCTTTGATCACAACTGTTGTCTGATGTATCATCTAAAACCATTAAGCAATTCAGTGACTTTAAATCATTGAGTTTTACTGCATAATCACAGCCTTATGCACTCATGCCTGAGGATCTGACCCAATAGTCTAGAAAACATTCAATTAAATTCTCCATCAAGTTAAACACCGAGTTCTGTCCTGTTATAAAACATCTGCCTATGTCTATATGGAAATACTGTCTTAACAAATGCTGCTGCAGTGCATTTCTCCATTCGCCTAGAAGCAAATGACAATCTGGCAAAACAAGCAATCTTCAGTATGTCAAAAACGATTCTCATCACGCTGTGGGCAGAAATGGTAAATACGTTTGAGCAGAGTTTGTAAGAGCACAAAGATACAATTCTGCATAACAATAGATATTGTCCACATATCAGCCAAGACTGGATACCGTTAAATCTCATTTGACAGCTTTTAGCGGTTGATGCTTGAACATTTTTAACCCTAGAATGCATAAAGGGGGTCAACTTGACCATGCATGCTGTGATTTTTGAAACATTTTATTAATGAAAACATTTATTTATTTGATATTCTAGGTATTCTTAAAAAAAACATGTTTCTTACCCTCTTCAATGTCATTTTTACGGAAGAGGATTAGGGCCAAGCAATAAACCATCTCGAGATTAAAGTTGTTAAATTTCAAGAATAAACTCATTAAATTACGAGAAAAAACTCGTTAAATTATGAGAACTTCGTTAAATTATGAGAAAAGTCATTAAATTTCGAGAAAAAGTCGAGATAAATGTTGAGAATAAACTCATTAAACGAGAAAAATCGTTAGAGAACAAATTCGTTAAATTATGAGAAAAATGTTGTTAAATTTCAAGAAAAAAGTCGAGATAAAATGTTGAGAATAAACTCGTTAAATTACGAGAATAAACTCGTTAAATTACGAGAACAAATCCGTTAAATTATGAGAAAAATGTCGTTAAATTTCGAGAAAAAAGTCGAGATAAAATGTTGAGAATAAACTCATTAAATTACGAGAAAAAACTCGTTAAATTATGAGAACAAATTCGTTAAATTATGAGAAAAATTTTGTTAATTTCGAGAAAAAAAGTCGAGATAAAATGTTGAGAATAACTCGTTAAATTACGATCCTTTAATTATGAGAAAAAATGTTAAATTTCGAGAAAAAAGTCGAGATAAAATGTTGAGAATAAACTCATTAAATTACGAGAAAAAAACGTTTAAATTATGAGAACAAATTCGTTAAATTATGAGAAAAATGTTGTTAAATTTCGAGAAAAAAGTCGAGATAAAATGTTGAGAATAAACTCATTAAATTACGAGAAAAAAGAGAACAATTCGTTAAATTATGAGAAAAATGTTGTTAAATTCGAGAAAAAAAGTCGAGATAAATGTTGAGAATAAACTCGTTAAATTACGAGAGAAATTAAAAAAATGTTGTTAAATTTCGAGAAAAAGTCGAGATAAAATGTTGAGAATAAACTTAAATTACGAGAAAAACTCGTTAATTATGAGAAAAAAATGAGAAAAGTTGTAAATTTCGAGAAAAAGTCGAGATAAAATGTTGAGAATAACTCATTAATTACGAGAAAAAACAAATTCGTTAATTATTGTAAATTTCGAGAAAAAAGTCGAGATAAAATGTTGAGAATAAAATCATTAAATTACGAGAAAAAAACTCGTTAAATTTGAGAACAAATTCGTTAAATTATGAGAAAAATGTTGTTAAATTTCGAGAAAAAAGTCGAGATAAAATGTTGAGAATAAACTCATTAAATTACGAGAAAAACTCGTTAAATTATGAGAACAAATTCGTTAATTTGAGAAAAATGTTGTTAAATTGAGAAAAAAAGTCGAGATAAAATGTTGAGAATAAACTCATTAAATTACGAGAATAAACTCGTTAAATTATGAGAACAAATTCGTTAAATTATGAGAAAAATGTTGTTAAATTTCGAGAAAAAAGTCGAGATAAAATGTTGAGAATAAATCATTAAATACGAGAAAAACCGTTAAATATGAGAACAAATTCGTTAAATTATGAGAAAAAATGTTGTTAAATTTCGAGAAAAAAGTCGAGATAAAGAATAAAGTTAAATTACGAGAACAAATCGTTAAATTATGAGAAAAATGTTGTTAAATTGAGAAAAAAAGTCGAGATAAAATGTTGAGAATAAACTCGTTAAATTACGAGAATAAACTCGTTAAATTACGAGAACAAATTCGTTAAATTAGTTAAATTAATTAGTTAAAGTTTTTTCTCAAAATTTAACAACTTTAATCTCAAGATTAATTTTTTATTATTGCTTGGCCCTAATCCTCTTCCATACATTTTCATATTTCTTAGTCATTTCTTAGATTTGATTTGTTTGTTTTTTTGTATAACTACCCCAAGAATACATAAAGGGGGTCAAATTGAACTGTATTCATTTCCTACTGAATGTATTTTCAGACCGCATTCATACTACACACATTCATGCTTGATAATACTTTATTTACACTATACACATGCATACTTTAGATGCAGTAGAGAAAGCCTAAAGGAAACAAAGGAAAGGTGCAAACTCTGCACAAAAGTAATGCCTAGAAAGGTGTACATCTTATGTGAAATGTTCTGTCTCTCTCTGAAAAGATCATTTTCACATGGTCTGTGAGAAATGTGGGAAGTGAGGAATATACTCTATAGTAGATCTAAATTAGTTTAAGAAAAAGTACAATTGCATTTTAAAAAGAATAATTTCAGCTTTTCATAATGAATATATACAAGGTAAGTGGAAACATCTTGACATATTAAAGTCCCCCGTAGTCAATTTTTTTTCCCCTTAAAACTCATCTTTGATCACCAAAATGACATACAGTGTCTCACAGAAGTGAGTACACCCCTCACATTTTTGTAAATATTTTATTATATCTTTTCATGTGACGACACTGAAGAAATGACACTTTGCTACAATGTAAAGTAGTGAGTGTAAATTTGCCGTCCCCTCAAAATAACTCAACACACAGCCATTAATGTCTAAACCGCTGGCCACAAAAGTGAGTACACCCCTAAGTGAAAATGTCCAAATTGGGCCCAAAGTGTCAATATTCTATACACAATACACAATATAAATTGATTTTGGATCATTTTATCCAAAAAAAGTTACGGACTGCAGCTTTAAAAGAGCTGTTCTCTATTTTAAAAAACATTTTTTATTATCACCAATGTTGAAAATTTTTGCTGCTTCATATTTTGTGGAAAGTGCTGTCACTTTTGATCAAATAATAAATGCATCATCTTAATTTACAGTAGTGCATCTTTTCATTTATCTCTATTAAAAGCATATGTGTGCTTTTATACCCCTTTCCTTTCTCTGTTAGCAGCCAATCAGAGGTGCGTTTCCCCAAAGAAAATACGGTCACAAGTTCAGTCATTACCAACAGAGATCAATGGAACTTGTGACCATAGTTGGCTAAAGATGCTTTTGGGAAACGCACCAGAGCCAGATCGACATCCCGTTCCTGATGCAGTGAACAGGTGGGATCTGGCTGAAGGCTGTCTGTAATCTCTTGTAAAGTAGGTCAAGAGGCCTGCGGTTCTCCTGAGGGGACTGAAAAGAAATACACTTTTTCCAAAAGTATGTGTTAGAGGTGAAAGTGGAACAATTTCAGCAAAATAATCCCTGCTAAGCTGTGCTAATATGCTAAATGGGAAATTTATGTTCACATAACGCCTTCACACCTGCTTCCACAGCACATGGTGAAACACATGGTGTTCTCCATGCCCATGCTTTTACATAAATAATCTCCCTTGATTCTCTCAAATTATGCCATTACATAAACCGCGCACTCCAAAGGGCATTTAATGAATATACTGCTGTTCATAAACCACTAGGAACATCAACATTTATAAGCCGTGTGCAGATTGACACTTTCCTGTGAATAAATAATGAAGTTTGTACTGCTTTAAACTACTTCAGAGATTCTGTAAAGCACAGCAGTTCACAGTTACGAAAGAGATGTCTAAATCCAGCTATCTTCAAGTCCAAAAAATCTGGGAAAGATGGGAAATAGGAAAATGACTGCTGCACAGAAGCACACGAGCAGAGCGCTGAGGTGACTATCATACACTCCTCTACAACAGGAAGACAAAAAAAGTGCCTCTCTAGTATTTTAAACAGGGTGAAGATGGAGCCTTGTGGGGTGCCTCTTCCTAAAGCAAATATCCATGTGTTGAATAGCCATTTGAGACGACTTCAATCTCACCATTAAAGTTATACTTCAGGAAGCAAGCATGAAGTTTCTGAGAGACATTTTAACACTTTATTAAAGGGATAGTTCAACCAAAAATTATAGTTCTGTCATCATTTACTTAACCTCATGTTATGACAAACCTGTATGACTTCCTTTATTCTGTAAAACACAAAAGGTTATTTTTTTTAAGAATATCTTTGACATTATAATTATCCATTTAATAAAAGCGAATAAGCACTGTAGCTGTCAAGCTCAAAAACACAGTATCAAGAACACAGTCCGTGTGACTTGTGGGATATATTACAACATATCTGATAACTTTGTGTGAGGAAAATAACAAAATTTAACATTATTCATTGAAAATCTTCATACTGTAGCGTTTTTGTTTGATGCATTCATGAAACAATCTTTTCAATGAATCAGAAGATTCATTCAGTTCATAAAAAGGTGTTTTGGTTTTGATCTTTCTTCACATTACAGCTATCATATGGCAATCGTAGACATGAAATTATATTTTTATGGTGCTTTTGCATCCTTTTTGAAACTTAAAAGGGGTGGTTGATTATGATTTGACTTTAACTTTAGTTAGTGTGTAATGTTGCTGTTTGAGCATAAAAAACATCTGCAAAAGTTACGACGCTCAAAGTTCAATGCAAAGAGAGATATTTTCTTTTACAGAAATCACTGTTTAAGGACTACAGCAAATGGCTGGTAGGGACTACAACGAGCTTTTTCCCGGGTTGGTGACATCACAAACCCCAAAATTTACATAAACCCCACCCCTTAGAACACACAACAAAGGGGGCGGGGCCATGTTGGGCTGCTTTAGAGAAGAGGAAGAGTTGTTGTAGTAGAGTGTTGTTGTCATGCCGTCATTTTACACCGAACTGCTTCACAAAACTACTCAATTTCGTCAATTAAATGCTAGATTTGCTCGAAAGATGAACATGACGACACATGCTAGTGGATGAGTTGAATCAACTCCACAGCAACTACATCAATTTATCCACTAACCATTCAGAAACGTCCAGTTTCATTCTAAAAGTTGTAACTTCTTCCTGAGTCTCTCCATCAGTGTCGACTCCGGTTTGAACAATGTAAGGCTGAACACCGTTACTGACAATCCTCATTTTGGCTGCGTGAGATTCTCCAGCTTTGTTGTTGTTGAGCTGTTAAAGCTCCGCCCTCTTCTGGAAAGTGGGCAGCTCATTTGCATTTAAAGGGACACACACAAAAACGGCGTGTTTTTGCTCACACCCAAATAGGGGCAAATTTGACAAGCTATAATAAATGATCTGTGGGGGATTTTGAGCTGAAACTTCACAGACACATTCTGGAGACACCAGAGACTTATATTTACATCTTGGGGAACGGGGCATTATAGGTCCGCTTTAAAACACTAATATGTTTTCAAAATATCTTCTTTCAAGTTCTGAAGAAGTTACAAAGTCATACAGGTTTAGGGTAAGTAAATGACTGATTTTTTGTTTGGTGAACTATCCCTTTAAACAGGATGTTTTTGTTATAGAAGTATTTCAAGAACATCAAATCAGTTGAGCTACATAAATATATACTCTTGTTACATATACTCTGCTATTAGACATAATGCTCAACAATCACTTCCAAAATGAGTTTTGTACCTTTTACGGAGGACGATATGGTAGTCGGGACTATGCAGGCTGGTGATGGACACGTAGGGCAGCTCAAATTCTTGCAGTTTTCTCACGTCTGGGACACCGTGGGAGGTCGGAGAGGTTTGGATGAGGGAATGAGAGACCAGATGAAATGTGTGAGTGCCTTCAGACTCAAGGACATTTGGAGAGTAATAACATGACAACAAACAAAGTGAGATGGGGGAGAATCCATCTGGCTAAAGCCGTAGAGGGCACAATAACATGTTTATCACTTGTGCAAGAGAGAAGGAGGAACAGAGGGAAGGAAGGAGGGAGGGAGGGAGGAGAATAAATACTGCAGCTGTTAGAAAGACGTTTTCTCTAGAGTTTGGAAAGAGGGAGAGATGGAAGCCAGGGATTGAACTGAAATGGGCATTGAGCTTTTAGAAACATTAAAAACAGGAGTGTGAAAAGAAGAAGAAACGACAGTTAGATCGATAGCATAATGCATGCCGTCACAACTGTTCATTCTACTCTTTGGCTTACCCTTTCAGTAGTCTGACATTAGACAGCATGTTAAGACAAGAACGGCATTATGTGATGGGAGTATCTTAATAAATACATGTGTACTACATCATCACCACGTTTCTAATTGCTTTGTATGGTTATTGCATATAGTTGTCACTGTAAAGACCTAAAAAATGTTGTAAAATAATAATAAAAAAAACTTTTATTGTTATTATTATAAACACTGTCATTATTAGA
Organism: Culter alburnus; assembly: GCA_028476615.1. Lineage (NCBI taxonomy): Eukaryota > Metazoa > Chordata > Actinopteri > Cypriniformes > Xenocyprididae > Culter > Culter alburnus. The sequence goes on from JAOTNS010000762.1 coordinate 59,579, forward strand.
AACAACATTCTGCCCTAAAAGTAATCGGGCAGACCAAACCGTAAGTTGTAGAGACTTGATACTCAAACCTTGCCCTGATCAGACTGACGGGGGCGCTACAGTGATCAAAAGTATGAAAATCAATCAAAACTCCTAAGTGTAGATTCAAGTGTCTTATATCGTTGGAATCCTTAGCTCAAGACGGACAAAATGCATGTCTCAGATTTGATCGTCACTCTGGTGAAATTTTTGGGTATTTTTTGAAAAACCTATTTTTGCAAACTAGTCCTAGGTTTTTGGATGATCGGAAACAAACCAGTGCAGCAAGATTCTCTGGAGTCTGATTGTCCAAAAAAAAAAAAAAATAAATAAATAAATAAATAAAAGCTAAAATTTTGATTCACAATCCCAAAGGGACGCCAAAACGTTCAAAGTGGGCGGAGCCACTTTTACTAAAATGGCTATAACTCGTGAACTGAGTGAGATATTTTCACCAAACTTGGCACACACATGTAAGAGCTCATTCTGTGGTCACATGAAAAAGGACGCGGCAACTGGCCACTTGGTGGAGCTATAACATGGAAAAAAAAAACATGAAAATGGCTACAACTACGCAACCCGAAGTCTGATTGACTTGAAAATTGGTATGCAGTGTCTTTGTCCAAGGTGCCAAGACTGCCTTTGTCGATATTCTCGTATCTTGAAAAATGTGGTCGGTGGCGAAGTTTGAGCAGCTATCACTCGCTGGGCCTGTCTGACTTCACATGCGTAAAGGATTGCAATTTTTTTGCACACGCCCACGACATTCATACCACATGGTAGAACTTCTCATTCTGAGCAACTTTGCCTTTGGGACCGCCGCTGTCCAACGAATCATTCGTTAAATATTGGAGATTATTTAAAAAACCTACTTTGGCGAACTAGTCCTAGATTTTTGGCTCAACCTCGATAACTGTTAAAAAGCTTTAAAAACCATATTTCCTATAGTAAATTTCCTGTATTGGCTGTAAATGATCTTTTCCCATCTATGATAGAAATGGTTACAGGCTTGCTAATTAAAACATTACACTGATTAATTATATTCAGATTTATTTCCAGAATTTATAACAACAACAATAATAATAAAGTAGGATTTATTTTTTTCTGTTGACATTCTTTGGCACATATTTGTTGATCTTGGCTTCCATCATCAGTCAATCGAAAATCAGGTTCTGTTTGCAGGCATTTATTTTTCACACTTTCTCCAATGCATGTTTCTGCCAAGTATGGGCAGGACGCCAAAATCATTTTTGGGAAGGATTCTTATGGGAGCTGTTTTCCCTCATATCTGACAGAATTAAGCCTGTTTCAGGTAAGGATCTAGCAACCGAGTGGGAGACACATAGCATGTCATTCCTCAGGGATGCGTGATGATTCCGTACTAAAAGCAGTCAAACAATGACAGCTCCTATAAAAAAAGTAGACATGGAAAGTTCCACAAACAATACGACAACGTTACATGCAGACAAGGAGAGTGGCTGCCAGACATCTGCATAAAATCATAAAAGAGATGCCCTCGAGTTTCAAGAACTGGACCGAGTCTGTGAAGTCTAAAGATTAATAACAACTCCACTTCCAATAACGCTACTGCTCTCCTAGGAATTCGTCCTTTGAAAGATTTTCAGTTCTGTAACATAATGACGGCAGAACTGGAAAGAGAACAATCAAGGAAAAAATAGCTTATTCTTTACAAATGAATTCGCCATGACACGTATTGCAAAAGAAACGAAAGAATCTGGACTCAGGAAATTCATTTATTTTGTCTCTGGGGGGTGTTCGTAGAAAAATAATAGATGCACTCTTGGTCATTCGAAAGGCCGCTTGGAGCCAGAATATTATTAAATGTGATCCAGAGCAAACAACTCCTCGCAGTGCGTGTATAATCGGTTTAATTTCAGATGGAGCAAGTAATATTTCTCTACACAGGGTATTTCAGCCCATACACAATCAATCAAAACAGTGACAAGCAATTTGAATACCGCTGCTGTTGCATTTACTCTTGCCAATATAGTCTCGACAAACATTGTTCATAACAGACTAATGAGGAAAACACATCTATTTCTACTAAAGCAATGTTTCATGTTGTCTTTCAACCACTAGGCAACTATAATGCAGTATTTTGTCCCCTCTCAGAGTATGTACCGTGTTGTTTTACAAAAAAGCTGATAAAGGCAACATGTTTCAATGCTTACAGAGAAAAAAATGATTATTGATTAGCTGGTAACATTTCTTTACATTAGTTTCTCTGTGCAAAACTCATCATGAGCTAAAGGTGTTGTGGGTGGTTGACAGGGTGTTGTTATGCAGTTGTGGTTTCAGTGCGTTGTTGTGCTGTTGCTAAGGTGTTCTGGGTAGTTGCTTATTGGCCCCTATGGGATTTTGTTTGTCTATTTGATTGTCGCAAGATGAAAATCAATGTGTCACTGCTTGGAACAGGGGTTACTGCAGGAACTTCTGGATCACCAAGCTCATTTAATTCTCACATTTGCATGATTTCAACATTTTTGTGGACATACGTTTTTAGCATTTTACCAGACTTGTAATGAGAAACATTTATAATACTAAAAGAAAAGTTTAAATTTCAATTCACGGTCTCTAAGGGCCGCCAAAACATTAGAAGTGGATGGAGCCAGTTCTATTAAAATGGCTATAACTCGAGAACAGAATGAGATATTTTCACCAAACTTGGCACAAATATGCAAAAGCTCATTCTGTGGTCGTGTGAAAAAGTACAGAGCAACCGGCCACTTGGTAGCGCTATAACATGGAAAAAAGCATAAAAATGGCTATAACTATGCAACCCGAAGTCTGATTAATTTGAAAATTGGCATGCGGTGTCTTTGTTCACGGTGCCAAGACTGCCTTTGAGGACATACACGTATCTCGAAAAATGTGTCCAAAACTCACTGGGCCTGTTTGACTCACGGCCCTGTGACAAATTCTAAAGAAATCGGCCACCGGGGGGCGCCTTTACATTTTCCATGTGCATAAACTAAACACATGGCCCTTTCATATACCCAGCAAAATGCCATGCCAGGTGCGATGCAAGAGTTTTTTACTAGTTTCAGCCCAACGCAGTTATCATTTTCATGTCTAGTGTCCACGTTGTTTAAATAGCAAATGCACTCGCGCCCATCTGTTCGCCCATGGGTGTGCTGGTCTGAAAATGAGGTGCGTTCAGGCGCATTGTTGGCACGTAAATGAAAACAACTGCGCCACTGACCAACAAAAACCTGGTCTAAAGTCAATGCCGCAGTATTTTTTGGTTATTTAAAGGGTGCGACTATAGGCGGGTGCTTGTTACACACACAGTGACGTGCACCAGCACACAAACATGCCAAATATCAAAAATAAAAGGATTCCTCTCTGGTGAAGCGTTCAGTCTTTCCGCCTTGTAAATTGCAAATCCACAAAGGTGCAAGCACACCTGGGCACATCCCTTTTAAAGGGAACAGGAGATGAGACCCTGATTGGTTTATTGCATGTTACGCCCAAAACACACCCATGACTCATTAAGAGAATAGGTACAACCCTTTTGGACCATGTGCCTGGCGCGCCAATCATTTTTTCCGTCATTAAACTAGCAAAAGTGGATTCGGACACACCCTAAGTGCACCTGCGCCATGTGCTTAGATCATTAAAATAGGGCCTACAGACTTAGGGTACCTTGTCAAAACAATCCCCGTTCTCACAAAAATGACTAAAAATGCTGTGTTATGCTGTCAGGCCAGTAGATGGCGATGTCACATTGTAAAGAAACACTACATGTCTATAGACTGAACACGTAATATGTATGCGCATAACATCACCATTTTCACAAATTCGCGTTTTTGTAGTTTACATTGAGACGATAACGATATAATTTTCAAAAACGTGCACTTTCAAAACGTGTTTGTTTTCAAAAGTTTGCATTTTCAGGCCCTCAAAATGCTGTGTAAATGAGCGGCCAAAAACAAAAAAAAAATCCTTTTATATAGTTGAAAATGGTGTGGTGTAAATGGCCCCTTAGAGGCCTCCCTGCAGTTTTCACCAAAATAAAAGCTTGAGGTTTTAACATTTGGCAATAACAAATTTAAGACATAAATATTATCATTGTAAGCTTTAAAGTAAAATAAATTAATTATAATGATCATATATGTTCTATTGTACAGTACAACTATTTTTTTTATAATTAGAGGTAACAATCATAATAATAATATAAAATAATAATATTTATAATCTAAAAAATAATCATTTTTAATTATCTTTATTACTGAAAATGATTGGGTTCCTTAAACACCAGTGTGATGCAAATATCAAAATAAACACTTATTTAAAAAAAAAATATTTACCCACATGTTATGTGACCATTAACTGAACCATGAACATGTGAATGTGTTGTTAAATTATTGACATATTCAAGTCTGGAGCCAAAAGAGTACAAGGCGGGTTACACACACCAAAAAGTTTAATACTTATGGTTTGGGTTTAATTCAATTCCTGTAAGAATAAGACATAAAAATAACCATGTTTGCCGAACATGCATTACAGGCCTACAGCAGAGCTGCGTGTGCCATGCCAACAACAGCTTGACCGAAGTTTCATCTACTTGACCTCAGTTTACTTTTAAGAAGTGTGGGCGGCCATCTCAACAGAACACAGACCCTCTTTTGAGCTGCCAGGACTGCATTTAGATCCAGTCCAGAGGAAGTGTGTTGACTTTTAGATACCATTTAATAACAGCCAAGCCACTTTCCAGCTGAAGCCAGCAGGCCACATCTTATGATGGCAAATTTCTGTTAAAAAGGTCTGAAAATTAAATGGGTCAGATGTTATACTCACACGTGCAGCCCCCATCCCCCCGCTCCTGAACCAGGAACAGGCTGAAATATCCCACCAGCTCATCGGGAAGGTCAAGCTTTGAGGCCACAGCCTGATGAGGACATTAAATCATCATTAATCTACATGGCGCTTATGATTACCCAACAACAGATGACTGTAATCCAATTCACAAGATATGCATATAGACAAAGCACACAAAGCATTAAACACAAACTTGATAAATAATGTGTGAATGTGAATTTAGACGAGTAAACGCCTTGCTATGTTTTATTGGACAGATTTTCTCTCCAGCGAAACTATGAGAATTAGAAATTATTATCTTACATTTCCTCCTCCCTAACGTTTTTACTACTATAGGCTTCATATTACATTTTATAATTCCTTTTTATATAGTGTGCCATTTTTTAAAGTGTTTTCCTTCACAGGAGTGTTCAAATGTTAAACATTACACCCATGAGGTCCCATGATCAAGTTACTCTTCACTACATTTAAGCCATGTTTTATGCGTAACACTTGACTTTCTCGCTTCCGTCAGGTGCTAAAGGGCGCTTTGGGCCGTCACTGAGGTTTAATGGCACAGCAGAAAGCAGTGCGTGCTGCATATGGGTGCAGGGTGCATTTTAATGAGAGCTCGGATCAGCTTTGGCTCTGTGTGGTGCACATGGGAAAGCTATGATCCTCAAAGAGCTTCTTAAAGCCCTTAAGACTCAAGCTCTAATATGTGTCATGCTGATTGGAGAGCAGGTCTAAGTGAAGAATCAGAGGAGAAATACAAGATGTTCTTTTGTTACACAGACTAAGACTTGTACAGCACGATATTATTTGTATTAACTGCATTAAAAAGGAACAACAAAGAAAGTTTATATATTAGAACTGTCAATCAATTTAAATGTGATTAATCAAGATTAATTGCATATTTTCCCCCTTCTATTTATTGCATTCCATTATTTTAAAGAAAATAAAAATAAATAAGCATATGCCAAGGTCATGGCTTTGATTCACAGAGAATGATAAACTGATAAATTACAGTAAAAATAGCAATATTGTGAAATATTACTATTTTTTTTTTTTTTTTTTTTTTTTTTTTTTCAAAAATCATCCTAATATGATGATTTGGTGCTCAAACATTTCTTGCCAAAAACATTTTTTTTTTTTTTTTTTTTTTTTTTTTACAGGATTCTGATGAACAGAAAGTTTAAAATAAATTTATTTTTTAAAGAGAAATTCTTTTTATTGTATTTAATTTAATGCATCCTTGCAGAATAAAAATATTAATTTCTTACTGACCCCAAATTTGTGAACAGAGGTGTGTATAAAGACACAAAGGTGCTCTTTTCTGGTCTCATTTGCAGAAATGCAAATCTGCAATAGCTGAATAATAAAACAACTTTTTGCCTGTTTTTTTTTTATGTAAAATTTTGTATTTACATTTAAAATCGAAACATTTGTTTTAAATTAGGGCTGCACAACGATTAATCGCGATTAATCGTTTGCAAAATAAAAGTCTGTGTTTACGTAATATGCGTGTGTGTTCTGTGTATAATAATTATGTATATATAAATACATGCACATACATGTATAAATTTAAAAAATATATATACATGTATAAATAAATATACATATTTTTATATATTTTAGATTACATATAATTATAAATATTTTATATATAAATATAATTTTTTTCTTAAATATATACATGTATGTGCATGTATTTATATATACATAATATACACAGAACACACACATTACGTAACACAGACTTTTATTTTGCAAACAATTAATCACGATTAATCGTTGTGCAGCCCTATTTTAAATGTATCATTTACACATTATTTGAAATAATGTATTTTGAGATTATTTCAAATATTTTTATCATCATACATTTTTCACACATTAAATTTTTTCATTAAAATGTTACATTTTCTTTGCAAAGAAATTTACAATCATAGCTGGAAAATATACAGGAAAGTAATTGAACATTATTAGCTTGGTTTGTATCATAAGACTTTACCCATTGTTGAGCAATAAACAAATTTGTGTTCACTTTGAAAGTCCTAACTAATACAAATCCTAAATCAGAAAATTGTCTCTGTCCTGTTTTTATGCATGTCTGGTCTTGGTCATATGAGTTTACTGTATGTAACAAGACATGAATGAACAGGATTCATGGTAGCTCTATCCAAAATGACATAAACCTGGCAGTGATAATGTGCTCTGAGAACATGAAGCCGTTAACAGTTACAAAACAACGTTCTCACCTCCAGAACATCTTCGGTCTGGTCAGATGTGAGGATGTTGACTTTGACCTTCTGGCCATTGGACAGGTAGATTTCCAGCTGCACCTCCTCAGTGGGGATCTGCTGGGTCTCCTGTGACAGAGTGAAACGGTGAAATGCTTTAAAAAGTCCTATTGTACTTTTTTACATTTTAGTGTGCAATGTTGCTGTTTGAGCATTAAAAAAGATACAAAGTCTCTCCAAAGGGAGTTCTTCTCTATATCAGTAAGCACCGTTTCTGAACTACCTGAAATGCCTCGATTGTAGTTCAGGGAACATACATGTCACAAAAAATTCCCACCCAAGGCATACACTAAATAATGGGGACAAGGCCTGGTTGAGGTAGTAGTGTGTTGTCGCCATGTCCAAGAGATGCTGTTTTATCCACCCCAGATCTACTGCAGTTATGGTAAAGGCTGTGTGACATTTCCAAAATAAGCTTGAAGCGCTTGACCAATCACAACCCACTGATCCAACCGACCAATCAGAACACACTGTGCTTTTCAGAGGGAGGGGCTTCATAGGGACAGGAACTAAACAGAGCGTTACTGACAGACTGGGAAGAGAGGAGCTGCAACAATGGAGAATATGGGGAAAATTAGGTATTTTTTGAACATTCATGCATGAAAATATTCTATTAGAGCCCAAAATCAAAATCAAGACTTTTTAAAAGGGTATAATAGGTCCTATAAGTGTAACTTTGTAACAATACAAAGCGTATTGAAAATCAGCAATTTTGATAATATATTTGTATAAATTTTTATAAATTTTTACTTGTTCTCCATGTTACCTAGACCAAGAACCTCACATTTATGCGTCAGCAAAAGTCTGGATGATGCCGGTAGACTTCCGTAATTTTTGTATCCCCGCTCACGGTCAGTCGGATCAGAAGAGGGTTATTAAAGGTGCAGTGTGTAAATTTTAGCGGCATCTAACGGTGAGGTTGCGAATTGCAACCAATGGCTCAGCGCCGAGCTCACCCCTCCCTTTCGAAGCACTTTAGAGAAGCTACGGTGGCCGACACAAAGACAAAGATGTCGTCGTCTGAGACAGCAGAGAGTAGCCAGTCAAGCAATGAGGTTTCTTCTTACTTCTAACAAAGAACAGTTTCTGCTCCTAATAAACCATACGACGACTACTACTATTACTACTACTACTACTACTTCTTTGTGCTTATTCAAAATAGTGACGATGCAAGCTGCCTCTAAAATCACCAACGAACATAGTGACGAAACACGCTCTGCAGAGCAGTTTGTCCATTTGGGGTTACTGTAGAAACATGCTGGCACAAAATGGCGCCTTAACATGTAAGGGGCCCGCAGTGTCAATGGCTCATTCTAAGTAATAAAAACATAACGGTTCATTATGTAAGGTCTTTATACATCACTCAAAACACAGTTATGTATATTATATTGCATTTCTGTCAATAGATCCTCCTAAATTTTACAAACAGCACCTTTAACAGAACAGTTATTGTAAGGATAGGTTTATCACTGAAAAATCTACTGTACTATGTCTACTCTTTTAATAGATTTATGGTAAAAATGAAACACTATGACAAAAGCTTTCTTATCTGGACACAACAGCGTTTTGCTACTTCATACATATCCTTTACATTTATTGTACCATCCCAGTGTTGACGCCAAGCAAAACGATTTAAAGGGGAAGATTTAAAGGTGCCCTAGAACGTTTTTTTTTAAAAGATGTAATATAAGTCTAAGGTGTCCCCTGAATGTGTCTGAAGTTTCAGCTCAAAATACCCCATAGATTTTTTTTTGTTAATTTTTTTAACTGCCTATTTTGGGGCATCATTAAATATGCACCGATTCAGGCTGCGCGGCCCCTTTAAATCGCGTGCTTTAACAGTACATTAGCAACATGCTAACTAAACATTTAGAAAGACAATTTACAAATATCACTAAAAATATCATGATATCATGGATCATGTCAGTTATTATTGCTCCATCTGCCATTTTTCGCTATTGTTCTTGCTTGCTTACCTAGTCTGATGATTCAGCTGTGCACAGATCCAGACGTTCTGCCCTTGTCTAATGCCTTGAACATGGGCTGGCATATACAAATATTGGGGGCGTACATATTAATGATCCCGACTGAGATTCGCCTGTTCTTCGGAGGTCTTTTAAACAAATGAGATTTATATAAGAAGGAGGAAACAATGGAGTTTGAGACTCACTGAATGTCATTTCCATGTACTGAACTCTTGTTATTCAACTATGCCAAGATAAATTCAATTTTTAATTCTAGGGCACCTTTAAATGTCAGTTTATTTCACTTTTTCCCCTCCGTTTGGCCAAAAACACTGTTCAAGATCATCCAGTTTGAAATGTTGACTACAAACACAGAGGTTTTTCAGATTGTCCGTCGCTGCGTTCTCTCCGTATTTACGATTCTTTACAGTCTTTAGCTGCTGCCTACAATGCGCTGGATCCTTCACTGGAAAACGAAACTAACTCACTCCCGCTAAACATTTACTCTTTGAATTCTTGCAAAATATAAGTCAACACCATTATGACTAAAAGTTTGCTAAGAAGTATTTCCAACTAAAGCATGGTGTATTTGATTCTGAATCTATAGCAGACTGGTGGGAGTGGCCTTGAATGGCAACAAGCCCAGTGCATTATGGGTTTTGAAGTTTTCCTACCTACTTTTATCTGCTTTCTGTAGTCATGTAGCACCAATTTCAATTTTTTTTTTTTGCTTATCTATTCTACAGGCAGCCAACTTTTATTTAAAGCCCAGCAGTGAAATACCCCATTAAATGTTTTGGGGAAACACCTTTGTGCTGAACTCTAATTCAACTTCTGATGCTTCCTGTTCAGCTAATCTCAGAGTATTCTGATGAACATGCAGTACTGGTATTATTAATCACACCCTGAGAAGCTTCATTTCCTGTGTATTCAAGCCTACATGTCACAAGGACATTTTTATTTTAGATTAAATATGCTTCGATTTCTGTGTGATTTATTGTATAGATTCAGGCTTATTGCAAGATATAGGTGTTTAGATAGGACTGGTGATTTGGTAAGAAGATACTGGAATTAAACAAAGCCACAAGGCTCAAAACACTAGAGCGCTGACGACAGAGTCACTGTTCTTTCACTGTCCTATATTTCACTTTTTGCAAACTCATCTTTTTCAACCCCTTCCTGCATGTTTCATCTCCCACTGAGGCAGAGGGTCTCAGAGCAGCAGCTGATCTTTACAGAGATTGGAAAATGAAAACGCAAGGCCAAGTCTAATCTCTTATTCTGTTCCTGCAGACGGCTCTCTGATGGGCAGCTGGGGAACGAACGGGATCTGACTGCAAATTTACCAATATCAATGTGGGCTGGGGGTGAAATTCCCAAAGAATGAATGTGATTCAGGCAAGAAATGTAGTACAGGATGATACTGGAATGTAAGGAAGTGAACTGAGATAAACATGAGCCGGTTCTTCATTCATCACACATGAGAATATCTTGAGGAGGAAATGAGATAAATCAGACCCACCAATATTTAACCCTTTTACAGGATGGCTAAGAACATGGCTTAATTTTTCTTCTCACATTTTTTGCAGTGTTTTGAATGCTTAGCATTAATAGGAGAGGAGGAGGAAGCTATTAAAGGGTTAATTCACCCAAAAATGAAAATTCTGTCATTCATTTCTCACTCTCATGTTGTTCCAAACCCATAAGACTTTTATTCATCTTTCAAACAATTGAAAAAATGAAATCTGAGAGCTTTCAGTCCCTTCATCGACAGCTAAACAACTAACACTTTAACTCGAAGTAAAACTAATCCATATGAATTGAGCGGTTTAGTCAATTTTCTGAAGAGACTTGATCGCTTTATATGATGAACAGATTTAATTTAGGCTTTTTCATCAACACACACACAGCTGTGGTAAACAGAAGCTCAAACATGTCTGCTTGATGTGCGAGAACCAAATTAGCTAGGGTGAGTAACTGATGAAAATTTTTTTATTTTTGGCTGAACTTTGACAAGCAACTGTGTCACTTCTGTATTTAGACACCATAAAGTTGAAGACATATTAGAAATTATGCAAATGTTGATTAAGCTTAAAGGGTTAGTTCACCCAAAAATGAAAATTCTGTCATTAATTACTCACCCTCATGCCGTTTGTTAATCTTCAGAACACAAATTAAGATATTTTTGATGAAATCCGATGGCTCAGTGAGGCCTCCATAGCGGGCAATGACATTTCCTCTCTCAAGATCCATTAATGTACTAAAAACATATTTAAATCAGTTCATGTGAGTACAGTGGTTCAATATTAATATTATAAAGCGACGAGAATATTTTTGGTGCACCAAAAAAACAAAATAACGACTTATTTAGTGATGGCCGATTTCAAAACACTGCTTCAGTAAGCTTTGGAGCGTTATGAATCAGTGTATCGAATCAGCGGTTTGGAGCGCCACAGTCACGTGATTTCAGCAGTTTGGTGGTTTGACACGCGATCTGAATCATGATTCGATACATTGATCGCTTTATAATATTAATATTGAACCACTGTACTCATATGAACTGATTTAAATATGTTTTTAGTACATTAATTGATCATCAAAAATATCTTAATTTGTGTTCTGAAGATGAACGAAGGTCTTACAAGTGTGGAACGACATGAGGGTGAGTAATAAATGACATTATTTTCATTTTTGGGTGAACTAACCCTTTAAGTCAAAATAAAGAAGCTAATAGCAAAATGGCAAGAACATTTTTGAACACTGAAAGGGAAATCTAATCTAACCTAATTCAGTTATATTTTCAAGGGACCCCTCTGAAATGCTTCACCCTCATGTTGTGTTCAGGTCATTTTGACACAAAGAGGATTTTCCCGAACCCGAAAATGCTAGTTAATGTTATTGCATTGGACTACATTTACTGACTTTACTCAGCCTGAGTCTAACAACTTCCCAAATTTTTTTTTGATAATTTTTGTAATTTTTTATGTGTTTTTCTCCACATTGTAACACTTGTGCTGTTCCCAGTCAAAAATGACCGGCCTACAAAAAATTGCTTATAAATCTCTCGTTATGCTACATTATCACCAAATATTGGATTCAATCTTTTTGCCAGCTTGTTTTCTTTCAATTAGGACAGTTTTTGTATTTATTTTTTGAATCTGACTGATTGTAGGCCTCATTGATCTGAGCTTATGTACCTCAGTTTTTGAGTGAAAAAAAAGTGTTTTTTTCTGGATAATGTTGTCAATTTCACAAAAAATATATAAAAAAAAATTGCACTGTTTATCACACTAGTGTGCTTTAATATTTAAGCAGGAAATTTGTTTTGAAATGTTTTTATTTTGGTTTTTGTTACAAAATAGCACAAAATCACACTTGTGGTGTTCCTGGTCAAAAATGAGCGGCCTGCAGAAAAATAACTTATAAATCACTTGTTATATAGTTTTATTAGCAAATATTGGATTCAATCTTTTTGTCAGCTTGTTTTCTTTCAATTAGGACAGGTTTTGTATTCATTTTTGAAACTGATTGATCTGAGCTTATATTGGTCAAAAATGACCGCCCATTGAAAATGAATGGGGGAGTCGAAAATCAGAGAAACAATCAGTGTTCAGGAGCGTGTTCATGTTCACATATCTACATGTGAGCAAAAATAAAAGCCTCGGACCTCTGCATGTGCGGATACATGCATACTCGTGCATCCGCGCACATACACACACACGTTTATGTACACAAACTATTTTGAGATAAACTTTATCCTCAAATCAGTGAGGCCAACGATCAACCAGTTTCAAAAATAAATACAAAACCTGTCCTAATTGAAAGAAAACAAGCTGACAAAAAGGTTAAATCCAATATTTGGTGATAATGTAGCATAATTTATAAGCAATTTTTTGTAGGCCGGTCATTTTTGAACAGGAACACCACGAGTGTGATAGGGTTTTCAACACAGCACAAGGGTTAAGTGGGTAATCATGCGACAATACCAATATAATTTTATTCATTATAGGTTCTCAATCTGTAAACTATAAAGGTTTCAAGAACAACTGTAAACAATAAAGCTTTCATATGTATGTTTACAACAGCAGTTAAACTACTATATTTACAATTAATTTTCAAATTATAATAAATATTTAACACTTCCAGAAAATAAAAAGAATATAGAAATTCTACCTGTTGAGCTTTTCTCAAAAAGCTGTTGAACACCTCACTGGATCCCAGGATGGGGTCCTGACGCACTGTGGGGAGAAAAGCTCATCGTTCAAGGTTTCGAGTTAATATAAAAATGTAGTTAAATAAACTGAAGCTACTCATGGAGGCAATTGGTTTTACTCTTACATCAGAATAGCATGCTATTTGTGGAAACACAAACATATACAATACATAATGAAGAAAAACATTCAGCTAAACATTTATACTACCATTGAGGTCAGTAAGATTTTTTTTTGAAAGAAATTAATACTTGTATTCAGCAAGGATGCATTAAATTGATCAAAATTGACAGGAAAGGCTTTTACATTGTTACAAAAGATATTTCAATTTATTCATAAATGCTGCTCTTTTGAACTTCCTATTACTCAAAATCATGTTAACTCAAACTAGTCTGTTATACAATACAGACTTCTTCTTTAAAAGTACCACCATGACTTCCTGACTGATAATAACCTCAGTGTTGTGTAAAAAAGCCGCTGGAGGCAAACTGACCAACATAAACTATAATGTTTACTTTTACTTCCAATATAGCACACAAGCAAACAACCGCAAGACATTTGCACAAACTAACGAAATATTCACTCTGAACAGCTTGTGTGTTTGTGTCGGTTAATTTTCCATAACCATGTTTCTCAGTGATGTAACTGAGGGGAGCCCAAGCCAAGAGCAGCTCCAGACTGTGAGCAAATAAGCTCAACAAGGCTTAGCTTGTTCGATGGAAAGTGCCAGTGCTGGAATGGATTAGAGCAAACGGCTCTTGGTGCTGCCAGCTCTGCTGATTTCCTTTTGTGTGCAGAAACCTCACCCATAACCTGTTAAATGACATGCATGGCAAAACTCATAACGGCATACAATATTGCTAGCTTGATGTTTTCAGGAATGACAATGTAGAACATTAACAAGCTTCGTCTTCTTCAGAAGAGCAGAAATGACGTATAAAAGCCCATATGAGTGATTAAGGCTGACAAACATTTTCTATATTGTGTTGTTGACACATTTCCTTTTGAAACAGGAAGTCTGGGTGCACATGTTTTTTTAAATAGCCTTACATCACAGCCATGAGCCATGACTTGCTACTTGCAGTTGCAAGTGGTGTAAGAGGGAGGGGCTTTCTCATTCTACAGAGCATTCGATTGGATAAGATTCTGTGTGGTGCAGGATGAGTCATCAATGTTTCTGCTCCATTTTCTCAGAAAACTCTCAATTTTAAATGCCTTCACTAGTGTTAAAAAGTTTCTTTTTTTCTTTGAAAGAAGTAATACTTTTATTTACACTCTAAGAATGCTGGGTTAAAAATGACCCAAGTTGGGTTAAAAATGGACAAACCCAGTGGATGGGTTAAATGTTTGACCCAGCCTGCTAGGTAGTTTTATTCAACTCAACTACTGTTTAAAAAATTACTATATTGAACAGTTAAAGGATTAGTTCACTTCAGAATTCAAATAATTTACTCACCCCCATGTCATCCAAGATGTTCATGTCTTTCTTTCTTCAGTCGAAAAGAAATGAAGGTTTTTGATGAAATCATTCCAGGATTTTTCTCCATATAGTGGACTTCACTGGGGTTCAACGGGTTGAAGGTCAAATGTCAGTTTCAGTGCAGCTTCAAAGAGCTCTACATGATCCCAGACGAGGAATAAGAGTCTTAGTGAAGCAATAAAATAAAAGTTATATACTTTTTAACCACAAATGCTCATCTTGCACTGCTCTGCGATGCGCCACGCATGACGAAATTATGTTGGAAAGGTCACGCGTGACGTAGGAGGAAGTACTGATCCAGTGTTTGCAAAGCAAACCTGTAAAGATTAAGTCAAACAGCCTTTACAAAAAAAAAAAAAGGGTAAAACAATGATGTCTGATGATTTTTAAGTTGGAGAAAATGAATTTTTTGCCCTAAAGCAGTACTTCCACCTACGCCACACAAGACCTTTCCAACATGATTACGTAATGCGTGGCGCATCTCAGAGCAGTGCAAGATGAGCATTTGTGGTTAAAAAGTATATCATTTTATTTATTTTAGAAAATGGCTGATGGTTTCTCTAGATTAGACTCTTATTCCTCGTCTGGGATCATGTAGAGCTCTTTGAAGCTGCACTGAAACTGACATTTGGACCTTCAACCCGTTGAACCCCAGTGAAGTCCACTATATGGAGAAAAATCCTGGAATGTTTTCCTCAAAAACCTTCATTTCTTTTCCACTGAAGAAAGAAAGACATGAACATCTTGGATGACATGGAGGAGAGTAAATTATCAGGAAATTTTAATTCTGAACTGAACTAATCCTTTAAATGAACCCAAAATAGGTTGGAAATCAACATATTTATTAATAAATTTAAAATATAATAATTAAATAATAATAATTTATTAAATTGCTTATTAATAAATGTTTACCTTTTGATGATTATTATTGTTTCCTCTAGTAGTTATGTGTCTGATTTTTAATTTCCAACCTATTTTGGGTTCATTTTAAGTCAGACATATAGTCATTTTAAACAATAGTTTTATAGAGTTAAATAAAATTGCCCAGCAGGTTGGTCAAACATTTAACCCAACTGCAGGGTCAAAACAACCCAATCACTGGGTTTGTCCACATTTAACCCAAAGTGGGTTGTTTTTAACCCAGCATTTTTTTTTTACTGTAGTAAGGATGCATTAAAATGTAACTGTAAAGACAATTATAATGTTACAAAAGATTTACATTTGCATCATGCATCATGTGTTTTCCACAATATATTCCATGGCACAACTGTTTTTAACATCAACAATAATAAAAAAATGTTTCTTGAGCAGCAAATCAGCATATCAGAATGATTTCAGAAGGATCATGTGACACTGAAGACTGGAGTAATGATGCTGAAAATTCAGCTTTGATCACAGGAATTTCAAAAGTATATTAAAAGAGAAAAAATCTTTTAAATTGTAACAATGTGTCATTATTTAACTTTATTTTTGATCAAATAAATGCAGCCTTGGTGAGCAAAAGATAAAAAAAATCTTACTAACCCTAAACTTATGGTAGTGAATATCTGTTAAAAGTGAATTATGTCATTTTTAGGAGGACTCTAGCATATAGACAAGCTCAGACACACAGATCATTTTGATAGTGAACTTTTCATGTAAAAAAAAAGGTGTTTCTCACCAGCCTGCATGTATTTCTCTAGCTGTTCCCTCCTCTGATCGACTTCAGCCGGTGTGAGAGTGAAGATCTTCTTTGGCGGAAAAGCCGGCACCACATTATTTCCATATTCTTTTTTTATCTGAAAGAGCACAGGAAGAAGAGTTCATTTGAAACTGATAAGGTAAAACAGAACATTTGGTTATTCTGAGAGGACACAATGAAACTGACCACTGCCTGCCCTTGGTGGACTCGAGCCTGCTGACTGTGGGTCTCTCAGGCCCCACGCTAATAAATCTGTTTACACTTCACAGCATCTACTGAAATTATGCCTGCTGTTGCTCCGTCTGTGCCACTGGGCATTTTATTCAATGGCACAATAACAAAAAAATATATAGAAACTATATCAACGTTGCTATCGTTAAGTGTTTAGAGGTCCGTTTTAAGGGTTAACTGCGATCCTCACACCATGACAGCCTCTACGGATTGCATCATATGACCACGTATGATCCGACTGGGCCCTGTTACCTAGCAACAGCGGCTTCGAAACAACACAACATGCTCTTAATGGTGAGATCACCGAAGTTCTCTTTCATTCATGAGGAAACACAGAGTTCATGAAAGTGGTAGGTGTGAGAAAGGTAACAGGCAGATCCTTTCATGAGAATGATGCTTCACTTCCAAATATTTGGAGTATGTCTGACCTCTTCAACAGTGGTGAATTCGCTCACAGCTTTACTATTTGGACGAGAAAGTAAATTCGTGTTTCACAAGCGAACTTTGTGATTCTAATCCAGTCCAAATCAAACATTCCTGTGTTTTTCTCACACAACCTCAGTAAATATTATGAAGCAAATTACTGATGTGTTTTTGGCTAAAAACTACAGCGAGCCTGATCATGTCCAAATCAGGACAAAATTTAACAGACATCCTATAATAATAATAACTGTAATTAAAATATCTTAAAAAGAATCCTGTCTGAATAGTGCTGAAGTAGCAGAAATTTATTCTGCCTTCATTTAAAACTGACTTAATTCAGAAAAATGTTCATTTAACATCACGATAATCCATTTCCAAACATATATATAATAACCAAAAATAATCCTCTTGAATCAAGCTCAACATTACATATTCAATAATTTCACTTTAGTGACTTTAAATTCATGCTTAATACAATAATGATAAGCTGTGGTTTTTGTGGTCTTTGAAGTTTAGATTTAAATATCCACAAAGTATTTCACTGGCCCTCCATCCCAATGAACACAAGAATATATTTGAATTAAAAAGGTCCTATTATGCCCCTTTCACAAGATTTAATATAAGTCTGTGAAGTTTCAGCTCAAAATACCCCACAGATAATTTATTATAGCTTGTCAAATTTGCCCCTATTTGGGTGTGAGCAAAAACATGCCGTTTTTGTGTGTGTCCCTTTAAATGCAAATGAGCTGCTGCTCCAGAAGAGGGCGGAGCTTTAACAGCTCAACAGCAACAAAGCTGGAGAATCTCACGCAGCCAAAATGAGGATTGTCAGTAACGGTGTTCAGCCTTACATTGTTCAAACCGGAGTCGACACTGATGGAGAGACTCAGGAAGAAGTTACAACTTTTAGACGTTTCTGAATGGTTAGTGGATAAATTTATGTAGTTGCTGTGGAGTTGATTCAACTCATCCACTAGCATGTGCCGTCATGTTCATCTTTTGTGTTGAATTGATCCTTGTTTGTGAAGCAGTCCGGCGTAAATGACGGCATGACAACAACACTCTACTACAACAACTCTTCCTCTTCTCTAAAGCAGCCCAACATGGCCCCGCCCCCTTTGTTGCATGTTCTCAGGGGCGGGGTTTATGTAAATTTTAAGCTCATTGTAGTCCCTACCAGCTGTTTGTTGTAGTAAATCGATTTCTGTAAAAGAAAATATCTTTCTTTGCATTGAACTTTGAGTGTCGTAACTTTGCAGATGTTGTTTATGCTCAAACAGCAACATTACAAACTAACTAAAGTTAAAACCAATATACTACAACAGCTACTGTGTCTACTGTAATTTCTAATTATGTTTCATTTCCTCAATTTCAGAGAAGCGGTGCATTTTCAGAATACATTTCACGGTCTCAGACAGCATTTCACAACACTGACTGTTTAACTGGATGATTTTACAGCCAGTGATTCGTCACTAGTTGACTAAATATTGTGTTTTGACACAAACAGCTTTCACTGTGCCAGTATTCCCAGGCAGTTCCTGATGTGTGTTCACCTGTTCATGGAGGCCCAGGAGCTGGCTGTAACGTACTCGACAATGCAAGACACCGTTCACATGGATGTTGTAAGCCTGAAGAAGAAAGAACAGTTGGTTAGTCTTTATATACACAATATAAAAATAAACACTCATGAGTCATCTTTAAAGGGTTAGTTCACCCAACAATTAAATTTCTGTCATTAATTACTCACTCTTATGACGTTCAAACCCGTAAGACCTTCGTTCTTCTTCAGAACACAAATTAAGATATTTTTGATGAAATCAGAGAGCTCTCGGACTCCTCAATAGACAGCAATTTAACCACAACTCTCAATGTCCAGAAAGGTACTAAAACGTAAACATGGAAGCGCTGAATGTTAACAGCGTATGAGAATGACACAGAAGAGAGGATATTGTTGAATAAAGTCATTGTTTTTGCACACAAAAAGTATTCTCGTCTCTTCATAACATTAAGGTTGATCCACTGCAGTCACATGACTGTTTTAACAATGTCTTTAGTACCTTTCTGGACCTTTAAAGTGTTGATTACCTCTTGTGTTTAATCAAAAATATCTTAATTTGTGTTCTGAAGATGAACGAAGGTCTTACAGGTGTGGAACGACACGAGGGGGAGTAATTAATGACAGAAACGTCATTTTTGGGTGAACTAACCCTTTAAAGCCCATCAATAACTACAGGAAAGTTTTACTCATAAGGAGTCAGTAAGAATTTATTATTTTTATTTTTTTATGTTTTTGAAAGAAGTCTCTTATGTTCACCAAAGCTGCATTTATTTGATTAAAAATACAGTAAAAATTTGCAATATTGTGAAATATTATTACAATTTGAAAAAACTATTTTCTATGTGAATATATAATAAAATGTAATTTATTTCTGCGATCAAAGCTGAATTTTCAGCATCATTACTCCAGTCTTCAGTGTCACATGATCCTTCAGAAATCACTCTAATATGATGATTTACTGCAAGAAACATTATTATTATTTTTCCAGGATTCTTTGATGAACAGGAAGTTCAAAAGAACAGCATTTATTTGAAATAGAAATCTTTTGTAAAATTATGTTTACTGCCACTTTAGATCAATTTAAAGCATCCTAGCCGAAGAAAAGTATTAATTTCTTGCTTTTTGAAGAAATTAAATCTTACTGACCCCACTTTTGAATGTTTGTGTAGATTATAAAAATAAACACTCAATAGATATTCATATACATTAAAACCATGTGCATTATTTAAAAAAAACAAACATTAATTTAAATAATAATTATTTTATAACTAATATCAAATTATTAAATTAATTCTAAAGTGAAAAATAAAAAAAAATAAAAACATCAATTATGTACAGTCGCTTGTTTGAATGGTGGCGTCTTAGTATTATTTTATAAGAAGCATCTGAAGTGTTATTGAGCCTGGAAACCAGTTCACCCTTTTCTTCTTCCCCCCTAAAAGCTTTCCAGCTGTTGCTGATATTGCGTCCATGCCAACAGATACAATCAGGAAGAAACAATAATCATATTTTAATATGCATGGACTTCTCGCCACCATTTATTGTCAAAGGAATGTGAGCTCGCTGGTTTTTGTCTTATCTGAAACAGAAATGTGTCTAAAGTTGAGGAACACATTTTTGCACTACTGTCTGACTTTCTGATTAGTTGTTGTTTTGACTACTCAACATTTTGCATATCTTTAGGTGTTGAGATATTGGTCCATTGTTCTTCATGTAGTAAATTAGCCTACTTAAATTACAGAAAACATGCAATGTATCAACTAGACACAAACCAAAACATCTGTAGGTGCAGAAACTTTCAAAACAAAGACTTCAGAATGGAAAAACAATATGAAGGGTGCTGTTTCAAAGACACTAAGTTTTAGGTACAGCAAAAACATTTCTTGGGCATTCTTGTGGCCTTTAGAATCTGCAATCAAACCAAGTAAGTGACACACAATACCGAGCGGTTGTGACCCAAAAATATTCTACTTCATTTTGGTTTGTTTCAGGACAGGAAGTTGATGCTGTGTAACGTTCTCATCTTACTGTGGCAAACTATAAGAATGGTCTCACAGAATTCACATGCATTGAAAACACCCCGGCGGATGCGTTCGAGACACTATGACCCAATTATTGACAGCACAGCATGAAAGCACTGAAACTCATACATGCAAGTCACCAAAGCTAGAACGAGCCTGACAGTGGCAGAATGAAACTGCCATGCCCTTACTTGTCTCCAAATAAAAAATGTAAAAAAAAAAAATAAGATTGAGTATGCAAGTCTTCAGGAAGTACAAAACATCATACTTTTTTTGCCCTTTTGTTTGAACAGGAAGTGTGCCATTTAAATCGCAGCCCACTCATTTTTGTGGCTCTTCTCTGCAAAGTATGCATTTTCTGTGACATACACGGCTCCAAAGTGCACTACACAACTTCCTGCCTAATACAGATCCAGACAACATTACACTTTAGATGTCTGAAGAAAACCACCTCCATTCATGAGTGAAAGCTGAATGGAGAGAGAAACAAACACTCATTCAAGATTTAAATCAGTTTGTGTTTACTTTAGAAAGTAGTGTTGTCAAATCGATTCATCACGAATAATCGCATCTAAAATAACTAAAATTACTAATTGAAATAAAACTAAAGTAGAAATAAAAAATTAAATTAAAACACACACACATATATATATATATATATATATATATATATATATATATATATATATATTATATATAGACATTTTATATATATATATATATATAAATTATATAATATTATATTTATATATATTATATTATTATATAATATATTTATTATTATAATGTATATAATGCATGCATTTATATAATGTATATATAATGTATATTACATTATATATGCACACATAACAAAAGGAGAAAAATTTAAACTAAAATTAAAAGATTATTAAAAAAAAAATCAAATATGTAAATAAAAGCAAATTCAAAGTATTTATAAAAACTATAATACTGTATAAATATAGCACTGAACCTGTACTCTAAAAAACATTGTGTTAAAAACGACCCAAATTGGGTTGAAAATGGACAAATGGAAATGTTTTAACCCAGTGGTTGGGTTAAATGTTTGCTGAACATGCTGGGTTTTATTTAACTCTACTGTTGTTTAAAAATTACTGTATTGCTCGCTTAAAATAAACCCAAAATATGTTGGAAATTAACATTTATTAATATGTTTAATAAATGAACATTTAATTAATGAGTAATAAATGAATAATAATAAAACAATAAACATTTATTAAACTGCTTATTAATAAATGTTCACCTTTTGATTATTATTGTTTCCTCTAATTATGTGTCTGATTTTTAATTTCCAACCTATTTTGGGTTCATTTTAATCCAGACATATAGTCATTTTTAAACAATAGTTGAGTTAAATAAAACTACCCAGCACGTTGGTCAAACATTTAACCCAATTGCTGGATCAAAACAACCCAACTGCTGGATTTGTCCATATTTAACCCAACTTAGTTTGTTTTTAACCCAGCATTTTTTAGATTGTGTCTTAATCTATAAGACACTTAAAATTGTACAAAACAAGACAAATATCTAGTCACCAAGAAAGTGAAACAAAAATATAAGCGCAGTCAAAGGTGAGTGTGAATCACACATCTGGCCAATTTAACTCTCAGTGGCCTTGAAAGACTCGTCTGTCGAGAGCGTCACTGACAGTCAGTGTCTCTATGACGGAGAAACGCTCTGAATCACTGTCACAGATGAACACAAACAACTTCTGCAGTCAATCTGTTAGGAATGATTCATAATTAATCTTCATGTCAGTGCATGAAAACCATTGAGGTGTACTGAGGGCATGTGCACAGTAGAGCTCATAAATAATCTCAGCTTTTATTCAAATCATTATTTACTGGCTGCACATCTGCACTACATCTGCAAACACCTATACGAGAAGATTAAACCGCAATGTCTGTCCTAAAACAGAATACGCTTAGTAATCAATCCACACAGTCAGTGCAATACAGACGTAACCTCAGGAGCTGAAGCGGTCTGTTATGGATAGGCTATAGACAAATAAAGTGTCTTTAGAGTAGTGAGACAGATATTCCTGTTATACCGTTTCACTGTTGTGCTGAAAGGAACGGCAATCTTGCACTGCATATGGCTGAGGGAGAGAAGCCAGAGGAACTGAGACATTGTGAATCCAATTCACACAACAACAACTCTAGAAGATGCTAGCTGGAGTCTGAACGAACATTCAAATAGAAATACTGAAAGTGACAAACTTCCTCAACTGACTGCACCTTCAATGTGATAATTCCTGGTCTTTGTGCCCTTGTAGGTCATATGGTGTCACTGACACGGTTTTAAGCTAAACTTATGAATGCTGCGTCTTCTAATTCATACATACATGCGCATATATATTTATTTATTTATTTATAATATGTGTATTATTAGGTATAAACACACACATACATGTTTTTAAGAAATATTTACATGTACACTGCCCTCCAACACCCTCCACTGCCCTCCAACACCCCTGGCAAAGTGTGTTTTTGGACGATATCAGCATAATTCCTTATTTTTTGGTGCAAATACATTACAGTAACTCGACATTATCATTAAAGACTAGCAATAATCATTTTCATTTTCATTACATAATAATGGCAATATATTCACGTCAAAGTCAGACATGCCCCTTTGCCAGCTGTGATGCTGGTTACTGGTTTAAACTTGGCCCAGGTTTGTAAAAGATTTTTGGGTCAGCACACCTTAATAGCTTCAACAATTGATTGCCAATTAAGAATCAATCAGAACCCAGTTTAGGTCAGATAGCTGCTAATGATGGATATTTTGATGAATCGAAAATTTTAGCGTTTTTTTCCTATGTATAAACTGTTTATATAATAAAATATATGTTTTCGTAGTTTGTGTTGTCCCATATCAGTGCAAAATTATCACAAATGAAAAAGGACTCATGCCAATATTGTCCAAAACCCCACTTTTCTAGGGTGTTTCCAAACTTTTGGAGGGCAGTGTATATTTATGCATTTATATATAATTTATATTATATATAAATATTTTATATATAACTATAATATATTTTTGTTAAATATATATGCATGTGTGTATTTATAAATAATAAATATACACAGTACACACATATTATGTAAACACAAACTTTTATTTTGGATTTGATTAATATATAGCACTAATTCTTATATATATATATATATATATATATATATATATATAATAAATTTTCACTTAGGGAATTCAAAGTGAAAATGTTACAAATCACATCGTGCACTACATATATTTTTAACAATTAGCCATACTAGGAGTAACAGACATGAATATTCATATACGCTTAAAAGTAGTTACTTAAAAGTTTCATTTTAAGTAACACAACACTCTTATTTTAACTAAAACTTAAAGTTTTATTAATCTGTCTGTTCACTATAAAGATTAATTCGGATTCGTTCAGTGGCACTTTTATGCAGGTTATCATTATTATGCAAGTTATGTGATGGCAAATGTTATGAGTCATTGAATCGCATACTCAACCAGTTCGCTTATAAACACTGAGTGTTTATCAACTGAAAGAGCTTGTTATACTTTATTTAAAATTGCATTTCTACAAATCGAGTGTTTAAGCATCACATCCGTTTTTCCTTCCAATGACAACAAAGCAGATCTATAACTTCCTCCATATTTTATCACCTGTGAATGACTAGAAAAAACGCCAACAAACCAAATAGCCTAAATAGGCAAATTTTACTTCTTGTTCGTTTAATTTTGTATAGTTTAGTTCATTTTAATGTATTTATAATAATTCTTGTTGTTGTTCACGACACTGACTCACGTGACTATGGTTCCTCACGTTCAATCAGTCAGCAGAAGATTCGTTCGCTTAAAAGATTCGTTCAAAACACCGATTTAAAGCAACGATGTCCCCAAATGTAAAAGCTAGACGAGTGTTTATTTGACCTCCAGTACACTTACCACATATGAAGATCCGTTTTCATCGGAGCGGACCTCCGTCTCGGGGATGGAGAAATGCATTTTCTACAGTAAGATTACACGTCTTTGACGAAGTTGAAAATGCTGTTAAAAGCGAGAAGGTTCACGGAAAGTGTTGGTTTGCTGTCTCGCAGGGACCAAACTGAATGACGGCGAGCTGCACGCGCTCTGTGTAGTCCAGTCCAGTCCAGTCCAGCCAGGAAAGTTATTTTCTGCCAAGTGGATAATTTTAAAAACTTTCTTAATGTTCAGGGCTGAACTTTTCCAATAAACATCTAAGCAGCAGCCATGTTGCAACTGGAGGTAATTCCACGTTCATTGTCGGCAATGTATCGCCAAATCTGTCCTCTCGCTTCCTCGCGCACTGTGAAAGAATGTGGGAAGCGAGTCTCCAGAACACACAAGTGTCGTCGCAAAGGCCCTCGATCCAATTAACTTTCAGATTACTCCCCGTAAAGGTGCCCGTTTGAACCTACATTGGTACATACGAACGAGTATGGAGAGGAAACAAATGAAGAAACTGTTAGTCGCAGCGTGCATTTCGAGATACCGATACAGTGCTCGTGCTTGTTCGGGCGTTCAGACGAACACACATCAGTCTACATTATAGCGAAAGCTTCAGCACTCTGCTGTAATGTATTCAATATGTATCTGCTCTCCCGAAGCATTGCAACAGTCTGGACCAAACCATTCTCCTTCTGCGGGGGTGTTATTGCGTAAAAAACGATCATTCGAGATGCTTTGGCTTGAACGTGTTGCAAGCGTAAACTAATTCTTCATTACGATTTAAAGTTGTATTTAATTCTGGTTGAAAGTTTGTACACTTAATATCAAGTTTAACATTTAAACAGGCTCAAAATGGCTCTGTGATACAGAAAGTTAGCGTGAATATATTTAAATAATGGTTAAACACATTGGTCACTTGAGGTAATTCCACGAAAACTGTCATTTTAAGGTTAATCTTTCAATTAGGTGCTTTACTTTCAGATAATGTCTGTTAGGAGGTCACTTTTTTATTTTTTTATTATTATTATTATTTTTTTTTTTTAGCCGTTATGTTTTCAATTTTATATGGGTTTATATGTATAAAACCACATTTTTTGTATTCTTTGCAGTTTATTTTAGCAATAAACGTTACATAAAATAAAGTTACTAATTTAGAAAATTAATTAATTTTTTTAGTAATTTGTTTATTAGCCCAATAGTTTGGAACCATGTTGTTTTGTAGTTAAGAATAAACTTATAATTCCCATAAATTAAACAAAAATGTTTTACCTCTGAGGTGGGACAGTCCAAAATTAAGGGGGAGACATTTATTGTATTAATGTATTTAAAGCTACTTACATTTTATACAAGGTTATTTTATGTTAGATAATAGTTAATTAAACATAAATTAATTAACATATGATGTATGCCTGTACTGATTTAAAAATAAAAAATCCGTATTTGTGGAATATGCCTTTCACTGAATAAACGTATCTGAACTAATATATCGGAGGTATTGCGACTATCTAAATCAAACGAACAAAGTCGATTGTGTAAAAACAATTGAATCGAAATTTCACAATGAGAAATGCAAAATATTTGCGCCGCCTGGTTGTCATGAAGGGGTCGGGTCGCGGCCCATGGACGTCACATGATCATCGTGTCACGTGACTTTGTTTTTGGCGAAAATGACAACTGGCGTTTCAACATATGCGGTATCTACTGTATATTTATGTTCTGTTTTATTTGTTTTATTCAATGTATATGTCGACAGTCAGGATATTGATGCGCAGGTGAGACGATCGACTAAATCTAACAGTTATATAGCGAAAGGATTACAATAAACATGCTACAGTGTTACATTGTTGTTGTAATTATAAGCATATTTCACGCACGCAATGTTTTGAAATCTTTGTTTTCGTTAGTTATGTGAGATGTGCGAAGGGACTGTGCGACAAGACAGCCCTGTCTGGGATTTCTGCCTAACTAAAGGCCATTTTAAAGGACGCTGCTGTTATGAAAATAATACCAGCAATGTAGACACCATTATAGGGTAGGAAAACTTTTTAGTATTCCACATATTTTTTTAACTGTGACTTTCCCTCCTGTATCTAACTGTATACAATTATCTTTAGGCTGGACCTGTCAAACTGCTCTATCAGTCATGTAGAGCACCTGTATAATTCATTCACAGCAGTCATTATGTAAGTACCAGAGCTGGATTTATCTATAACATGTGCACTTGTCATTGTTTAGCACTAAATGCAATATCTAAACTGTTTTTACCCAGAGATCTCTCCAACAACCCCATCTCCAATCTGAGCGATTTCATATTTGAGGGTTTCAGCCATCTGACCCATCTGTGAGTTATGCCTGAGCACAGTATATGATGTTCATAACATTTAAGACATTTGGGTTTTCAAACTGAGGTCTGAGGACCCCCAGGGGCCACAATTGATAGGGGTTCAGTGGACAAGTCGAGAGAAAAAAAAGTCTAACAAATATATTATAAAAATAAATAAATTACAAATCTTAAAGTAAATACATAATAACATATTTAAATAAATACATAATACATCTAACAGTACAGTGCTATAGTATAGTCAGTGAAAAACATGTATTATCTAAATATTTTCCAAATAATTTTTACACATTTATATAAAATTTTCATAGTATAATCAGGTCTTTATACATGAAAAATATGTACATTTTAGGATGGAGGTCCCTCACACTAGGATGATGATATTTGGGGGTCCATGGCATCTCAAAGATTGAAAACCCTTATTTAAGCTAATATGGAAGCTTGTTTCCACCACTGAATAAAAAAAATTAAAAAAGGTAATGCGACTTTATTTATGCAATTGTGAGTTTGCATCTTGCAATTCTGACTTTTTCTAGAATTGTGAGATATTAAGTCATAAATTGTGAGTTATGAAGTCAGAATTGCGAGATATAAAGTCAGAATTGTGTGATATAAAGTTGCAATTGCATGTTATAAAGTCAGAATTGTGTGATATAAAGTTGCAATTGTGTTATAAAGTCAGAATTGTGTGATATAGATATAAATTGCGCAGGTTGCATGATATAAAGCAATTGTGTTATAAAGTCAGAATTGCATTGATATAAAGTTCAATTGTTATAAAGTCAGAATTGCATGATATATAATTGCAATTGCAGTCAGAATTCATGATATAAAGTTGCAATTGGTGTATAAAGTCAATTGCATGATATAAAATGCATTGAATCATATTGCATATATAAAGTTGCAATTGTGTGTTATAAAGTCAGAATTGCATGATATAAAGTTGCAATTGGTTATAAAGTCAGAATTGCATTGATATAAAGTTACAATTTTAAGTTATAAAGTCAGAATTGCATGATATATAATTGCAATTGCATGTTATAAAGTCAGAATTGCATGATATAAAGTTGCAATTGTGTGTTATAAAGTCAGAATTGCATGATATAAAATTGCAATTGTGTGTTATAAAGTTAGAATTGCATGATATAAAATTGCAATTGCGTGTTATAAAGTCAGAATTGCGAGATAAAAAGTCAGAATTGCATGATATAATTGCATGATGCTTTCCTTAGCTAACACAGAAAGGTAACTTGAAAAATCTTTACTCAGTTTACTACCCTCAAAACTGGAGTGTCCGGGGGGCAATGCATCATGGGAGAAGGTTGAAGTGAAAAACAAAGCCAGAATCTGCGAAGGACAGAAAAATGTTTGCAATCAGACGGTGCAGATGCGTAAGTTATCAATAAACTTGGATCTCAGTCTTGAAAATGTCTTTGGATGCACTTCTGGAACATTGTTTGTCTCTTCAGCCTGGAATTGCCCTGAAAACTCATTCTGCAGCCCATACGGACCAGGGTTCTTTGAGTGCAGTTGTCTCCATAATTTCCACGGATACAAGTGCATGAGACAGGTGAGATTCCTGACAAATCATCCTCAACATTGTTCCTTTATTGCACACGTTCATAATTTGTTCTCAATTGCAGGGAGAGTTCCCCATAGGTATGGTGCTTGGGATACTCACCGGATCCACAGTTGTGGTTTCATCTGTACTCTGGTTCACACAAAGACGAAAGGTCGAGACCACTTGAATTTAACAGAGAAGCGGCTGTTGGAGTGACAGTGCCACAAAACGCATCGAGTTTACTGAAAATGATGTGATTCATACACTGGAAGGTTAATGAACATTTTAGTTTCTTGTTTTTAAATTTGACAAAGCAAGTTTACATGACATTCTTTTTTTAATAATTTTCTCTTTGTTTTGACCCTTAAATCTTTTTATTTATAGATTTTTATAAAATGAATACTGACATATTTTCACAGCCTTGAAAAGACTGCTTTGTAAAGGGAAAACTGACCAGACTGACCTTGCTGATTATTTCTGACCGATGTTTTGACTCTAAGAACTGAGATATTTTAGTAATGGCTATGAAGGACAAATATTTTGTGTTGCTTTAAGACAAAATTGTCTTCATTTTAAAGATATTTGAAGTGTTTTCATTTTACAAAGGAGGGAAATGAATGTCACTTGTGATTTGTGGAAAAAAAAATGTATATTGTTTCTGCTACATCCAGCTGTTTACAGATGTCACAGTAGATACTAATCGATACTAACCAATGACCATGCAACCTCTACTAAAACTATATGCTTTTCATTTTTTGTTAAAGGGAATCTGTTTCATCTGCTAATATGAGATTAACACTATTAGTATAATACTGACATCCTTTACTTTATGCAAATCTCAGTTTTGTCAATGTAGTATTGTGGTAAGGAATTCAGCATGTACCTCAGTAACTAAAATAAAGATTGGTCACAAAAGAATCAGCAAACAACAGATTTTTTTATATATCGAAATTATTTATTTTTCTGTAGCCTTTCCCATGTTTTGGTAATACAAACAAAACCCCTTATGCAACATGTTCGGCTTTTGCACGGTCTTACATTTGCTCAATGTTCTTTTTCCCTTTTTTTTCACATCTATGAAAGGATTTCAGCAACTATCCAAAAAGGATGATAGATATTATAAATGTTTATGTCTATGCACTGACCATCATGATGGGCCAAAACTGAAAGCAACAGACACTTTCTTGAGATTTGTGGATCTGACACAAGAACGAGAGAATCTGACATTCATGATCTTGTGTACAACAACTCTTAAAGGATTAGTTCAGTTCAGAATTAAAATTTCCTGATAATTTACTCAACCCCATGTCATCAGAGTTGTTTACGTTGGTCTTTCTTCAGTCGAAAAGAAATGAAGGTTTTTGAGGAAAACATTCCAGGATTTTTCTCCATATAGTGGACTTCACTGGGGTTCAACGGGTTGAAGGTCCAAATGTCAGTTTCAGTGCAGCTTCAAAGAGCTCTACATGATCCCAGACGAGGAATGAGTCTAATCTAGAGAAACCATCTGCCATTTTCTGAAAAAAATAAAATGATATACTTTTTAACCACAAATGCTCATCTTGCACTGCTCTGCAATGCGCCACGCATTACGTAATCATGTTGGAAAGGTCTTGTGTGACATAGGCGGAAGTACCGATCCAGTGTCTATAAAGTGAACGTACAAAGACTAAGTCAAACGACCTTTACAAAAAAAAGGTAAAACAACGGATTTGAGACCCTACGTCACGCGTGATCTTTCCAACGTGATAGTCATGGCAGTGCAAGACGAGCATTTGTGGTTAAAAAGTACATAATTTTTATTTTTGCTATAAAATGACCGTTCGTTTCTCTAGATT
This sequence comes from Culter alburnus, assembly GCA_028476615.1. Taxonomy (NCBI): domain Eukaryota; kingdom Metazoa; phylum Chordata; class Actinopteri; order Cypriniformes; family Xenocyprididae; genus Culter; species Culter alburnus. The sequence continues at coordinate 90,011 of JAOTNS010000762.1, forward strand.
AGACTCTTATTCCTCATCTGGGATCATGTAGAGCTCTTTGAAGCTGCACTGAAACTGACATTTGGACCTTCAATCCGTTGAACCCCAGTGAAGTCCACTATATGGAGAAAAATCCTGGAATGTTTTCCTCAAAAACCATCATTTCTTTTCCACTGAAGAAAGAAAGACATGAACATCTTGGATGACATGGGGGTGAGTAAATTATCAGGAGATTTTAATTCTGAAGTGAACTAATCCTTTTAAGTAAAGATTTGAATTTTCCATTCGGTGGGTTGAAATGGACCTCGTAATTCTTTTTTAGAAACTGGAATTGGACCAGATGTAAAATTCAAAATGAAACATTTGAAAGGATCCCAGCAGTGAGGACATAAACCATAGCTTTATTTGAAAAGCTTGTTCCATTTCATAGATATGTTTATTTGGTGCCAGAAGTCCTCTGAGCACACATTATTCATGTGCAGATGTGAGAGGGAAGCAGAACCGTGTTCATCTGCTCTTCTTCACTGATCCACGTTCTTGACTCGCAGTACCACAGGCACGGAGGTGCAGGGGATCATGCCCAAGTCAGTAATCACAAGGTCCACAAAGTCTGGTGGCGTCACGTCATACACCAAGTTCAGAAGCCCCAGTGATTTAACAGTCTGCCAATTCTCTAGATGGGTCTTCCCATTTCTGGTCACAATCAGGTCATCAGGGTCATCTGCAAAAATACATTGCGATTTATTTATTTTTTTTGTAAATGACTCTAAATGTTAGTAACAAAAATAATAATTTAAAAATACCTAATTCATTGGATACAAAAGAGTCCGTCTGCACTCGTTCACAGAACTTGTAGGTCTCACAGCAGACCAGCACTGGTACATTGTAGGCCTTCGCTACCAGAGCAATCTGGGAAGTTCCCACACGTGACATCACATATCCATTGGCAAGAAGTGCATGGGCACCAAGAAATACCTTAGATACCTGGAAACAAGAGTGCAGAGTCCAAGTACTGATTCAGCATTCATTGAAACAACATAAAGACCAGTTAACTGTAGTACACTATTCAAAAGTTAGTGGTCTGTAAGACAGAAACATTTCTATTTTAAATAAATGCTGATCTTTTTAACTTTCTATTCAAAGAATCCTGAAAAAAATTCACCACTTTCCACAAAAATATGAAGACGCACAACTGTTTTCAACATTAGCTGTTTCCATTTAAAGTTGTGCGCAAAATTGGAACGTTTGCGAATAATGCAGCGCTTCAATCTCGTGTTCATGAGAACAAAAGCATCACTTTCTGGGAAACTGGTGCAAAATATCTGTAATAAAAATGGAAGTTGCTGCAATTTTTCCTACATCATAAATGAATTGCGTCTCAAAGCGGCAGACAAAATGAAATAATCGCTGTCATGTTCCCTTGCGTTCGGATGCTGGTGTTTGCGAACACAATCATGCGAGACATTTCTGGGAGGGAATTATACCCAATCATTCTGGTGACAGATTTTGGCTCGGGTGTTTCAGAATGATCAAACCATCATTTGAGATGCTGCGATGTGATTGGTCCGCTGGTTAGTCCAGTTATCCAATCACATCCTCTGTTAAGGCAAAGTCACACTAATTTTGTGTTGCACTTTGAGGGATTTATTTCTGAAACAAATTTTGAGAATCCTAAAAGATTCCTATAATCTTATGCAAAAATTTGTAGTCTTTGATCGCTAGTTTGACATGTTCACCGACAGCTGATTGACCGTTGCGATCAAATTTTACCTCAGACGAAATTTTGGCAGTGTCAGAAGATTTGGTGCACAGTCCTGCAGCAACAAACATTTTTCAAGACAAGATGTGATCAAAATTAACACTAGAGATGTCTTTGTTAGCCACAATTTGAATCTTGTGTGTAATGCAGCTCACCGAAGGTGTTGATGATTTAAAACTTCGGACAAGTTTTCATGTCGGATAAAAAAAATGTATCCATCTCAATTGAGTGCATACGGTTTTTATGCGCTACTTTGCATTTCCATCCAGCATTTTTTTTTATGCGAAATCCCAAAATGCGCATAAAAATAGGTGGATGAAAACAGCTACTGATAATAAGAAATGTCTTTTTATTAGAATGATTTCTGAAGGATCATGTGACATGACTGGAGTAATGATGCTGAAAATTCAGATTTAATCATAGGAAACTTTCAGCCACTTCTGTCCTGATTTCTTCGAGGGGAGGGTCTATGGGTGGGTAAATTTATGTTTTTTTGTTTTGTTTTGTTTTTTAGATCTTTATAGCTCATGCAATTTACATATGAACATGACCGGAGACGATGGAAAAACACACAGAGGGCATCAGCTTTTGCTTCTGCTCTAAAAGCCGAACACTGTGAGTGTGTGTTAGAAATCAGGAATGGTGAGAGAACATTGTGCTTGGTACGTTTTCCGTCTTCAAACCAAACTTGGGTCTTCAGATGATAAAGTTTAAATCCCGTCTGGCTAGAGCTCTTCCCGTATTGTTTACGCATTAGGTCAGCAGGTGGAGAGTAGGTGGTGTTTTGCACTGCTCAATTCGACCACATGAGCATTTACACTATGAAAGCAATCCTGCCAAATGTGTTTTACTACCGCAAGATCAAAACATTTTAGACCCTGTATTTAGTGTCGTCCACTTGTGATCCGATCGACCAAAACGCATCTTAACACCAGGTGGAAACAGGGTCATTATCAAATGTATATCAAATGTATCATCTCTGTCACCCCTTTGCTCTACTAGCACCACTGTGCATCTTTAAGAACAAAAGTACCAAACCATAATTACGTTGTATTTTTAGCTACCGCTGATGTCACACACATAATCAATCCTTTGAAGGTACCAGCACTTTGGAAAGAAAGCACCTCACAAATGAGCTAAAAATAAAATGTGCTTGCAAAAAAAAAAAATCCCAGCAAGTAAAAGGCTTTACTGAAAGGAATGACTCACTTCAGGCAGGATGTAGGACAAGGCAGATATGAGCACATAAGTACATCGGATGCCTTTCTTCACCAGACGCCTCAGCGCCTCTCGGCCCTCCAGCCTGGGCCGACTATCCACGACTATGACTCTGAACTTTCTTTCTTTTTCAAAAGCTTTGCACAGAATGTGATTGACGAGTGAAGAGCTGGAAAAAGACAAGAAAGGCACTTCTGAAAGCATTAATCCAGACTATTACAGGATTACGACAACTCAGTCTTAAAAATCTTACCAGCCATAAACAAGAATGACGTCTCCATCACTTATCTTCTCAATAGCATACTTCGAAATGGCTTCAGAAGCCAAAACGATCTTCTCATTTACGTAACTATCAATACATTCCTGCAGTTTCCTTTTTGCCTGTTGAGAAAACGCTGCTTTTAGAAACTCAACACTGAATATGAATGTCTCTGAAGTGACTCTGAACACTCTTACCTCCTCTTCTTTGCATTGACTGGATATATTTGAAATTTCCTTCTTGATGTACTTGATGGCGTTGCCCATGCTGGCTGAAAGAGGCCGACACTGGCTGAGAAAACTGTAGGAGGATTGGCAGTCAAATATTCGTTTCCAAGTAAGAGTTAAATTTAAATAATCTACATCTGAACATCAATTTTCAGTAAGTAAACCTGATATAGGGTGACAGCTTGTTCACAAGGTCCCTTGACAACTCCTCGTTTGGAGGTGTACTATAGTCTTGAATAACCTAGAAAATGATGTCTGATTAATTAAATCCAAAAGTTAAGAGCTTCTAAGCAACTGTATGGGTTTTTATTATGATTTACCTGTTTGAAGGCATGTAGTAGGGCCACGGATCGAGCATTGGATCCTGCTATGATGCCCTGAGAGTACTGCAGACCCAGCCGAACAATGGATGGGTGAATGACCGTGGCAGGGATGCTACAAAACAAACCATATCAAACAATACAGGTCAAACTACTCATTCATTTAGGCTATACATTACTTCATTTTAAGGATGTACCGGTATTAAAATTTTGGCCGATACTGATAATTCTTTATATTTGAAAGCCGATAACCGATATATTGGCCGATAAATCTAAATCCAAATGTTTATATAATTTTTGAGAGCCTGATTACAAAAACAAAAAAGTTCAACCATCAAAAGCCGTGTCCAAAGCAGACAATTATAATGTTCTTAGGGCTGGGTTAAAAAAAAAAATTCTTGATTTTAATCGATTCTCATTTTTACGAACCGATATCGATTCTTAAATCCCAAGAATCGATTAGTCTAGTCTGTTTTCAGTTGATGAATGAACAGAATATGTAGCGCCTCCCATCCAATAAATCAAAATAATCTTTGTGCTTTGCTACTTTTGATATGAAGCAAAGTCTCAGATTTCAAATGACGTCCATCTTATTATGAAATTCAAAAAATAAATACCGTTTTGGCGCTGTTTAATGTGGCGTGACAGATCGCTTTAGCGCCTCAGTTAAAGAAGCATGTGATCATCCTCTCCTCCGCTTTAATACCAGTTACAGCACGAAATAAACATGAATGAACATCTGAAGGTATGTTAAAATATACAGTACAACTTACTGAAATCCGTATCATGTCTCATGTAATCGCTCAATCAGTGTTTCAACCTCGGAAAGACGTCAATAAAACAGCTTGTAAACAATGTCACGTAACGTCACATTTACCTCAGAAAAAGTGACCATAAACTCATTAGTCAGCTAGAAAAGTGAGCATTCTGATAAATATAGCTATGCACCATTACATATTCATTATAATTTTTAATGTTCTTCAATATTTAATGCATGTTTGAATAAATCAGTCATGACAGCCATGATTTAAATGTTTATATTTAAAAAAAAAAAAAAACGAATTGGAGTAGAAATATGATTATGTAATTCTAAACTTTATTTATAATAAAAACATAATTGAGTGTAATTTAAGTGTTTGTATATAAATAAGTTAATTTAACCTTCAATATTATTATAGTAGTACCAGCTGACTCTCATGTGTAGTTTACAGCATTAGTTGCCATGTGCTGAAACTGAAATACTACATCCAAATAATCAAAATCGAATCGAATCAAGCATGTGAATAGTAATCTAATTGAATCGTGAAAACTGTGTCAATACCCAGCCCTTAATGTTCTCATTATAATTTTATAGCTTATATGACAGACTTGCGCTGCACATGTTGAACTTCACTGTGTTTTCCTTTTTGAAGTGATTTCAATCATATTTCAAGCCATTCAAAGCCATCATGGTGGACAGTGCGTATCTGAAGTGTCTCAGCTGAAGGAAATAATCCATTATTTATCGGCTTCAATATATCGGCCAAATTGTCATCTGGCCGATAACGATATCATTAAAAATTAACATATGACAGCTGATACCGATATGGGCTGATATATAAAGCATCCCTACTTAATTTCTAATACATCTATCCCAAAAATAAATAAATAAATTTTATTGTAAAAGCATACATGTTTTTTTTTGACTGAGGTCCACTTATAATGTTAGTAAAGTTTTTATGCCATATTTTGTCATGACTATTTCCAACCTCTCTCCGAGATCGACTATTAAATGTCCTAAAGTTGTTTTTGAAGCTTAGATTCAATTAATTAAAAAAAAAACAGAAAACACTTTCTATTCATCAATAATCCTGAAAAGAATTTATCATGATTTTCCACAAAAATATGAAGCTGTTTTTAACACTGATAATAATCAGAAATATTTCTTGAGCATCAAATCAGGATATTAGAATGATTTCTGAAGGATCATGTGACACTGAAGACTGGAGTAATGATGCTGAAAATTCAGCTTTGATCACAGGAATAAATTACACTTTACTATATATTCACATAGAAAACACTCATAATAAATTGTAATAATAGTTCACAGTATTACTGGTTTTACCATATTTTTAATCAAATAAATGCAGCCTTGGTAAACATAGACTTCTTTCAAAGACATTTTTTTTTTAAATCCTACCAAACCTTTTAAAAATAATGAATTTTGTCAAAGGATAAAAATAAGATTTCCCCTTATATGACCCCTTTAAGGTAAAATTATAGTAAGTAGAAAATAGGGTTGGGCCGACAGACAATGCCATCATCCATCGCTGATGGCATCGTGATTCAAACCAAACCACTGAAATTCAAATGGCGGATCATGTGTCCATCCAGACCGCGAGACAGAACAGCAGAGTAATTTTACTGTTTCTAATTGAAGTGAGCAGCGCGTCACAACAGTTGTGTGGATCACACCACAAGCGCTCAGGGTCATTTGTGATACATCGGTTACAGTACCTGATTTGCTGGGTTGGAGGGTTTTTTCGGCTGTACTGGTGTAGATGGGAAAACAGGCTGACCTTGTAGCCATAATCAGACCTCAAAGGAACCTAAGAGAAGAGCAAACAACAGCATTCAATGTGAATATTGTGTTCCTTCAGGGACAGATGTTCTGGAGGTCACATCCTCCCTCCTCAGGTCAAGAGCTGAGGCTGCAACAGAACACATGAAGACATACGTGACGTGCACAACTGAAGAACGGCTCCACAGACCACTAAGAAAGCTTTACACTAGTGTTATAGATCTACACCTAACAAATAACAAATGAAAAATTATAATTAATCAAGAAAAAAATAATAAACACTCGAAAGTTCACCCACATATGACATCTAGCTCATCACATGAACACAATGAAGATGATCACAATGAAATCACCTCCAACATACATTAAAAGCAAAATCAGAGTCAACGACTTTCACCAAGAATAAAAATTACATTAAACAAAAGAAAAAAATTCAACAATTCACTGCACACAAAAGTGTGGAGCCAGACCTGGACTCCAGTTATATTTAAACCGCATCCCTGCCCTGACTTCTGTAACACATGGGAAGGACCGGGGTTAAAAACGCTGCAAAATGGATCTCAGAAAACACCTGGATGAATCCATCATCCGTCATCGGGCAGTAATCAAGAGGCAAAGCGGGACAGCGTTGATTTGTCTCACCTGCTGCCTCTCAAGCTTTTTGGCCAACTTCTTCAATGCAGCGGGGTCGTCCACCTGAACGTGCTCCGGTAACCTTTTCACTACTAACAGGAAATAGAGAAAGGAAATAAAAACAAGTAAAACTGATCAGTCATGCTATTTGCACTAAGATGTTACATGACCAGTTAAACACTTTATTCCCAATATTAAAGGATTAGTTCAGTTCAGAATTAAAATTTCCTGATAATTTACTCACCCCCATGTCATCCAAGATGTTCATGTCTTTCTTTCTTCAGTGGAAAAGAAATGAAGGAAAACATTCCAGGAAATTCAAGGAAAACATTTTTCTCCATATAGTGGACTTCACTGGGGTTCAACGGGTTGAAGGTCCAAATGTCAGTTTCAGTGCAGCTTCAAAGAGCTCGACATCAGTGTTTCTCAAACTGGGGTACGTGAGGTGACAAAAGGGGGTACGTGAATAAAATGTGAAGTAGTTAATTTAACTCTACCATACCTTAAAATAATATTAAAACCGAGCATGTATTTCTAACTGGCAAAATGATGTAAATCCATTACATTTAATCAAATTACCTCATGTTTGCGGTCTAAAATGACTGTATCCCCACAAGCAGCATGCATATGATAGATTGCGCGCAGTCTGCTGCCTTAAATCGCGCTAAATTACTGCCGTTCTCGACAATGCACCTTTGTAAAAGTGGGGATTTAGCACTTGCATGAAGAACAAATATAGACACAGATAGTGGATTGATATCAATTTAAGACTCAAACTTTCTTCGATACAAAAACATACCTTGTGTGAGTTCTTGTATTTAATGTGGATAACTATGCAAGAATGCAATTGTACCCAAATATCCACATGACTGCAAACGTGCATTATTATACAACAGGTCAAAAACAAAACGTACATTTTAAACACAGTACTGCCAGTATTTAATCTATTTTGCAATGAAAAAATATTTCTAACGAAAACCAGAGCAGAACTACAACACACACGAATGCGGCTTTGAACGAATCGTGAGAGTCAATGATTCAGCGATTCATTCACAGCCACTTGCTTCGTTACTGAATGAATGACTCGATGACTCACTCATAAAAACAGTGACTTGCTGCGACCTACTGGCAGTTTTAGTCTAATATTTAAAAGTATCACTTCGTTTTACCATCATTGCATATTTCTCTATCAAACATTTTTTATTTAAAACATTATTTATTTTATAAAGTTATTCATAACGTAAAAATATGCACTGGAAAATCAATTTAGGGGGCAAATATTGTCCCTTAATGGAAAAGGTGTGACTGCAGTCGAAGTGGAAGAGAGGGGGTACGCAGAAGGATGGGAATCCCTTCACGCTAAAAAGTTTGAGAACCACTGCTCTACATGATCCCAGACGAGGAATAAGAGTCTTATCTAGAGAAACCATCAGTCATTTTCTAAAAAAAAAAAAATGTATAAACTTTTTAACCACAAATGCTCATCTTGCACTGCTCTGTGATGTTCCACGCATTACGTAATCATGTTGGAAAGGTCATGTGGAAGTACCAATCCAGTGTTTATAAAGCGAATGTGCAAAGACTAAGTTAAACAACCTTTACAAACAAAAGGGTAAAACAATGATGTCAAACGATTTTGAAGTTGGAGGAGAAAATAAGATGGAGTTTTTTGCCCTACCATTCTAACATGATTACGTAATGCATGGAGCATCTCAGAGCAGTGCAAGATGAGCATTTGTGGTTAAAAAGTATTTAATTTTTAAAATGGCCGATGGTTTCTCTAGATAAGACTCTTATTCCTCGTCTGGGATCATGTAGAGCTCTTTGAAGCTGCACTGAAACTGACATTTGGACCTTCAACCCGTTGAACCCCAGTGAAGTCCACTATATGGAGAAAAATCCTGGAATGTTTTCCTCAAAAACCTTCATTTCTTTTCAACTGAAGAAAGAAAGACATGAACATCTTGGATGACATGGGGTTGAGTAAATTATCAGGAAATCTTAATTCTGAAGTCAACTAATTCGTTCGCACTTTTTAATATTTTCTGCATTTTTATTTAAAATAAACACCTCTCCAAAGCTGAAACGTGATGGAAAAAGGCAGAAGAATGAGCTCAGGAAAAGGCATATTCGAACTCGACAACAACCGAATGGGTTAATTTTATAATTCTGTCTGGCTGAGACAGATAATTGTGGGCGGAGTAAATACTTGAACCCTGGTGTAAATAGACACTACATTTTTTAGATTTGAAATGGGAAAAAATAAAAATAGATGCAAAAATTTTTTTTTTGGAATGGCTGATAAAATTGGGCAATGCCCAAACTTGACATCCTGGAATATCCTTTTCCGTAGCACTGAATTACCTGGTTGGAGCTCATTGGGGGAAGCTTTAGGCTTGCTGGAGGTGGTCTGCTGCCCCCCTTCCTTCTTGCCCTGTTTTGATGCCCGTTCTGTGTCCTGCCGTGCCCGGCGCTCCGCTCGCAGCTCTGCTTTGGTCTTCACAGGCTTCTCTGCGGCCGCAAGAGGTTCAGACGCAGATGCGCTTACAGGCACAGGAGCCGCTGCTGAGATCAAAGGGCACAACAATTAAAAACACCCAAAAATAGACAATAGACTAAAAAGGCTATTAAAGGCACAATATGTAATTTTCGCCACTAGAAATCGCTTATTCAAAACAAAGGCGTAGCTTGATGACGCCGTGATTTGGCGGAATCATGGGAGGTGTTGTCTTCACATCTACAACTGGTGAAAAAGAATCGGACGGGACTCGGGTAGAAATCATATATTTATGGATGAACTACCAGTGCTTCCCACACATAGACTTTACCTGGGCGGGCCGCCCACGTATAATAACGGCCGCCCAAGTATATTTGGAGACACATTTTTGCTTTTTTTATTTTTATCCTCTTATACTTTTATATCCACGCAAGATAATGAAACCATCCGTGATCGAATAGCTAGTCTTTCGTACTCGGTTATGTGTGCGTCAGAACTGTTTACTCCCGCTGCCATTCCCACGGGCGCTGCATTTTGCAAAGTCACAAGGGGGCGCTGTTGCGCGTTCTACAAGCTCGCGGTTATATGGTTGTAAGAATCTGAAGGATCAGCCTGCAATAGTACAGACATTTCAAAATAAGAGTACCTGTGTATTTTGGGCTTGTTTATAATTAAAAGTCACACACTAAGTTTTTTCTTTTTCTTTTGGGCATTATTGGTATTTGGTTACACAATAAATTGTATTTAATTTGATTTCCATTAATTCATAGTAAATTATTGTAGTCTCCCCCACAGACAGAAAAGACTAAGAACATTATTTGACACAATATATTCATTTTATAATTTTACTAGTAAAATCTGTGTCCCATTCACTGAGAGAGACACTATATGACAGCAAGGAGAACATAGGAAAAGGAGAACCATTTAAATGCTGTAATCTTGCATAATTTACAATGCATAATAATGCATAATATTAGTATGTAATTAAATGTAATATGTTATTTAATTAAAATTCATTTCAATAAATAAAAATACTGTTAAAAATCACACATTATTTGTTTGTCACATGTAGTAGACCATTTTTGTGCCGTGGGTAATAGGAGGATTTTTCGCCCGGCTACCACCGCAAGTATATTTCAAACCTGTGGGAAGCACTGCCTACTGTATTAAAGATTTATTAACATTACTGTAATATGAAGCAGGGTGTGGCTGAAATCCGTTAGAGCAGAACGAGGCCGCTGGAATGATCGCTAATGAGAGACGAGTATGACTCCCTCGAGAGCAGCAGAGCTTTTATTACGCCACAGTCACCGCTTCCGCTTCTTCCGGTCAAGCGTATGTGAGGTAACACAGCGCTGTTTATCATATTAGATACATCTGTGCATTGAAAATGATGTTATAATGTTACTCTGTGCGTTCACACGCCGGCTGCTATGAGACACTGTTGCACACTGCAGTGAGCTAGATTGATATTAGTCAGGGTAAAGCATGGTACTCACAGTAAAATCTTATATATTGTGCCTTTAAAAGACTATTGAAAAAAAAAAACTAAATAACGACTTATTTAGTGATGGCCGATGTCAAAACACTGCTTCAGGAAGCTTCGGAGCGTTATGAATCAGCGTATCGAATCATGATTCAGATCAAACCGTCAAACTGCTGAAATCACGTGACTTTGGCGCTCCAAACCGCTGATTCGACACACTGATTCATCTGTGCTCTGATGCTCCCTGAAGCAGTGTTTTGAAATCGGCCGTTATTTTGTTTTTTGGCGCACCAAAAATATTCTCGTCACTTTATAATATTAATATTGAACCACTGTACTCACATGAACTGATTTAAATATGTTTTTAATACATTAATGGATCTTGAGAGAGGAAATGTCATTGCTGGCTATGCAGGCCTCACTGAGCAATCAGATTTCAACAAAAATATATCTTAATTTGTGTTCTGAAGATTAACAAAGGACTTACGGATGTGGAACGGCATGAGGGTGAGTAATTAATGAAATTATTTTTGGGTGAACTAACCCTTTAAGCTAAGAAATAAAAACAATGACAGTAAAGAATATAGTACACAAATAATAATAATAATAATTTGCATTTGCCTGTTGTTAACTCCATCCTCACTTATTAATCTAGTCTCAATCAGAGAGAAAAATACCAATACAAACATAAATAAACGTAAATAAATAAATACCTTAAAATTATCCCATTTTAAATCAAAATTGAATTAGTTTTTAATAAACGTCATGTTGCAGTTAAACAGTTTTAAAGGTGCCCTAGAGGTGCCTTTTCAAAAGATGTAATATAAGTCTAAGGTGTCCCCTGAATGTGTCTGTGAAGTTTCAGCTCAAAATACCCCATAGATTTTTTTTTATAATTTTTTTTAACTGCCTATTTTGAGCCATTATTACATATGCACCGATTAAGCGTGCGGCCCCTTTAAATCTCCCGCTCCCCGCCCCCGTGAGCTCTCAACTGCCTTAAACAGCAAACACAAAGTTCACACAGCTAATATAACCCCTTAAAATGGATCTTTACAAAGTGTTCATCATGCATGCATCAATTCCTGTGAGTATAGTATTTATTTGGATGTTTACATTTGATTCTGAATGAGTTTGATAGTGCTCCGTGGCTAAAGCTAACATTACACACTGTTGAAGAGATTTATAAAGAATGAAGTTGTGTTTATGAATTATACAGACTGCAAGTGTTTAATAATGAAAATAGTGACAGCTCGTCTCCGTGAATACAGTAAGAAACGATGGTAACTTTAACCACATTTAACAGTACATTAGCAACATGCTAACGAAACATTTATAAAGACAATTTACAAATATCACTAAAAATATCATGATATCATGGATCATGTCAGTTATTATTGCTCCATCTGCCATTTTTCGCTGTTGTTCTTGCTTGCTTACCTAGTCTGATGATTCAGCTGTGCACAGATCCAGACGTTAATACTGGCTGCCCTTGTCTAATGCCTTGAACATGAGCTGGCATATGCAAATATTGGGGGCGTGCATATTAATGATCCCGACTGTTACGTAACAGTCAGTGTTATGTTGAGATTCGCCTGTTCTTTGGAGGTCGTTTAAACAAATGAGATTTATATAAGAAGGAGGAAACTGTGGAGTTTGAGACTCACGTCATTTCCATGTACTGAACTCTTGTTATTTAACTATGCCAAGATAAATTCAATTTTTGAATCTAGGGCACCTTTAAGCACAGTGGTCTGAAGTACCTTTATGTGTTGGGCTCTGTGTGACCGGCTTTGATGGAGCTTGAACAGATGCCTTCTCTTTCTCCTTCTCCTTCTTCTCCGGAGGACCTTTGTCATCTTTTTTACTCTTTTTATGTTGCTTCTTCTCTTTCCTAAGACGTTGCTTCTCTTCTTTGGTCAGTTCCTTACCTTCAGTCTACAGATGAAAACAGAGGAATCACAGGCTGAATGGGCTGAGCTTGAGCATCTAAACTGAGAGAATGTGGCTATGATGCCCAAAATGCTGTCCAGGTAGACAGATCACTAGGTTTTGAGACACAGCCAAATCAGCTATGAATATTGTGAAATTATATAACATTAAAATAAAGACTTGACCTACCTTCGCTCGTACAATTTCGTGCAACTTCCCATCTTCACCTATGATTTAAAACGTATCCAGTGTTAAAATTGTCCTGTATTTGCACACAAGCTAGTGCTAGAAGATTTGCAGTGTTATTTCATCATGCTGCTTCACTCGATCTATACAAACTAATGAATGTCGCATCAAGATTCAGTAAATCTTGCAAACGCACAGTAGGAATACATGCAAACCACAGGGAACATCGTGATCGTGTCTATATAGTCAGATTTGAACACATGTTCAGAATGACAAACTGCATGATGTAATTTCCAGTGCTCATGTGAAGTCAGCAGTGTCACGGCAGAGGCGATCCGCGCGTCTCCAGCGCGCACACGAGTCTCTGTGAACACTTTAAACCGCTGCTCATGAACGTGTTTGACTCAGTAACAGCACACGTACAAAGAAAGTTTAAATCTGTATATTTTACCTAAAGTATGATTGATGCTGTCAACCTGTCTGCCTTCCGAATCCGCCATGTTTCACTTCTTCGTGACTTCTCGCTGGTAATCTGATGTGGAAAACAGTCGGGAGGAATTACACCGCCCTCTAGCGGTTCACACGAGTGAGCTGATATGTGTAATGTATGAATGTGTGCATTATTAATTTATTTTTTACAATAAACACTATGTAAGTTGCATATATATATATATATATATATATATATATACATTCATGCAACTTATTATATAGATATTTGCAAGAAAAAATATGCGAATCACTTGCAGAAAATGTGAATAATTTTAACAAAATAAAGGAGATAATACAAAATGCATGTTATTTTTTGTTTAGTACTGTCCTGAGTAAGATGTTTTACATAAAAGATGTTTGCATTTAGTTCACAAGACAAAACAATAGCTGAATTTATTAAAATAACCCCATTCATAAGTTTGTGAAGCATTGATTCTCAATACTGTGTGTGGTTACCTGATGATCCACGACTGTTTTTATGTTTTGTGATGGTTGTTCATGAGTCTCTTGTTTCACTGATGCTCCAGAATATATATAATATATATATATATATATATATATATGTATATATATATATATATACAGTGACCTAAAACTGAATTTAAGGTAGCTAACAAAATGATTAAATGACTTAATGATTGAATATAAACTTTCATTTAAGAGTATTAAGTATTGAATTGATTTTCTAAAATCACAAAGTATAACGTCTATAGACCACAGAGTCTATTTTTATACCCGACGTATCCCCTGAGATACAAATATTTACAGATTATGAAAAATGTAAAAATTAACATAATAAGATCATGTTTAACAACAACTTTTTATACATGCGTCCCCTCCAAATATTGTAAATATGTGAAATATATCAACTTTATATCTGAAGTTGAGTAGATTTCCCACTACAGGTGGTCATGTTGTTTTAAAATACTGCCTGTGAGCTAAATAAAGAATATATGAACAAAGTCACCAGATCTAAATATTCACAACAAACACCCTTTAAAAAATGAAACCAAGAAATGAGACACTTTCACTGTCGCTCCCCACAGCCTCTCAAACGAGATAAAACCTTTTTAAGGTTAAATAGACGGAGCACATTCGCTTACAGCAGCAACAACAAGCTCTTATAATGTTATATATAATAAATAAATAATAATAATAAAAAAATTTTGTTGTCAGAAGTGGGATTCGAACCCACGCCTCCAGAGGAGACTGCGACCTGAACGCAGCGCCTTAGACCGCTCGGCCATCCTGACATACGTTGCGAACCTGCGTCATCACGTAAATAGTAATAACACCGTAATTACATAGTAACAGTAGTATTTGTCGTTTTTAGTAACGTTTTAGGCTTTAAAATATTGTTGTTTGTGAATTTAATTGTGAATTAAATGGTGTATTAAAATACCATTAAGGATGTTTGCTGTAAAATCTTTACAAATTATCAATAACTTGTAAAGATGAATAACTTATGAAGATTTTACAGTAACTTTCTTAATGAAAAACACAGTCACAAACAACACTATTTTAATGCACAAAACATTACTAAAACGACAAAACGTGAAGAACACCGACTTAACCAAAGGCAAACAAACTCTGTTAATGCAGCTAAGTTAGGTGTTTGAAGTCATTGACATTAACAGCACGTACATTTGTAAAGTTTACCTGTTGCATAACTGATGCTTTCAACCTGTCTCCTACCCGATTCCGCACTGTGTCATTTCTTCACACCACTTCTTTTTAGCAAACTGATTCTGAAAAGGATGAATTACGGCGTTTCGAAGCACTCCAGAGCCCTCTGGTGGTCAAAGGAATGTAAACATGCTAAAAGCGATTTTATGTTTTAATTATATACTAATATTTAGGATTCTATACCGTATACCCCAAAAGTTTTCAAACTGGGGTCCGGGGTCCCTCAGGGGGCCTCAAGAGAGTGATAAGGGGTCCCTGGAAGAGTATGCAAATGTGTAAAACATGTGAAAAATGAAAAATAAAACATGTTTGAAAAGTAAAATAAATCAATAAAAATCAAATCAAATACAAATCATATAAATTTGATTTAAATAAACAAATAATACATCTAACAGCACAGTATTATAGTGAGTATAATAAGTAAGTATTTTACACACAAATTGAGGTTTTATACATGAAAATATATAGCTGCCTTTTACATTTTAAAATGTGGGTGCCTTGCACAAGGATGATCATATTTGAGTATTCATATGAGATTCATCTGTGGCATCTAAAAGATTGAATACCCCTGGTATCGCCTAGCTAAACCAGAATCAGTTTGATAGATATCAGAACCTGCATGTGTAAGAAACATGGGGGACCAGAATACTTTTTGTGCGCAAAAACAAAACAAAAATAGGCAAGGGGAGAGTAGAGATTGTTGTATATAGTTGTTATTTTTGTTTTGTTTTTGTGCACAAAAAGTATTCTTGTCTCTTCATAACATTAAGGTTGATCCACTGCAGTCACATGACTGTTTTAAAGATGTCTTTACCTTTCTGGAACTTGAAAAGTGCATCTGTATTTCACACCGTGATATTTTCTTATTTCTACTGGCTTTGCATGTATTTGTCAAAGATTCAAAATTTAACCAAGTCATCCAAGCAACAAATTCACAGCCAGGGGTCCGTTCTTCATACATGGATTACTCGATTAGCAGGATTTCATTGTTGATGATTTGACATGATCCCGGATTGTTCGGTTCTTTGAAGCTCATCCCAGAGTTGCTGTCATAGCAACAGGTCTGTAAACTCAAACCTGCTCGGGAGAAGCTTATTTCATGTAAACAGGATTAGATTGTGTCTTTTTAAATGCAGGTGATGCTTAAAGTCTGTCCCAGTCACTGCTACTTTCTTACAAGAGAACCAGGGACAATGATAATTTAAAATAATAATAATGATTTAATTATGATGCACAGTATAGACACAGTCAGTTTTACTCCTTGAGAGATTTATTTGTGAGGGAATAATTACCTAATAATTTTATTGGAGTCTTACACACATGATGTACAGTTAGTCTTCATTCCGAATAGACAGCAGTATATTTAATCATGTCTGACAACTTGAAAAAAATTTCGTTTTATAATGTGTAAATAAATATTTAATGATCTATAAGCTTTTCACAGATTTCTGTGTACACTAATTATATAAAACAATACTGTCAGTACACCATAGTTATACAAATGAACTGGATCTAAAGGGATGAAAATCGCAAGAAAATGATTAGGTTTAAAAGATTCCTTATCCGACAGCTCCCTCTAGTGGACAACAATATTAGCTTTTTTCAGGCTGATAGTTTAGAATTTGCTGTTAGTAGGGCTGCCACGATATTAGATTTTTCACACCACGGTTATTGTGGCCAAAAAATATCACGATATCGATATATCGCGATATTTATAGAATCCTTGGGGGGAAAAATTTATCAGTCTAAATAATTTTTACTTCGTTTATTTAGTTTTTCTCTTTCAGGGTTGCTGCACATTTTTTAAAGTCAAATTTAAGGCTTTTAAGACCTGAAGAAATAAAAATTAATACTAGCATAGTAGCCTATACATTATGGCTGTTACCAATCAAATGAAATCATTATCAACAAAATCCATCTTTGCAATACAGAGGTGACACAGAATGAGAAGTGGCATTAATATATTTACACAGCATTTACAATTGGTCTACATAAATTTAATTTAATATTTAAATATTTAAATAAATGTTTCTAATTTTAACTTTTTAATTAAAATGTAGGCTACCTTAAATATGAAACTAAACTAAACTGCCAGTAGGTGGCAGCAAGTCACTGTCTTAATGAGTGAGTGAGTCAACCGATTTGTTCAAATGACTGATTCATTCAGGAACGAAGCTCGGATTCACTCGTTCTGAACGCGGATTCAGTCAGAATAACAAAAACATTTCTGTTAAACGGGGACTGTTCTGCTGTTCATCATTTTGAAATTTTCGTTGGCGAAATAAAGAAAAAAAAAACAATATTAACAATACTGTGTCTAAAATGTAACTCACATTGTTCATTTAACAAGTTGAAGGAACATTGCATTTGTGCTGATTTGGGGAAAACAGCACTTTTGCTCGTGTGATATTGTAAAACAACTACATCTTATAATATGATATAATGACAAAAAATTGTCGGGGCAATCTTGAATTTTGAGGGCATATAACTGTATGCATAGCTGCATCACGCTGAATAAGACGAGTAAAGAAAACGCGGTACTTAAAATAATCACCCTTTATTTAAATACGTGAACACAGAAAGTCGCTGTTAACAGATTAATATAACATTTCCCATTCCATGACTAGTAAAATAATCACAACTTACTCTCTGTAAAATGGCGTAATCCACAGGGTGATGGACATGGAGGTGATGGTGTTGCCACCCTTCGCACTGACTGTAGTTAGGCAAATCCTGCGGAGTGGACTGTCTAAGGCAGTGAATCTCAACCTTTTTTGAGTAATGGACCCCCATCATATTTGGAACCATCCTCAAGGACCCCAGAATAAAATTGGCTCATTGGTATCATTAATGTCTTTGTGATGACCAAATGCAATCATGTATAATTTACAACTACGTTAGTTGACTTGTCCTATATTTAGTCATATAGTCAGTTATATTATACATATATTATCTTCTTCTTTTATGGAAACATGTCAAATGTCAAAATATACAAAAATTCTTATTCAGATATTTTATAAGGACCCCCTGGCATTCTGTCAAGGACCACTAGGGGTCCATGGACCCCTGGTTGAGAAACACTGGTCTAAGGAGCCGAAAAACTCCCATGCTGTCGAGCTTACTTTACTTTTTTCGGGTGTGGACAGAGCCTCTCACTCTCCCGTTCGCGCTGCGTCTTCTTGTTTGACAGGCGTCAGCGTTAAGGTGCAATACCGCCACCTGAGAGCTCAACCAGGTACTGGCGCTGGAGTATTTACATGTCATGATATCATAAGCGTCATATTCATATTAAATATTGTGGTTATCGTCAATACCGGTATATCGTCACACCCTAAATTAACACGATATCAATATTTCATGCTTTGAATATCACGGTTATCATCAATACCGGTATGTCGTCACACCCTAAATTAACACAATATCGATATTTCATGCTTTGAATATCACGGTTATCGTCAATACCGGTATATTGCGACACCCCTATAGCTGTTAGCCTCCCAAGAGTTCATGAAACTGTATGTTTGCTCAGAATGACCTGAGATTGTCCCCATTTGTAAAACCGAACGTTTAAAAATGTAGGAAATTCAACATTTGATAGAAAACACTAATTTAAAAATAAAAAAACAAAACAATAATTAACACGTTATAACCAGCAGGTGGCAGCAAAGTAGCATTTATTTGCGCATATATCAGCCATTTCTGTAATAGTTTTTCACTTAGTTTCGTTTTTGAATTATTT
>JAOTNS010000763.1:0-327117 GCA_028476615.1 Culter alburnus
AGTTTAAAATTTCTATCTTTTATTCAGAATACAACATAGATGACATATCAAATGTTTAAACTGAGAAAATATATAATTTTAAGGAAAAAATAAGTTGATTTTAAATTTCATGGCATCAACACATCTCAAAAAAGTTGGGACAAGGCCATGTTTACCACTGTGTGGCATTCCCTCTTCTTTTTATAACAGTCTGCAAACACCTGGGGACTGAGGAGACAAGTTGGGACAAGTTTAGGAATAGGAATGTTGTCCCATTTTTGTCTAAAACAGGCTTCTAGCTGCTCAACTGTTTTAGGTCTTCTTTGTCGCATCTTCCTTTATGATGCGCCACATGTTTTCTATGGGTGAAAGATCTGGACTGCAGGCTGGCCATTTCAGTACCCAGATCCTTCTTCTACGCAGCCATGATGTTGTAATTGATGCAGTATGTGGTCTGGCATTGTCGTGTTGGAAAATGTCTTCCCTGAAAGAGACGACGTCTGGATGGGAGCATATGTTGTTCTAGAATTTGGATATACCTTTTAGCATTGATGGTGCCTTTCCAGATGTGTAAGCTGCCCATGCCACACGCACTCATGCAACCCCATACCATCAGAGATGCAGGCTTCTGAACTGAGCGCTGATAACAACTTGGGTTGTCCTTGTCCTCTTTAGTCCGGATGACATGGCATCCCAGTTTTCCAAAAAGAACTTCAAATTTTGATTCGTCTGACCACAGAACAGTTTTCCACTTTGCCACAGTCCATTTTAAATGAGCCTTTGCCCAGAGAAAACGCCTGCGCTTCTGGATCATGTTTAGATATGGATTCTTTTTTGACCTATAGAGTTTTAGCCGGCAACGGCGAATGGCACGGTGGATTGTGTTCACCGACAATGTTTTCTGGAAGTATTCCTGAGCCCATGTTGTGATTTCCATTACAGTAGCATTCCTGTATGTGATGCAGTGCCGTCTAAGGGCCCGAAGATCACGGGCATCCAGTATGGTTTTCCGGCCTTGACCCTTATGCACAGAGATTTGTTCCAGATTCTCTGAATCTTGGGATGATATTATGCACTGTAGATGATGATAACTTCAAACTCTTTGCAATTTTTCTCTGAGAAACTCCTTTCTGATATTGCTCCACTATTTTTCGCCACAGCAATGGGGGAATTGGTGATCCTCTGCCCATCTTGACTTCTGAGAGACACTGCCACTCTGAGAGGCTCTTTTATACCCAATCATGTGCCAATTGACCTAATAAGTTGCAAATTGGTCCTCCAGCCAGGGGCGGACTGGCCATCGGGAGCACCGGGACATTTCCCGGTGGCCTGATGGTCATTCTGGCCTGCCGGCTGCTGCTGTGCTGTCGATCAGACTGACGTGCAATAGGCTGTATGCAACTGCGAATTAATTGACGCACTTATGAATCTACGAATCAGGCGATCGCGGAGTGAAAATGACACCACCACATGACCCAACATCAGCGAAGCACTGCCTAATTGGCTATATCCAGAGGCAGGCTTTATCTTGAAAAATAGTGCAAAAAATGGAGCGTAAACGCAAAGGAGGAGCAGAGAGGGAACGCATAAAAAGGAGAAAAGCCCTGGCCACAGACGCAGCAAGTTGCTGCAAAATCCCAGCCATGTTCGCCGGTAAGGGAACAGGTCGGTCAGAATTACATTTACATAATATTTACCAGGGGTGGGGAAAAAAATCGATCCGTTCGGTTCTCCACACTCGGTTCGGCACGCGCTCGGACCGCTGTTCAACTTAAATCTGACGAAGCATCTGTAATATGGTTTAATATAAATAAAACATAACATTAATATAAAAAAACAATCAGGGTTCAGTTAATATATGTTTCTGTTGATGGATGAACATTCTGGGTTCCCAGACATTACAACAACAGCGATGAAAAAATAAAATAAAACCGTGGACAAACCATTCACTCTTGTTAAATACGAACACTGTATCAGTGCATTCTCTTAAAGTGACAGTCTTTATATTAATTGAACAGCAACAACGAAGAAATCACTCACTGCTCTTGATTAAAAAGCTTTTGTAACTTTAATAAAGAATAATCTTTAATGTATAGTCCAAAATGCAATGCTGTTTTACATTATTACTTTATTCAATTTCTGTACCTAAAAACTAATGCTAGAGACCTCCTAAAAAAACTGAAGTCAGTTTATTTTATTTGTATCTTTAATCTATTATATTTAATTGTGCTGTTTTTTTGTAGTTAGAATATTCTAAATAATATGAGAAAATATATATATTTTTGAAAGTATAGTTTTTCCATAAATATAGCACATACAACGCCATTGTAACAACGGTACCGAAACCGTGACTCTAAAACTATGAAACAAACCGAACCGTTTGTTTTGTGTTTGTGTTGTTTTTGTTTGTGTTTCTGATACTTTTGATATACTTGAGTTGAGCATTGGAAATATATAAAATATAAATATTTTAACATGTGAATATGTATCTTTTATTATCCCTTCTTAAAATGTGTAAGCTAATTTTATATTTGTCTTTGGTGTGGTAGTATAGATGGTCTATTCTAGTGAGTTTTTGAGGGTTTATTTATTTATCCATTCATATTATGAATGGTAGTCTACCTGTTACATCAACTAACAGGGTTACCCTATAAGTTTAGCAGGCTGGTGGACACATGAATTTGGTGGTGGTGACTGCAGCAGCAGAGGTGGCCTGGGGTGGAGTCAAATTCCCGGCCTGATTTACTGTCCCAGTCCGCCACTGCCTCCAGCTGTTCCTTATATGTACATTTAACTTTTCCGGCCTCTTATTGCTACCTGTCCCAAATTTTTTGGAATGTGTAGCTCTCATGAAATCCAAAATGAGCCAATATTTGGCATGACATCTCAAAATGTCTCACTTTCAACATTTGATATGTTATCTATATTCTATTGTGAATAAAATATAAGTTTATGAGATTTGTAAATTATTGCATTCCTTTTTCATTCACAATTTGTACAGTGTCCCAACTTTTTTGGAATCGGGTTTGTATATCATGTGTGTATATATATATATATATATATATATATATAATTTTTCTTAGTGATATTTATTGGCAATTTTCAGGAAGTGATGATTTTGTTCTCTTCAAATGTTTGGATGAAAATGCTGCTTTATTCTGTAGCGAATTACAGGTATTTAATCAATTAGCTCATTTAATCAATTTAATCATGGGTGAAATATATATATATAATAAATCATAACGTGTTATGATTAACTATAAAATAGATCCACCAAAGAGGGAATTATGCACATATATTGTGAATTAATTACAACGGATTATAATTAATTACATGTATGATAAGTTCTAGTTTAATAGTTGTCTAGCTATCCTAGTTTGTCCGGCAAACTATCAGTTTTCTCATAGACTATTATAAAATACAATTATTCTCTGGCCATGAGAAATAACTTCCTAGCATTAAATCGTAAAGCAGTTTTGCAGAATCAAAAACGTAGAAGTGACTTGGTTTTCTGAATGAGCAGCAGAAACAATCGAGCATTAATATAATGTATTTAATATATGAAACTACGGATACATAGGCTATACAGCTAAATATACACCAAGAATACACATATATGCAAAAGCAAATGTAAAGACAGGAAAAGAGAGAAGACAAGTAGCAAAACTTACAGACAATCCTTGAGAGCCAGCAAAGAATCAGTATCACTTTGTTAGGTCGTGTAACTTATCACATCTAAGATAGAGAGAAGTGGTACTTGCATGAGTTTGTGTGCTGAGTTTCAAAAAGATACATGTGAGGATTCAGTGCGTCCGTGGCTGCAGTTCGTTGACTTCTTCCGTTTCCGCGGGAAGATTTGAACTGAGGACTTGAAAGTTTGTTTCACCGGATATGGTCATCCCGAAGAGAAGAGGAATGCATGATAGAAGCACGTCGCCGAGACGTCCGGGAGAGATGTGCACGAGATGATGAGGGACAATTGAAAGACAATCGAGAGACAAAGGGAGCATGCGTGTGGTTGTCTTTTTAAAGAAAAACAAGCCAACACACCTCCTTGGGTGGAACAGCCAATTTCCAGCATGGATTTTGAGGAGGGAAAAGTTCTCTTTGTCTTGTCTTGCGGCTCGATTTGCATAATTTATGATGGTTTCAGAATTGGTAACTTTTACTCAAAAAGACCTTAGAAATAGACTAATGCATGGTATCATAACAGAACATGCATAGTTAATTAAAGAATCCTGACAGTATTCGTTTAAGACCACACATGCCAGGGTGCAACAGACATAAAGACATAGATACAATCTTACACTTGCATATAAAGGTTTGGGGTACAATTCACACAACTATAGTCATAGCTAACCATATATACTAGGGATACATACATGCAACTTGAAATACAAAGACGGGTACACTTTGGCACAGTCATATTTTGAAGATAAATGTACATACACTCTCTATGCGTGTTTGTGGTGTGTATTGGGGTTTGGCTGATGCCTATGACCACATGGCCCTTAACCCACATGGGGTGATTCTTTTGAAGTCCCCAGAGCTGGGGACTGGGGTTTTCTGTTTAGCTTCAGATGGGCCACAAAGATGGCAATGGATCCATTTGGTCCCAGACTTGCCGGAGCCGATTCATGATTTACATGCACAGTTCAGGAGGCTAAAAGCATTCTGAAAATTCTAAAGTTGGTTGGCTAAACTGATCGTTACAATTCGCAAATGTTTTATGCATCATTCCAATTTTATGCATAATTTTACGTGTCAACAGATTTGCACATCATCACCATAAAATATGGTTACTGGTTTGAAAAGTCATCAACTCTACATCAGACTTAAATCAAACCAGCAGTAACTGTCATTGGGTTGCTCATTGGATGTTGCTGCCTGTATAGTTCTAAGCTGTTTGTTTTCCTGCGAGGCGATTCATCAGGTAGGACTTCCCGGTGCGGTAGAGACCCACCACGGCCACCACCACCACCACCACTGGCTGCCGCCACAGTTACAGACCCCTTCCAGCGCAAGCTCTAGCCACCCGGCGCACCAGTGGGGCGGAGAAGGGGGTGAGCTTACACCGAGCGAGTCTACTGCTGTTCCGCAAAACCCACTACAGTAGACTAGACAACACTGGGGAAGCGAACCCATAGGGGACGCTGCGGAGGAGGAATTTACGTGGAGGTACACATATGGACTGGCCGTGGGCAGTATGCATAAGGAGTCCCTGGGATGGCTCCAGCCTAAGCATAGGGGGAGACTCATTTGACAGATGACAGCAGAACTGGCTCTGCTAAAGGAAAGACATGGGCTCACCGTAGGGAGTTGACCGTGGACGATACACATATGGGACCACTCATGTGGAGGGGTCGCAACATATGACACCCAGCCAAACATCAATGTCGGTGACGGACGTTTGACCTGCCATCAGACACTCCGCAATGTCCGATCCGTAAGGGGGGGCGGAGGAGCTCGACAGGGTTCGCCAAGCGGGGAACTCAACTGCTGTAATGGATGCACTTATCCAGCCCAGGGGGCGGGAATGGCATTGCAAGCCGACACTAGAACAGGCTCTTCGTGTCTACCGGCTGCTGGAAGCGAGTACACTGGAAGATACCAGTTCCACACGAAGGCTATAGAATCTAGCGAACGTGTTGGGTGTCGCCCAGCCCGCAGCTCTACAGATATCTGTCAGCGAGGCACTGTGCGCCAGCACCCAGGAAAAGGCCACTCCTCTAGTGGAGTGGGCTCTCAACCCGAGCGGGCAAGGCACGTCTTGGGACTGATAAGCCAAGGCTATGGTGTCCACTATCCAGTGGGCCATCCTCTGCTTGGAGACAGCCTTTCCCTCCTGCTGGCCTCTGTAACAGACAAAGAGCTGATCTGAGGTCCTAAAGCTTCTCGTTCTGTCCACATACAGGCGCAGAGCGCGGACGGGACAGAGCAAAGCCAGGGCTGGGTCTGCCTCCTTCGAAGGCAGCACTTGCAGGTTCACTACCTGATCTCTGAAGGGAGTGGTAGGATCCTTGGGGACATATCCAGTCCGGGGTCTCAGGATAACGTGAGAGTCACCGGGCCCAAATTCCAGGCACGATTCGTCGACCGAAAATGCGTGCGCTACCCTCTTCATCGAGGCCAATGTAACCAGGAGGACGGTCTTAAGGGACAGTACTTTTAACTCAGCTGATTGCAAAGGCTTGAAGGGATGACCCCGGAGAGATGTAAGTACCAGGGAGAGATCCCAAGAGGGTATAGAGGAAGAGCGGGGCGTATTTAGTCTCCTCACCCCCCTCAGGAACCTGACGATCAGATCGTGCTTCCCCAAAGACTTACCATCGACTGCGTCGTGATGTGCGGCAATAGCGGCAACATACACCTTGAGGGTGGAGGGAGACAGCCGTCGCTCCAAGCCCTCTTGCAGGAAGGAGAGCACAGATCTGATTGAAAATGATCAGGGGTCCTCTTGGTGAGAGGAACACCATTCGATGAACAGGTTCCACTTCAACGCTTAGAGGTTCCTTGTGGAAGGAGCTCTAGCGGAAGTGATAGTGTCTACAACCGACTGGGGGAGATCACTTAGAACTGCCCCGTCCCATCCAGGGACCACACATGGAGTTTCCACAGGTCGGGACGCGGGTCTGGGTCAGATGGTCCTTCCTCAGAGGAATGGACCAAGGAGGTGCTGTCGCGAGGAGCATCAGGTGCTGTCGCGAGGAGCGTCAGATCTGAAAACCAGGTAGCAAGAGATGGCGGGCGAGTTGCGACATTCGGCAGAAGCGTAGACCACCCTGATGTATTGATGTATGCGAGCGGACCAGTACGTGTTTGTCTGTCAACAACTCCTTGAAGCAGCTCAGTGCAAGACGTACTGCTAGCAACTCGTAGGCAATTGAAATGCCACTGCAGTTGAGGCCCCGTCAAACAGACCTGACACTGCATGCCCATTGTACGTGGCACCCCATCCTGTGGCAGAAGCATCTGTGTGGACCACAGCATGCCTAGACACTTGTTCAAGGGGAACTCCAGCCAGCAGGAATGAAGGGTCTGAACACTTGGTGAGAGTGCATGGCAGTTCAGTGTCACGGGGACACGGAACATACCGCGCTGCCACGCCCATCTCGGGACCTGGCTGTGAAGCCAGTGTTGAAGCGCCCTCATATGAAGCAATCCGAGTGGTGTGACTGCGGCTGTGGATTCCATATGCCCCAGGAGCCTCTGAAAGTTTCAGTGGGGCCGCTGTCCTGCGCTTGAGCGTACTCAGGCAGTTCAACACTCCTCGGTGAGGCATGCTGTCTGGGCCTGCTTGCTGTCTGGGCCCACTCCATAGAGGGACCAGCGGGACCCAACGGCAGCACCACCGGCTGCAGTGTTGTAGAGGGGGCAGGGGCCCACGGAGCAGCGCTCGGCGGGGAAGCCCTGACCGTGATCCATAGATCACCCTGCCTACACACCGATGCCCAAAACAGCAGTTGAGAGCTCACAAACTCAGGCTCCTCTGCAGCTTGCGACCTCGCTGTAAAGTGCCGTCACACCAACACAAGACCGCTGAACAATCTCTCTTGGCTTTAAGAGTTTCACCCTCAGTCAACAGCTTAGAGGAACACTATCTCTAGCGAGATCCCTTTTTGTCAGTAACTACTGATGTACGTCGAACATGACCGACTGAAAGGGAACTCCTGTTTATTCAACAAATCTCTTAATTATAGGGGTGTCAACAATAATCGATTCGGCGATGCATCGCGATGCGGGGCATGAACGATTCAGCATCGATGCGGCAAAGTGCCATAATCGATTATGTCACTGTTTATTTTCTGGCGGACAATAAAGTTGTGAAGTTTCAAATACTTCCGGTTCTGGGGGAATAACAACAACAACAAGCAAGATGGCTGAGGCGGAGGGAGATGACCGCGATAGACGGGTTATTAAAAACGCACCCAAAGCTTGGAAAGCGGACATCTGGGCACATTTCGGATTTTATGAAGTGAATGGGAAACTAGACAAGTCTTACGCGGTGTGTAAAATCTGCCACACTAAAATTAAGCACGTTGGCAATACAACTAACTTCACGAACCATGTTGATCGTTGGCATCCTGAGTTAGCTTCAACAACAACAACAACACAAAAAGTCGACACATCCCAGCCAAGAATTGACGAGTCGCTAGTGTCAACATTGCCACACAACTCCGAGAGAGCAAAGAGGATCACACGATCGGTGGCATGTTTTATAGCGAAGGATCTACGACCCTATTCTGTGGTAGAAAATGCGGGGTTTTGCCACATGCTTAAAACAATTGAGCCCCGGTATAAGCTACCGACAAGAGCTACCTTCAGTGATTCCGCGCTTCCCGCATTGTACAAAGAAACCAAAGCAAAGGTAATGGAATCAATGTGTAAAGCCAGACGTGTAGCCATTACAAGTGACGCCTGGACTTCAGTCGCAACAGAGTCCTATGTAACCATAACATCACATTATATTAGCGAGGATTGGAAGATTGTATCACATGTGCTGCAGACGAGAGCAGTTTATGAGAGCCACACTGGTGCTCATATGGCAAGGCTACTCTTGGATGTTGTGGAGGAATGGCAGCTTACAGGTAAAAGTGTTGTGCTGGTGACGGACAACGCCGCTAATATGATTAGTGCTGCTGAAATTGGGAAGTTCCCTCATGTAAAATGCTTTGCGCATACGTTAAACCTCGCTGCGCAGCGGGCGCTTAAGCTACCGGCGGTCTCCAGGCTTCTGGGCAGAGTCCGACGTATCTCAGCATACTTCCACCGCAGCACAAAGGCAAAGCACCTGTTTGAAGAAAACCAGAGAGTTGTTCTTAAACTGACAAGTCCACTTAAACTGATAACAGATGTCGCCACAAGGTGGAATAGTGCTCATGATATGATGGAGAGGTTTTTGCAACTGCAAGCTGCAGTGCATGCCACCCTGCTGTCGCCTGCCCTAAATGTAGATGAAAGTGACATTGTCACTCTCAGCAGAGCCGATCTGGCTAATGTGGAGGAAGTAGTGAAGACATTAAAACCAGTGAAGGATGCCACTGTGTTTATGTCAGAGGAGAGCAGTCCTACAGTCAGCCTAATTGCACCAGTATATGCCCAACTCCTCCAGAGCATGTCCGACACTATTGGAGACCAACCACTGATCCGTGATGTGAAGAATGCCATCAAAACAGATCTCCTTAAGAGGTACAATAGTGAGGCAGAGAAAAATATCCTTCATACATCCTCTGCCCTGGATCCCGCTTTAAGGGGTTACCTTTCCTGATAGAGAAGGAGAGATTGGATGTCTCCGCAGGAGTGACTTCAGAGGCTGCATCCCTGGAGGAGGTAATTCATTTTTACTTGTAAAATAATTTAAATTTAATTAATAATTTAATAATTGTAAATTCATAATTTAATAATTGTCAATTATTACAAAATTTAATTACAATGTAATGTTAATTAATTATTAAGCAGCTACATAGTCAGTAAAATGTTAGACTGAGAAAAATAGTTATGTGTAAATAAATAAATATTGTCATATGAGCTGCAGCATTGGCTGAGAAAGTGATGCTAACTGCTGTTTTTTTGCTCTTATTTATTTATTTTTTCAAACAGTATGAGAGAAAACAGAGAACAGAAGCAGATGAAGCACCTGGCAGAACAGGAAGTTCAGGAACCAAGGAAGAGTTGCTGTCCGTGGATGACAATGTGTCAGACTCAGCAGGCCCCTCCGCTCCCAAAAGAAGGGCCTCATCGCTGCTTTTAAGTTTGCTGGGACCTGCTTTCATCAATGACACCAGTGAACCTGCAGTACAAAGTAAGACCGCCGATGCCAGTGCTGAGGAGGAAATGGACTTGTACTGTAGATCCCCAGCTGTGCCTCTCTCTGAGGATCCCTTGGACTGGTGGCATCGCCATAAGGGCACATTTCCTCTCCTCTCTAGGTTAGCAAAGAGATACTTGTGCATCCCCGGGACAAGTGTGTCAGCAGAGAGAGTCTTCTCCACTGCAGGAGATGTTATCACTGCAAAAAGAAGCTCTCTCAAACCGGACCATGTCGATCAGCTTATGTTTTTGCACAAGAACCTTGAAATTCCCAAATGCTAAACAGTGAGAAGTTATGATGTAGGCTTAGGTTAAACTATACATTTCCTCACTCTGAAACGGATTGTTGATGATGGTGATGTTGAACTCAGACGGAAGAAGTTGTTTGTTTGCACAAATTTGGTAGTAGGCTAAGCCTACACACTTTATTTTTGGTTTACAATACTGTATTTCACATCTTAATATTTTATTGTATGCAGCTGATGTGATGGTAGGATCAGGGCAGGCATATAATTGTCATTGTCTTAAAGCTGCTAAGCTGCTGTTTTGTTGAGAATAGTTTGCACTTTACTTTACTACTTGAAAAAATTTTCACAGTAATAAGTGGTTACTGTGTGTTGTTGCACTGAATATTTTTATTCCTGGGTGGTTGTTGTTAAAATAGTGTTACTTATTATTTTAATATTTGCACAGGACTTCAGGAAGTGCCCTGTCTTAGAGCTGCTATTTTACTGTGTGTAAAAAAAAAAAAAAAAAAAAAAAAAAAGCACTGAAAGCAGAGATTCCCTTTCGTGGGAACTATCGACGCTGCGTGACAACGCATTGGGAACCTTCTGCGTGATGTCGTCACTGAAGCACTCATGTATCTAACCAATCGCGTAGCGAGACGTCAGAGACGGATGACGTCACGGACCAGGAAACTATAAAGCACACCCAGATGCAGAGCACGCTAGCTTCTGTGTCTTCAGCAAGCACTCTA
Organism: Culter alburnus; assembly: GCA_028476615.1. Taxonomy (NCBI): domain Eukaryota; kingdom Metazoa; phylum Chordata; class Actinopteri; order Cypriniformes; family Xenocyprididae; genus Culter; species Culter alburnus. Next base: position 10,769 of record JAOTNS010000763.1, read on the forward strand.
TGTTATCGTGTGTCTTATTTGGTGTTGTTTGTCTTACTTCATATAAACAAGTCACGATATCTTTGTCTGAGGACAAGAGTATCTCACACCAATCCATATATATACATATATATAAAAAAGACACGTATTATGGCGAGAAACAGCAGTTGAATGGGAGTTGAGTAAGCCTGGGCAGCTCTCGAGGGAGCCGTGTGTGCACTGAAAAAAAAAAAAAAAAAAGAAACTCGCTCTCAGAATACTGTGTTCCAGTGTTCCCCGCGGATCGCGAAAAAGAAGCCATTCGTGGGGTTCACAAATGGATCTGACAGAGCGGTTAGAGACGGGCGCTGCCTTTTCTCTGCCCTTACCTGCCAGGTTCAGTGCCGTCTCCCAGGTGGAAGCACGCTCTGCGGTTTCTTCCCCGGGTTGAGGCACCGGTATTTCACATGCCAGCTCTGAGGAGGTGGATATAGTGTGATATCGATCTGAGGACTCGCCACCTCACACACATCGTGTTAGGGAGTGGAGCATGCACGTCAGTTCAAAAACAAAGCAGCTGACGGTTCATTCATAAAAATGTCCCGGAGTGTAAAGAAAGAAATGAACTAGCGGGAGTTTTTATCTCCACTCCTGTTGGCTTTATTCTCGAGGGAATAAAAATCTAACACGAGGCTTAGATCTCGCGTTTGCCGAGGCAGCGCGTGGATTAAGCCTGCAATAAGGAATATATAGCTTGAATCTCGCGTTTGCCGAGGCAGCGCGTAGATTAAGTGTGCAACAAAAAATATACGGCTCGCTCGGATCTTGCGTTTGCCGAGGCTGCGCATAGATTGCGTGCACGTAGTATATATGTATATAATGTTTTTATATATATATATATATCTGGAGGGAACTGAGCAGACGGGAGTTTCCCTTTCTCTCTTTCCCTATAATACCTTGCAAACTATTACGAGCTATAATTCTCTTTGTATTCTAATATATTCAGCCTGTCATTTTTGACTGTTTTGGGCTGCATTTAATTTAAGGATTAAATGAAATATTGAATACATTAAATTCTGAGGAATTTAAAGGAAAAGGGTGTCACCACCCTTGCTCCCCCGCAGAAAGCTTGGGGACCGGGACAGGTGACACAGCTGAAGTCTTTGTGAAGTAAGACAGATCTGCGGACTGTTATTATCACCAAGAAGGCTTCAAAGAGGTCCTGACATCTGTGGGCCAGGATCCATGAGGGAAGCCCCCTCCGGAGGGGGTCCTGTGTTAGAATATCTGACACCCGTCCCCCTTTGGCGCCCTCAGGGGGCCGTTATGCTAACCCTGCCACCCAGTGTGCGTCAGGGCACAGCGGTCTCCACCGACCCTCCGAGGAGAGCCGGTCATGACTTGATTCGTCTGTTTTCTGCCGGTGCGCCGCTCCAGAACGTTGAATCAAGTGCTCAAAAACACCAGAGGCCAGTCTCGAGAGACTGGTTCCCTTAGTAGATTTTATGGCAGAATGGAAACTTCTACCGAATATATCAAAATGGGTGCTGCTCATCATAGAAAAGGGTTACAGGGTCTCGCCCGCCCAGATTCAATGGGGTCTTTCCCATAGTGGTGACCCCCGAGCAGTCTCTGGTTATGGAACAAGAGGTTATGACACTCTTGCGAAAAGGAGCTATAGAAAGGGTTCCTCCTCCCAGCAAGCTGTCAGGCTTCTACAGCCGCTACTTCATTGTTCCAAAGAAGGATGTGTCCTATCATAGATTTACATGTGTTAAATCGCTCAATACGAAAGCTCAAATTCAAGATGCTTACACTTAAACAGATTATCCCACAGATCAGGTCCGAGGACTGGTTTGTGGCGATAGACCTGAGAGAGGCGTACTTTCAGGTGTCCATCCATCCTTCCCATAGGAAGTTCCTCAGGTTTGCTTTCGGGGGCAAAGCTTACCAATACAGGGTTCTTCCTTTCGGCCTGTTATTATCACCCCGCACATTCACAAAGTGCGTGGATGCAGTGCTGGCTCCACTGAGACTCCAGGGCATCCGCGTACTGAATTACATAGAAAGTGATTCTAGCTCAATCAGAGCAACTAGCAGTTCAGCATCGAGATGCTGTTCTGTACCACATGAAAAGGCTTGGGCTGAGGCTCAATGCCAAAAAGAGTGTGCTAGTTCCGGCTCAGACTACCACTTATCTAGGTGTAGTTTGGGACTCCACCACGATGCAGGCACATTTGTCTCCTGCTCGTGTGAGTTCCATTCTCGCAGCCGTGAAAGGGGTGAAGTTAGGCCAGTCACTCACTGTAAAACAGTTCCAGAAACTGTTGGGTCTGCAGCTGCCTCCAACGTCATACCTTTTGGCCTTCTGCACATGAGACTCTTACAGTGGTGTGCTCAGGACCAGGGGATTTTCTCCGAGGGGAAATCCTTTTCGCATGATCAAAGTCGCGCGGCAATGCCTTCGTGCTCTGGCCATGTGGAAAGATCCCTGGTTCCTGTCCCAGGGACCCGTGCTGGGGACTTCTGGTCGTCGTGTAATGCTTACGACAGATGCCTCCCTCACGGGCTGGGGGGCGATCATGAGTGGTCGCTCAGCTCAGGGTCTATGGGAGGTCCATCAACTCTCCTGGCACATAAATCGGTTGGAGATGATGGTGGTGCTTCTAGCATTAAAACACTTTCTCCCAGACCTGAGAGGCCATCACGTGTTGGTCCGCACGGACAACACGGCGGTGGTCTCATATATAAACCATCAGGGGGTCTGCGGTCTCGCCAACTTTACTACTTGGCCCGTCGGATCCTCCTATGGTCCCTAGGGAAGCTGCTCTCTCTGAAGCCAGCTTACATCCTGGGGTATAAAGGGAGCAGACGCCCTGTCGAGGCAGGGGCAGAGGCCCGGGGAGCGGAGACTCCACCCAGAACTGGTGGATCTCCTATGGAAAAATTTCGGTCGAGCGGAAGTCGACCTATTTGCTTTGGGAGAGTCAACCCAGTGACCACTCTGGTACTCCCTAACACATCCAGCACCTCTGGGTCTGGATGCCATGGTACAGACGTGGCCGAGGCTACGTCTGTACGCATTTCCCCCGATCGCCTTGCTCCCGGGAGTTCTGGAGAAAGTACGCCGGGAAGGGGTCAGCCTAATACTGGTAGCCCCCTTCTGGCCAACCAGAATATGGTTCTCGGACCTAGTGTCCTTACTAGACGGCTCCCCAATGGAGCTTCCCCTTAGACAGGACCTCCTGTCGCAAGCGGGCGGCTCGATAATACATCCCCGCCCAGAACTGTGGAAGCTATGGGCCTAGCCTCTGAGGGGGCCAGGCTCATAGATGCTGGTCTTCCAACTGAGGTTGTGGAGACCATCCTTAACTCCAGAGCTCCCGCCACGAGGAAGCTTTATTCCTATAAATGGAATTTATTTTCTGCTTGGTGCAGACAGAATATATGGACCCTGTCCACCCTCCTATCAGCTTTGTGCTAAGATTTCTCCAAGAAAAATTATCGGAGGGCCTATCGCCTTCAACCTTGAAGGTTTATGTCGCGGCTATCTCAGCCTTTCATGCTTCTCTTGAGGGTGGCTTCTCGGTGGGTCGAGACCCCCTCGTTACTCGCTTCCTCCGTGGCACACTGAGGTTGAGGCCAGCCTGGGACCTGGCTGTGGTATTACAAGGGTTAGCTGAGGCTCCCTTCGAACCACTCTCACTGTAAAACAGTTTCAGAGATTGTTGGGTCTGATGGCAGCTGCGTCCAACGTGATTACTATTGGCCTTCTGCACATGAGACCCTTACAGTGGTGGCACAGGACCAAGGGGTTTTCCCTGAGGGGAAATCCTTTTCGCATGATCGAAGTCACGCGGCGATGCCTTCGTGCTCGGGTCATGTGGAAAAAGCCTTGATTCCTGTCCCAGGGGACCCATGCTGCCGCCACGAGGAAGTTGTATGCCTACAAATGGAATTTGTTTTCTACCTGGTGTAGAAACAATAATATGGACCCTGTCCTTTCTTCTATTAGCTGCTAAAATCCCTCCAGGAAAAATTCTCGGAGGGCCCATCTCACTCAACCTTGAAGGTTTACATTGCAGCAGTTTCAGCATATCATGCTCCTCTTGAGGGGAATATCTCGGTAGGTCGAGACCCCCCTCATCACATGCTTCCTCCGTGGCACACTGAGGTTGAGGCCTCCAGTGCGCACAAGGGTTCCGGCCTGGGACTTGGCCGTGGTCTTACAGGGGTTAGCTGAGGCTCCCTTTGAACCACTAGAGGAGGTTCCTGAGAGGATCCTCACTCTTAAAACGATTCTTTTATTGGCTATCACTTCTCTGAAGCGGATAGGAGACTTACAAGCACTTTCTGTTGCTCCTTCTTTTCTAGAATTTGCTCCAGGAATGGTGAAAGCATTCCTGTATCCTAGACCGGGTTATGTCCCAAAGGTCCCTACCAATGTCCCAGGCCCCATTGTGCTTCAGGCCTTCTATCCTCCTCCATTTGAATCTGCGGATCAGGAAAAATTGAATCTGCTGTGCCCAGTAAGGGCTTTGGATGCTTATGTCCACAGAGCTGCCCTGTGGCGTAAGTCAGATCAATTGTTTGTCTGTTATGGGTCCCCTAAAAAAGGCGGCCCAGCATCGAAGCAGAGAATGAGCAAGTGGGTGGTCGAGGCCATCTCACTTGCCTATGAAGCGGCCGGACAGCCTTCTCCTTTGAATATTCGCGCCCCATTCAACTAGGGGTATGGCGGCATCAAAAGCTTTGATGTCAGGAGTTTCCATGGGTGATATATGTGATGCAGCTGGATGGTCATACCAGCACACATTTATTAAGTATTATAACCTTGATATCGGCTCCACTCTGGGGTCCTCCGTTTTGTCAAGATAACTTTGACAAGTGTTTGAGCTACGGCTCAGTTGGGATTGCGTTCCCAATGCGTTGTCACGCAGCGTCGATAGTTCCCACGAAAGGGAACGTCTCGGGTTACAGATGTAACCCTGGTTCCCTGAGTAGGGAACGAGACGCTGCGTGACAACGCATTGGGAACCTTCTGCGTGATGTCGTCACTGAAGCACTCATGTATCTAACCAATCGCGTAGCGAGACGTCAGAGACGGATGACGTCACGGACCAGGAAACTATAAAGCACACCCAGATGCAGAGCACGCTAGCTTCTGAATAAGTCTGAAGCAAGCACTCGCAAGTGTGCAGGGGTACGGCAAGAGACGCAGCGTCTCGTTCCCTACTCAGGGAACCAGGGTTACATCTGTAACCCGAGACGTTTTGATTGTTTTCTTTTTCAGGTTTGAAAGTGCCATATCCAGTACCCTGTACCATTTAATTTGATTTAATTACATTTTATTTAATTACATTTTATTTAATTTTATTTAATTACATTTTATTTATTTAATTTATGTCAAAGATACAGGAGACACATAGCAGCCAATAAAATCTGTTGTTTAATATCTGCTTGTATTGCCTCATGACTGATGAAAAATTTTCCTTGTGTGCAGTAGGATTTTGATGCATCGCAATGCATCGTAGAATCAAATTGAATAGAATCGTTACCTGGTGAATCGTAATCGAATCGAATCGTGAAGGCAGTGCCAATGCACACCCCTACTTAATTATATTGCGTTTGCACTGTTAGTAAAGATGAAAGCATTTGTTAGTGTACAGAAATTGAGTTGCAATGACAAGATAACTGCTTTCATGTGCTCAACATATGTGATCAGCTACACAGTGTTCATCTCTGCAACCTTTCATGCCACAATCTAAATATAATGCCATAGATCTAAATGTAATGCAGCACTTTTCACGATTAGTTAACCTTGAGAGCTGTAATAGTAAAAATGCACTAAAAGAGAGAGTAATACTTGGCTATTTCAAATGGAAAGATGTCAGCCAATCACAGTAGTGGGCGTTTACACTGAAGTCTCACAGCAGACACGCCCCTTAAAACAGAGCATTCAAACCAGAGGGCTAAAATCAGGGTAGGAAAAATGCCTTTTATTTATAAATTGTGACAATTTTGGATGTAAAAAGCATACTAACATTTTAAGTGCACCCCAGGAAACATTATAAAACAATAAAACAACGCAGTTCATGACCCCTTTAAGACTTCTTTCTATTCCTTAGTAAAAAGTTGGTCTCAGCAGCTTTGTGAATAGGTTTTAAGAGAAAACTCTTAGCTAAGAACTTTTAGCATTTAAGAGAACTCTTACTGGTAAGATAAAATGTTTTGTGAATACAGCTCCAGATATCTAAAAATTCTTAAATCAAGAAGCATTTACTAGATATTATATCTTGTTTTCTGAAAGAAAGAAAAAATCAAGTGCGTTTTTTTTTTTTTTTTTTTTTTTTCTTAAAAACACAACATCTGCCAATGGGGTAAGAAAAATAATCTTTTTCAAATGGAAAACAAGATTATTTTTCTTACCAGATTGACAGATATATGTATGTGTTAATTAAACTTGACTTCTACCATTCGCGGGCTAGTATCAACAAGCAGTACAAGCAGTCCAGCAGGCTCATTCATTTTACCCTTGAGGTTGGCGTACCAAGTACATTTGATTTGAATGTGTAAAGGAAGCATGCTTTTAATAGACATCTGTGTCTATTTAAAACAGTATGAATGCATATCTGTGTATAATTATATATATATATATATATATCAGGGCCGGCGCAAGCTCAACTGCCGCTCCAGGCAAAACACCGTCATGCCGCCCCTACTTTACACTCACAATTAAACTCGATCTTTGAGGTGCATGTGAAAGAATGAAGGTTTTGTTTATTGATTTATTAAATAAACTTGCACTAATATAAAAGAATGTACAAGCATGTTTTCTGATTTCTTTTCTTTTTTTCATTCTGCAATGTAAAAAATTAATCAACATGTAACCACTAACTACAAATGCAAACACTTATGTTATATAATAGTAAGAATATCTCCTGGAAGATTCAGGAGAATTCGTGGTGGGCCGCTGATAAATTGGGCCGGCAGTAGCCTACTTTGACAAGAGTTTACAGGACGCGCAAAGCACAAGTCTCTAGTTCGTTTTCAATAAAACACACGAAAGCCGCAAATCGGTGGTAGTTCTAGCTAATTGCGAAGTGACGGTGTGCAAGCGGTTCTCACGCCCAAAATCCCATCACTTGTGCGTGCACAGCTCTCCATTATGAATAGAGTTTATTATAAATATATTACATTTATAAATATTGTGCACACAAAGGTGAGCAATGTGACTGCTCCGCTTTCTCTCACAAAAATAGGCGAAAATCTCACCGAAATCTCATTTGTTATTATCTATTAATAAAAGACGAGGACAATACATTTTTTAATGTTTTTGTTTTTTAATTGTTGCAGGTTCCCTATATCATTAGGCTACATTAATAATTATTATGATTTAATTTTATTAGGATTTTTGTTCTGTTTTAATACACTTCACCAAAAAAAATATTACACTATTAACCAGGCCTAACTAAGAAAAAACTATTAGCCTACACTATTTTGAAAAATCACATTACAAAAATAAAAAGCAATAAAACAGCATTTAACAAATATTTTTAATTATTATTTTTGTATTTTAGTCTCATTTTAAGCACTAAGTAAGTTGCAAGTGTATTTATTTATTCATACAGATCTGCGTTGTGACTGGGGACGTTTAACCTGTCTAAAACAATCCCGCACCCTGTTATAAAACACATAACCGTATTACTTTAATTTAACATGAATAGTTATGTTACTACCTTTTAAAGTCGAAACAGATAACAATGTTTCTTTTGATGATGATGTGGCGCTCTGCTCTGGTCCAGGTTAGCAGCGCGTGCGCGACCAAGTGTAGCAGTGACAGTGTAGCTGTGACAGTGTAGCTGCACAGCCTTGGTGAATATAATCACTACATGATTGCTCCGATAACCAACAGGCTGCTATGTTGGTCTGGCTTTTTTGCAATGTATTTGCGGGTTATTTTGAACGAGCTATAAAACGGGGACATTTCCAGGGACAGCTCCAGTCGGGGACGGAGCACAAAAAACCGGGACTGTCCCCGGAAAACAGGGACGTCTGTTCACTACGTTCACAAACCACTGTTAATTTTAATAGAAAATAGGCCTACAGTAAGGGAGCATGGCAGAAGGCGCGCAAAGAGTGCTCCCTCTGTAATCACTAAAAAGTTGTCATATCTCACAAAGTTCTGTTATAATAAATGAAGCTGTCACACATTGAATCTCTTATTTACATAATGTCTACATTTCTTTGTTTTTATGAGAGAATTTGTGATCGTGCAAATTCAGTCCACTCACCGCTCAAAACACCAGTTTTTATGTTCAGTGATAGGTATGCTGCTCTAGGTTGGGGCGTGGTTTGGTAGTCAGTAGAATGAGGGAAAGATCATTTAGATTTAGAATAACTAATCGGGTAATAACTTTTTGATATAAGTGAAATAATTCCAAACGAATGCCCCAAAAATAAATTGATTAATTAACTTAAAAACGAAATCCCTCTCCTTTTTGCCGCCCTCACTGTGCTGCCGCCCTAGGTGGCTGCCTAGTTCGCCTTTAGGCACGTGCCGGCCCTGATATATATATATATATATATATATATATATATATATACGCACAGAAATGCATTCATACAGTTTTAAATAGACACAGATGACTATTAAAAGCATGCTTCCTTTACACATAGGGTTACAACACAGAACAGATACATAAAGAGACCTAAAATAGAGCTGTGATCAATAAATGGAGCTGCCTGTTTTAAATATGACTAAAAAAACTTACCTCTTAGATACAGTTTTAGAGCAGTTCCTTCCTGGTAGCCACTCTTAAGACCACACATCTCAACCCATTTCTTCTTATTGACTGGCAGTGATTGTGTCTGCATGTTTTTGAATTGTCTATGTGAATTGATTGCCAACGATTAATAACACATCTTGAGCGTGCACTTTTTTTAACAACCTCCTCATTTATTATTAGGGCTGAAGGCCCTATTGTTTTCCTTAGGAAATTTTTTTTCCCGACTATTCGGGCATTTTTGGGGCCCTTAACGTGCTCAAAACTCTTGAAACTTTGCACACACTTCAGAATCTTCGGCCATCAGGGCCGGGCAGAAGCTGGTACCCGGGCGTGGCAGGGGGGCTCGACAGTGCCCCCCTGAATGGTGTCTAAAATCTTGGTCCATATATAAAACACACTTGCACTTATTTGTATGAAACTCGATACACATATAGACCTCATCAGGCCTAACAAGTTTCATGCTCTAATTATACGTCACCTCAACAGGAAGTTGGCTATTTTGGGTTGTTTGGAAAACGCATGCTCTGGAATTTGATATACTCCTCCTAGACGATTAATCCGATCACCACCAAACAAGGTCAGCTTGATGACAAGACATCGAGGATGCTAAATTGTGAGTGGATTTTTGATATCTTGAACGGTTTGGCCGTGGCGAGGCAACAAATTTATGGCGAGAAAAGGGAAACAGGAAATGTGTTATAACGTCTGCATACATTGACTGCTTTTTATGAAACTTTACCTGTGTGTTCGTTATAGGATGCTGATCACATGGATGTGACTATTGTGAGTCAAAGTTATAGTGCCACCAATTGGCAGCAGGAAGTGTGTCACTTTCAAAATGCTTTGAGATCACCCTCTTTTTTTTACCCGTTTTGTTTCAAACTTCACAGGTCTTTACATTACACTATGTCAATACACAGCAGATATAGACCTGTGAAAAGAATTGTGATATCTCAAACACGCAAGGCTGTCAGTGACAGCATTCCCTACGGCCCAAGCTGAGCCTAAAAGAGGCTTCCCGCAGAAAGCCTACCAAGGCTGCTCAGAGCTTCTGGAACCAACATTTCTGAGGAAAAGTGGTTCCTTAAAGGGAATGTGGCCAGGGAACTGAAAGGAACCCCGGCCAGTCACTAGAGGGGAACGAAGTCAACCCCCATTGCCACCAGGGAGGCCGAATTGGTCTGACGAAGGACAGACTTAGCCTTGGCCAACCCTGTCTGAATACAGAATCTCAATAACGCATTCTTCAGAGAAGAGAGCAAGTAAGAGCGACTGCGAAAAGAGCAGTAAGCAACTCAAACAACACACGCGTAGAGGCGGGCATCCTGGAGAACAGAACCCAGCTGAGTTTTATAAACCCTCGTATTGAGGGGAGTATAATCCGCTCATCCTAGGATCTACTCAGCACCTGACTATAAGCACTGAGGAGGCTGTGCGCTCAGGAACTGTGATACAGGGGAGCACAAACCAGCCTGGGGCTGATCTCAACGGGAGACTTCATGGAAGTCTTCAACCAATGATCAGCTTAGGGAGCTAAGCACAATTACACAAACAACACAAAAAGGGGAGTACGAAGCTCACCTACCAGATAGACAATACTGTAGGCACATAATCATGGAGGCCAGAAAGAGGCCTACAACATGACTAAAGTTCTGCATAAAGAACTATATATCACACCAGAATACTCAATCACATAGTGGTATTCCAAGGGTGACCTACAAGGCCGCACACCTGAAAAATGAACTTGCTGGGAGCAAGAATGACCACAAAGCTTAGTAACTGTGAGTGCCCACAAAACAGTCCATCCAACACAATCCAACAAGCAGTGTACTCGGTAAAAGCACCTTTCTACTCTCTAAAGCGAGAGGAGTACAACATACTCCAACACGTGCTAAGGAAGGCCCCCCGGGGCCTATAACCTCAGCCAAACATGTGAACCCATAGAATCCAGGGTTCTTTTAAGCCTAAAAGATCCTCTCACTATCAAACTGGAAAAGCGGGCCGACAGAAATAATCACTATGGGCCCAGCCATCAGTCTGACCATAAGAAGCATCTGAGGATGATATATGTCTATATATACATGCACATATATATATATATATATATATATATATATATATATATATATATATATATATATAGAGATAGATAGATAGATAGATAGGAGGTGGAAGAAGAAGAGGAGAGGGTAGATATAAATCGCCCTTTTACAGCTGGGGGATCAATTACAAACACAACGGTGTTTACAATCGATCACCCACCTCACTCTTGCTTCTTCCTCCTCCCATCTGTTTGGGCTCAGATACAAATCTGAATGGCTAGGGGTTTTTCCATGCACTCCCGATCAGGAAGGAATGGAAAGTTTATGGGAGCTGCAGCGTTCATGGACAGAAAGGAACCTCTCGCCGAGCCGTCCAAGCATGGCCCCTTTCTTAACGCGCCCTCACGACAGCTGCAGCCTGCCGAAAAGCACGTCCCAAAAACACCAGCAGCTCCGCATAAACATGGACGTCATCGCCATCCAACAACTCATCCTCGTCAGCCCTGGGGGAATTGAGAGAGAATACAACTTTCTCAAACTTCCCAAAAACCCACCTGCAAGCCCTATGATTGCAGCCACCGTTATGTCTCAGCACAAACGGGGCCAGAATCACCAGGCACAGATGCGAACACCTCTTCCCTCGAGAAGAGTGCCGAACGAGAACAGAGCATCCCAATAGGGAGACGCTCACAGTAAACAGACAAACACACAGATGGCGCCCTCAAGCACTGTCTATGCGCGTCCCTCTCCAGACAGAAAACGCCCAGAAATGTGTATATCAAGTGTCAAAACCTGGGACACAGATGAACACACTCTTGAATGTTTGCAAGGCATATTATAGAATTGGATTAATTACCGGAGTTGATATAGTCGCGATCACAGAACAGACCCGAACGACAAAGATACTGACTGTTTCTCCAGGCGCTCCTTTTATTCTTCCGGGTAGCGCCATATTACGTCTTAGGCTGTCGCCGGACAATAGTGATTGGAGTTGTTGGATAGTTGGCTTTCAGACACCAGGTCACGTGTGACATTCCCCAATGTGATATGAACGCAGAGTTAAAGTTCCCTTCAAAAGGGAACTTGCATAAGTGAGCAGAAAAATATAGACATGTACCTTACTATTACCTGAGACTGACATTAAAATTGTCTTTAAAATTGCAGGTTCTGTGATTTGGCTCTATAAATTAATTTTTTTATTTTATTTTTTCATCTTATACCACACATACTGAAATCAAATGAAAGCATGCTTTTGTTGCATAAGATTGGTGCACAAACAACAGCTCAGGGAGGTCAAAAACACATAAAGAAAAGTGCTAGGATTATACAACATCAGGAATCACAGACATTCGCATTAAGGCTGGATTAACACAGACATGACAGATTAGGATGATATTCTGCACTCATTTGAAATTGACTTATGACATTCTATGACATGAAAGTCATCTCAATTTAAACAATCTCATGGATGTGGCTGTTGTGGTTTGTGATCATAGGAGCATCTGATGCTTGCAGTAAATGTGGTGTGAATTTGACAAAGTTCTTTTATGTTTAACCGTTTTAAATGCCCATTGCCCATCATGCACAGTTACCCTGAAGCCACCGGGGTGGCGGTGCCTCCGGGCTTTGGCCCGTCATTGCTGCTTGCAGCTATATTTTCTTATAAAAACTGCCTGTTCATTTTTACTTTATATTCAGGTTTTTGGGATATGCATGTCTGTTATAATGGAAATTCCCTTTAGAATGGGAACTTGCATTGCATCCTCTAGAGCAGTGGTCTCTAATTTTTTAAGTCCAAGATCCCTGACCTTGACCTTGATGAAAGAAGAGATCTACCTATTGAAGAATTGATAGAAAAAGATGGCCCAGATTGTATTGATAATTTTTTCATGGCTAATTCAGATTCAGATTTATTTAGTTTTACAAGCAAACCGGCCAATTCCGATACTGGTTGCAGATATTTTTAGGAAGCATGTGCGGCTCTCGAGGGAGTTGAAGGCACTCATAGCGATGCAGTCGTTGCTGTTCTGATATGATTCTTTCAGAGTGACATAGACTAGGGCTTGAACTTAGAGCGCTTTACTCCTGACGGGGTTAAATGCACTAAATGTGCTAATTAGAGCTAATTCTGAGGAACTAGACACAGAAATAAGGTTAAGTATTTATAGACACAGAAATAAGGTTAAGTATTTACTGTGTAATATGTGAGGTCTAATTCTGAGGAATTAGATGTGGAGGGAGTGCAGGCAGGTGTTATTGTTAGATCTGCCCCTCCGCTGGCCTGCACAATAGCTGTGTAGCAGCTGGTGGAGCTTGGCACAATCTGTTGTAAAATACCACGGTGAGGATTACAGAGGACTCAAAAAGAACAGAATGAGCTGGTTCAACTAGCTGTCGAGGTATGCCGAGGATCACCAAGGAGTCCGATGAGTGAGTTGACAATACCATCCAAGCATGAGGCATGTATTGGAAATATGCTTATTATGACTACTGACATAATAACACTTTATTAAAACCTGCAAAAATCTTTTTGTAAATAAATTTTACTATGGTTTATTATACATGCAGATTATAAGTTTTTAAGTGAAATCCATGAGTTTATTCTTTCTATATACTTTAGAGATTAGAACAGTGGATAAGTGGATATATTTGTGCATAAATTATGTTTTATCAACAAAATTCAGGAGGAGTAGGTTCAGATAATAAACGCAATTAGCACAGGTGGAGAGCATTCAGTTAATCAATTCAACCAATGTCAAGAGGTATAAATTCAGCAGACTTACCTCTGTTCATCTGAGAGTTTATCAGCATCCCTCCTCCACCCATCTCCTCACTTCTAGTTCTATCTACTTTTACCACACCCGGGGGAATACTCTGAGTTCGCTACATTTTGATTGGATTTTGGTGGAGGGTCAGAGCAGTTTTTCAAAAATTATGGATGGCATACGAAGTGCTAGAATATTATACATTTGTTGAATTAAATCTAGGGTGTACTCATTACTGCAATAAAAAACAAAATTAGCAAATTTACTTATTTTATGGCTATTAATGACATATTTTTCTCAGTATTTATTATGTTATTATGTTTAATACATTTGAGTTTTGCCATCTTTCCATAAATTGTATTAATGATCATAAAGAGAATACATCTTTTGTATTTGTTTAGAGGGGGTGTACTCATTTATGCTGTGCACTGTACCTTGTTCTGAGATTCCCATCGAGTGAGACATAATAGACATGACGTTATGAGTCTTGGGTCTGCGAAGATGAGACTGCAACAGATACACTGTAACATTCTGAGCCTCTGGTTCATCCAAAGGTACAACAACAGATCCCATGAGCTGAGTCTACAGCTTTTCTACAGCAAACCTTCACTCCAAGGTACCTTTGTCTGCATGTTTCATATTGTTAAGGACCTTCTGCACCTACGCCAGGGCCTCATCTGCATGTTCCAGATCGTTGAGGACCTTCTGCACCTACACCAGGGCCTCATCTGCATGTTCCAGATCATGAAGGACCTTCTGCACCTACACCAGGGCCTCATCTGCATGTTCCAGATCATTAAGGACCTTCTGCACCTACACCAGGGCCTCATCTGCGTGTTCCAGATCGTTAAGGACCTTCTGCACCTACACCAGGGTCTCATCTGCGTGTTCCAGATTTTAGGACCCTTTGGTGCTCCAGATGATCAGCATCCCACAGAGCTTCGTGTTCAAGGCTGTTGAAACAGATTCTGGCTCCTCTCCCCACTGCATTGTCACCTAGCACAACCAGTGGAAGACGTCACAGTCATCAGATTCAACCACGTGGAACGTAAATATCACTTAACCAAACCTCTTTCCAGAGACCTTGGCATTGTTGTATATTATCTCTATATGATTTTCTAATCCCCATTAGATGTAATATAGCTGATATTAGTTAATAACAATATCAGTGTCCATTTTCAAGATGTAGTCTACACATTTCCATGTCCTTTTAATGGACATGTATTTTCCAATCATTTACACCGATTGGTTTCTTGAGTCGGTGTGTTATTATATCAACTTATCACAAACGACACACAGACAGGAATGTTGTTCTTTGCGTTGTTAACTGTAATGCTCATTGGAAGCTCAAAATACACAGCACGTTTTTTTCTCGTGGTGACCATCCCTGCTTTATATAGTTTGAAAGTAATAGTTTTTTTTATTGTGAATTTAAAAGTATTAAGTAATACTTTGTGTGCTTTATTAGATATTTTTTGAAGATTTTGATATTTCAAAACACTGTTGATTACAATAACTAGCTGAAAGATCTATTGCAAAAATGACTTGACTTGGACTTGGCCTTTAGGGTCTTGTGAACATATCTGGTGATTTCTGCCAACTAGGTTCCCATATTTTTTCTGGAGTTTCACAAAAATTTATGTATAATTCAAAATGAAAACAAATATTCTGTTTGTAATCTGTATGAAAACAGAGATGTCAGTTGTTCTCGTGTTAGCTCATTATTGGCTAATGTGAACACAGCCTCAGAACATTTGATTTAGCGTGTGCTCTATCCATGCAAACAACGTCCACATCAACTCTGTAAGATGCATCAAGTTTAATCAGATTCATGTACTGTATGTCATCTTGAGACACAGTGAGGAATAATCCTGGAATAATTTACCTCAGAAGAAGAGCACAACTGGTTTCAGTTTCATTTTGAGGAGCAACAGATCCAGCCAAGGAAGATTTAGTTCTTTCTCCACCAGGGACTCCTGATCCACGAAATCCACCATGGTGTTTTCCGACTCTACTGAGGAGGTAGTCAACACCTCCATCCGCTCCATAAACTCCACCCTGGTGGTTATCAGCCTCATCTGATCTGCCGTAGTGGTATCCAGTTCCACCAGTGCCACCTTGGTATTTCCTTTCTCCAGTGCATGGGCGGCCCCCCATCCCCGAGCCACTTTTGCTTAGGCACTGTTTACTCCTGGTATTAAGATGCGTTTTGGTCGATCAGATCACAAGTAGACACATCCTCATTTACAAATATTGTTTTAATCCGTCTCTTTTATGCACTTTCAACCTGATTTCTTCAATGGGAGGGTAAATGTATGGAATTTTATTTCAGATTTTTCAGATCTAAATTTCAGATTTTTTTGATCTAATGGACAAAATGAGTTCACACAATTTACATGTGAACATGACAGGAGATTACATTAATTCTACTAGCATTGCATATATTCTACTAACATTCTCTATACAAGTAATTAAATAAAGTATAAGTATTAAAAAGTTCTTCAGTCAAGGCAATCATCAGGGTTGGTTCTGGTGTCGGAGAAGCCGTCTCAGGTGCGAAGCAGCTCCTCCTGTTCTCTTCATGTTCCAGCCTTTTATAGACTATCTGACCACTTGAGGTCATCTTCTTGGGAATTCCCCTCATCTGTCTATATATAGAGGCCTCGTCTCTTTGTTCTCGGACTCTTCTCCTCTGGTGCATCCTGCGCTTCTGATCAAGACATCCTTCAACGGTAACTCTGCCTTTCTTTCTAATACATGTTATTTCCTTTCTAATCTACTCTAACATGTTACTAACAAATGCATTACCAGTTGTTTTTTTTATTCTTTAATTAATTATTAATACATGCTTTGATAAAGGCATTACAATACCGGTTGTCTTTCATTCTTTAATGGTTAATATACAGTATATGCTATTGGGCTCTTTTTCTTTCTACGTTCTTTGATGTGATCACATCTTTTACATCTACACCTCACATCTACACACGTATTTGTCAATAATTTATTTGTCATCATTCTTCACATTTAGTCCTGCTTTTCCAAGTATCTTTATTGTTATCTTTATAGTCTTTGCATTGACTAAAACTGACAAATGTTATTTTAAATACCATCCCTGCTATAAAGTATTATCACCTACAGGGACATTGAAGGTCCTTATGGCAATCTTTCTTTGTTGTTTATAGAGAAAGCAGTTAATTCTCACCTTTTTTCCTTAATAGCGTTTCTTCAACAATATCTGCTAAATGTGTTATTTAATTATTTTTTATGGATCATGTATCTTTGTCCATCTTTACACGTTTCTTATAAAAATATATTTTTGTATTATCTAATTTATTAATTTTTCCTCAGTTCTAAACCTTGTATCCATTACTATTTACAATTTAAATTTGTATCCTCTTTTTCCTTTATATTTCTTAGTATGTTGCTTGTCTTTGCATACGTCTGTATCATGTATCGTTGATATATAATATGTCATTATTTTACTTTTAATTACTTGTATGGTAATTAATTTTACATTATTTTATGTCGTTATTTTTTCTTGGTTACATTTGTTTCTTTATTAAGCTCTTTTTTTTTTTCACCAAAGCCTTTCCATAGCTTAATCTGTTTCATAATCATTCTAATTGTTGTTTATTTATTTATTTTTCTAAACAAATATGTTAGTAGCTATTTTCCAGCACTTTTTCTTTATTGTATGACACTGTCTTTTTCTATTACCTTTGTGTTTAATCCAACTTCAAAAGTGACTTTTTCCATTCACTCTGACACTGTCTCATAAATGTTATGCTTTTGTAGCTTACTTTGATAAAACTGATTGACCAAGTCTCTTTCTCTAACTATACTTTAGTGTTCCTTTGGTCATGTAATTCAATTGCTCATTTTATGTTTACTTAAATGCTTCTTTAATTTAAGTGGTAATATCATTCTAATAACCTTATCTTAGGTAATGCTCTAGCATCAATCATAGTTGGACTTTCTCTCAGTCCTTCTCACTTAATCAGCATATATCTGATTTTTGTGTTTTCCTCATCGCCTATTTGTTTTTTTATAACTTCTGTTTATCTCTTATAATTTTAACACTAACATGCTTAAGTTTTTTACTCTGATTTCTCTAGTCTGCTTCCTCTGAGGCTCGTACAATCAAGCTGTCTGGCTAGATTACTTAACTGTTTTACTGTCAGGAGTACATGGATGCATCTCATCAGATCTGCTTTTATGTTACTTAATCTTTTCAATAATCTAATGCTACTAATTTTTTAACACATATTACTTCTTCGTTATTATTTTATCCAGCTCATTTCCTTTTTAGAATCCTTGTTTGGTTTTAAACACTTATAGCTCAGTTTTCCCTTCTTTTTGTTAAATTACCACTGTCCAAAAACATTATCCACATTTCTTACAATTCTTGTTCTTAGTTGTTTGTACAACGTAATGTGGGCTAATTAACCAGTAGTTCTTATTTACTTACAAGTTACATTCTTATTCTGGAATGAGGTTTTTTTTTTTTTTTTTCACTTCTCATGTGCCTCACCTTACCTTTTTAATACAGGACTATAATTTCTTGTTTCCTTATTCTCTGTTTCAAATCAGTATTTTAAATCCAACGAGTTACTATACTTATTTTTACATTCTGCGTATTTTGTAATTTGATTTCTTTAGACCTTCTGTTCTCTGTTTCTGCTCTCACTAAACTCCCAGTGTCTGGGGTAATCGTAAATTTTCATGTCTCTGGTTTATCTGTTTCTCTGCTCTCTGAGACTCTTCTCCCCCTCTCTCTCAGTTTTTAGACAGATTTCAAAGGTCCTCTTTCTTTTATTTTTCCTTTTTAATAATAATCTTTTTAGACTACTTGTTCTAAATAGTGTTATTTTCATTCGGCTATTATCATCAATTGTTTTATTCTTCTCTAAATTGCAATCGTCCTGTATACTTTATTTCAGTCATAAATCACTTCTCAAGCTGCATAACTCTCTGCAACTAATTAATCTTTTCTTTTTGTTAGTTAAATTTCTTCTTGGGACAACTTACTTGTCATTTTCATTAACAAGTCTTTTTGCCTTTATTTAATTTTAGTCCCTTTCACTTTTTACACTTATTCTTTTTTTCCACTATATATATTTTTATGTTTTTCCCATACAATATCACAGTTAGTCAACCTCTTTTAATAAATGCTAACTTTAGTATTTTATAATGTGATTCACTATTGTTTGCTCAGCATACTCTCACTCTCCACTCTCACCAGCCTCTCCACTCCGCACCAGGGCTGCAGCATGGCTGTGACGGGCCGCAACTATCTTAGCTGCTTATTTCCTGCTTATCATTTCTATCTGTTACATTTGTTCTTTGTTTTCTCTAATTTGTCATTTTTAACATATTTACTGTTTTATTTTCTTTCAGTTACATCCGTAATTTCACATATCAATTACAAATTTTACTGGATGTTCAAATTGCCTTGTCTCAATTAAAGTTAAATGTATTTATCCTATTTGCTTCTTAGTATTATTTATTTTTATTTGTGTGGTTTTTATTTCTAAACATTAAATCTGCTCTGCAGATAAAGCTTCCTTACATCAATCCTTTCTAATAATAGGGTTTTGCTTTAGCTCAGTTACCAGAAGACAGATCTTATCTGCACTGTCACTCCTCTCAGAGATCTACACAGATTCCATGGGCCTCGTTCTTAGAATGAATAAAAGGTCCTATTTTTGACCCTTTTTTGACCGATCTTTTCTCACCCGTGCGCATGTGTGATTCTTAGAATGAACGCACACACATGAGAAAACACACGTATGCCTCACTTTCAGTTATGGAAGCTATTACCTAAATTTTCAACAACCTGTCGTACTTTTGACAAGGAAAATGCATACATTTGTTTAGACCCTGATGTTACTCCAGGCACTTTTCTGCGTCAAAGACAGTTTTTAGAAATATGAGTGGTGTCGTGGATTTAAATGTACACACACTCCTAGATCTAATCTGTGCTTACACACACTTTTTGTCTGAGGCCCCTTTCTCTTTAAACACTCACACACCTCACTGTTTCTGCCCCGGGCTTGCCCGTATCATTATTATTTTGGCAACCATCTATTAAGGCTCTTCTCATTTTTTCCAGGCTAATATGAATCTATCCTAGTGATTTAAGACTCATATATTCTGATTAATTTACAATGTCTTATTTTGATATTATGATACTTTTAACAGTATAGCCTCTCATTTTTCCTCCTGAACTCTTTTTAACTTCCTAATATATACACCGTATATTTTTATTTTTCCTTAATTTGCTATTTTAAACTGTACTTATCCTATATTCACCATTTCATTTATTTTAAAGATATTTAGCGTTATAAGTCCTATCATCCACTTTTTAATTTACTTTTAAGTATTTTGCTTGTTCTCTAACCCAGGACAGGATCCAAAGGATCAGCTTACTCATTTCAGTTTCTTTAATCTGTGATTTCACTTTTAAAGCTACTTTTTCTTCCATTCAAGCATATTACTCACATAAACCTGAATGAAGAGTCTGGCTTTCTGTTAGTGAGGCGTCCCTCTCCTGACAGAAAGCCCTGTCTCTGTTGCTATTCTAGCCTCTCTGAGACCTGCCATATGAGATCGTATCTCACATCTATTGGCTAAATAAACTCTACAGCTTTCTAAGCTCGTACGGTTTATTCTTTTTTGTGTGCGCACTCAACCCTTTCTGGGTCGAACCTAATAATTAGTCTTAGAATTATTCTATTCTGTTTTGGGTCTTACAGGATATAGTTTTCTTCCTCAGCAACTTCTCATCTCATGCTCTACATATTTAACACACAAGCGAGTATTAAGCCAACTGTCAAGCAATTTGTCATCAGTCCTGGCAGTAACCGACGATCAATCTGCCCCGTTGGGCGCCATGTTTTATGATGCATGACCACCTTACCTTATTTTATTATTCTCAGGTTAGGTAAGAAAGTCAAATCTGACCTAAATTATAAGCATTTTAAAGCAGAACTAAGTAACTTTTTTTACCTTCATAAAAAGTTTTCTAAGTCCTTACGATGGTTAATTGACTTGTGGTGTGTTTGAGGTGTGCACTAACCCCCTCTGGCACGTCTACACCAGAAAACAGCACTTGCAAGTTGAGCTTCGCCGACCCAATACAATCTCGCTCATGTTCACGTTCACACGAGAGTGACAAAATGCTTTACGGTAATTCAAAAACAATGTATATATTATGACTTTATAATAATTCATGGCGGCAAAGTGTGTGTGTCACATGCAGTGTTGGTCATCTTACTTTAAAAAAGTAATTAGTTACAGTTACAAATTACTTCTCCCAAAAAGTAATTGAGTTAGTAACTCAGTTACCACATTGTAAAAGTAATTAGTTACTCAGCAAAGTAACTGTGATGTTTTTTTTTATGTTCTATAACGCTATTACGTTCTATAACATCTTTAATATCAAAGATGTTTATATTAACTGATTGAAGAATAAAAACATATATACAGTATTTTAGAACATTTGGTATTTATTTGAACTCAGTAGATTGCAGCCTGCCATATGATATGCATAGAAATAAAAACATATAAAAAATAAATATTGAAAATAAATTCAAGTGCAAAATTAAGACACACAAATGTAAACTTGGGTAAAAAGAAACAAAAGGAAAACCTGGCCATTAGTGCAAATCTCTGTAACTGTATATTAGGCCTACTGCACAATAAACAGAACACTATCCAACTCTAAATATTCAGTACAGTAACAAAATTAAATATTGAAAATAAATAATTTCACACACTTTGCATTCAAGTGCAAAACTAAGACACACAACTGTAAACTTGTGTAATAGAAACAAAGGAAAATCTGGCCTTTAATTAGTGCAATTCTGTATCTGTATAATACTGCACAATAAACAGAGCACTATCCAACCCTTAAATATTCAGTAAAGTAATACAAATTGAATATTGAAAATAAATAATATTCCGTTATTCACACACTTTGCAATCAAGTGCAAACTAAGACAAACAAAATGTAAACTTGTGTAAAAAGAAACAAAGGAAGATCTGGCCATTAAGTAGTGCAAATCTCTGTACCTGTATATTATTGCACAATAAACAGAACACTATCCAACTCTCTATGTAGATTAACATGTTGTTCGTTCAGTGAAAATGAACAATACATTAATCTATACTAAAATACTCCTCTCATCTAACAACTAAACCAGTGGTTGTAACGTAGGAGGAGAAGCTTTTCGAATCTTTTGTCTGACAGTCTGTTCCTCTTCGGAGAGAAGACAAGCTTGCCCAGGTGAACAGTCTCTCAACAGGTGCACTAGATGGAGTAGCAGCATTGTAACGTAGTGAAATTTTCTTGATGAGAGAAAATCCACACAGAGAGTTAAAGTTTTGTGCTGAAGATCTAATATAGTCTGCCACCTGGTTTTCTGCTGAAGAGGAGGTTTCCTCCTCATCCTCCTCAAAGGAAAAGAAATCGTTCTCTTGTGATGTGAAGATGTGCTGGTACCTGGCTGTGGTTCTTCAAGGACAATTCTTCGGCACTCTGCCAGCAAACTTGCCTTAGCCTTATCCTTTAACTCCTGTGACCGCAGCCAGCGAAGTTTGAATTTTGGAAGAGTTAGGGCAGCAAGTATAGCCTCTTCATTTCCCAGGACAACAAATCTGGTTTTGATAGCCTGAAATGATAGGAATAATAACATTAAATGTATGTATCAACACAAATCAGTGATATTATTATTATTATTATTATTATTATAATCATAATTAGTAGCAGTTGTATTTATTATTATGAGTACTACAGCAATGTTCACTTAATAAATAATAAAATATTAAATTCAAGTTCTTACTGTGACTATGGCGTCAGGAAGGTCCCTCAGTATTTGCAGGCCACTTTTAAGGGCTTCTGTCTTCAGCATTAATGTCTCAATCGTTGGTAGGAGTGTACCATGAAAACAGTTGTTTCTTCCCTGAAGTATATCCAAGGCAACTGTAAGGAGCTTCATCGCAGTACAGTACTCCTTTAAAAACTGGTGTTCCCTTTCTGTTATCGCTGTGGATATTTCACAGATTCGAGCCAGGGCATCATAGAAGGAATTCCATCGTGTTGTACAAGGTACAAGCAGCTTTTTTGACACCAACTCATCAACTGTTTCAGAAGCCAAAGCTGATCGACTAGTCTTGTTCCATAGGGCAGTACATTTGGCAGTAGCACTTCTATAAACAGCCTTTGTTGCAGATTTGACAGCAGCCATTGTCAACATCTGTGCATGAAATCAGGTTTAGTGTGTGTGATTGCACATCTCTTGTGGGGGGGCAAAGTGATCACAACATCACCATCATTATCATCAGTTGCATGTAGAGCATCATTAATGTCTGTAAACGTCACCTCATCTTCATCGTCTTCTTCAGAATCACTTTCCTCAAGTGGCTGGTACCTTTAAATGCTTTAACAAAATTAGAGCCATTATCAGTCACTGTTGCTGTGATTTTGTGTGTTATCCCATATGTTGAGTGTATATTGTCAAGCTCAACTGCAATGGCGTCATGAGTATGATGCCCCTTAAACCGTCTGCAGGCAAGAGCTGCTTTCTCTCTTTCCATGTTATTTGGATTGATCCAATGTGCTGTCACACCCAGGTAACTTTTATTGTGGGCAGTCCAGATGTCTGCTGTAGTTGAAATGTACTCTAATTCCTCAAATGACGTTTTGAGCTCAATATTCATTTTTTCGTATTCACTGTCTATGAATTTAGCAAAAGTGTTTCGGCATGGGGCAACCCCCTTTCCCTCCTCGTATTGGTATTTTAGCAAGGATAGCTCTGACACCACAGTGGACAGGGGGAGCATGTTTTCAACAACATACCTTGCAATCAATGTGTTCAGCTTGTGCTTGGTCATCTGTTGCTGACCCGAAAAATCGAGCGTTGCTTGTTTTAACAGAGTGGCTCCGTCTCCTTCGCTGGAGCTCACGCTAGCTGCATTTGGGGTTGGGTCAGCAGCAGCAGCAACAAGTGCCGTGTTAGCATGTGTTGATGTGAGGTGCTTCATAAGATTTGAGTTGCTTGAGGCAGACGTGGATAAAGTCTTTTTTCCTGGGCATAGTGTGCATGTTACAGAAACATTCTTGCCTTTAATTTCAATTAACGAGAAGTAGTGCCGGTACTTCCAGTTCGAGAACGCTACCTTTGAATTTCCCCGGCTCGTCGCCATTGTCGCTGACGCTGTCTTGTGTTTAGTGGTAGTCAGATCGTGCAGTGAGACAGCGTGAGCAGGGCACCGCCCACCCACCCAAATCGTCATCGCATTTGCAACGGTGTCATGACTCATCACCCCCACCCCTGCTCTCTCCAGGCAGCTGATGTGTAGCCAAAGCATGACACCTCGCGCTTTATTCAACCAAATTGTAGTAACGCGACACTTTACATTCTCAGTAAAGATAACGCCGTTGCAACGATGGGAAAAGTAATTAATTAGATTACTCCGTTACTGAAAAATAAACTCCGTTAGTAACGCCGTTATACTTAAACGCCGTTACTCCCAACACTGGTCGCATGTGTGATCATCTCAATTAATATCTCAAGTAATATTTAAATATAGATAAATATATTTATAAATAATAGATCGATGTTTTAATAAAAAGATGTGTATAATCAGGGATGGGCAGTATTTATGATACAAAATAAATAGTATTTTGTAATTTGTATTTGATAGGGTTGATGAAAATGGCTTTGTATTTTTTATCAAAATACTTTAGTGTTTTGTATTTTTAAAATACTGTAAAATACTTTGTAAGAAGTCTACATGATGGCATCATAAAATTGCGGCATCTGATTGGTGCCTACTAAGTAGTTTGCAGAGACTTGTTGAGATCAGAACAGAAAATTGATCCATATGGAAGAAGGTGGTCAAGGTAAGAAACATGCAGGCTGACATCCATCAATTTTTTGCATAAATTGCTGTTTGTTTTGGTAGCCTAGGCTAAATAGTTTACCAATTTACATAATGTTCTTGAAAACAATTATACAGAGCAGCAGCCCCCTATATTTATGTTTAACAATCAAATGATTAATTAGTTATAAAAAAGTTGCTATGATTGGTGCCATCAGTTGTCTTCTTTTAAATTACTTGTTGTCATTGAGTCAGTGTTGCTGATAGGGTTGCCACCTATGTCTGATAAAAAACCTGGACATATCGATGACCTGACCTAGTGCTTTGCTCACAAGTGAAAATGTCCATTAGACATTAGACCCATAAGACAAAATTAGCCTTTGTGCAGTAAGATTGTGCATAGTCACTATATTTTAAACATCTCAAGTATTCTCACTTATTTACTTAACTTATAGAAAGAAATAAGTAGAGGGATGACCTGATTAGATTTGCATTTAGCATACCTTAGCCACATCTATAGCCACTTTTATTTAGTGTGTCTCAATCAGACATTGGAATAACAAAATCATACATAAATAGGGCTTAGCTTACCTAGTCTTCCAACTATACTTGGTGTTTCCCTTTGCTGCAGCTATCAGTGGTTTCTGTTCTTCAATGAATGTCTTGAATTCAGTGCATGACAATTTGAAATTCAATCTGACCTGAAGCTCAGACTTCACCATTGCAACTGACAATCTGTTCTTTTATCGGACAAAATCCTCCATATGACTGAACACTTTTTCTGCATAGGCATTACTGATTGGTATGGAAAAAACAAAAGCAACTACTTCCAACAGCTCGGTGGATTCAGTTACCTTGCTAAAAAAATAGGCCCACTTTCTGTCTGTGGTAAGGTCTGTTGGAATGGTGTGTAAGACCTCATTCAGAATGACTACATCACCATACAGCTTGTCTTCTTCAACATCCAGGGCCAGTTTTTCCACTAAAACTTCCAACTCTGACCACTGGAGTGATTGTGTGTGCAAGAACCTGGTCATTGAAGTCAAATTTATCCTCAAGATACAGCACTGCCTTCTCAAAAAATCTGTCCACCAGGCTCCTGAACTGTTCCTGTTGCTGGGGTAAAAGGCTCCTCAGTATTTGTTTTGCTTTGCTGCCATAGAATTTGTCTGTGTGCCTTGCGATCAGCTGACTGCGCAATCAGTTCATCACAGAGTAAACGTCAATCACAGTAGCACTGTCACTCTCGAGCACCCTAATAGATGAATCAAATTCTTGCATCACATTGTGCATGAATGCAAGGATACATTCAGCTACAGTACAGTCTACATTTTCTGCATCACTTGCACCACACACAAATGTCCAGATGATACTTGGGCAGTCCTCCTTTCCCAGGGATACAAAATAAGACTTTAAAGCTGGCCAACACTCTAAAATCCTCTGTATCGCTGGCAGCAAAGACAGCCAGCGTGTGGGGACATGCCTCAGAATCTCCCTGTATTTTGTATTAGAAAATTCACAGAAGTCCTAAAGCAATTCCACTTTTTTAACAGAACAACTGATTTCACTATACACCTTCAGCACAAAGGCCTCCAGCACTAAAGACAGGATTAGCTGCTTTGACAGTGTTGTTTATGATGTGACACTTGCAATTGCCCTTCACAATTTGTGGGTTAGCTTCTCTGAGTTTCTGAGTTGTGCCGACCATAATTAACTGATGCGTTATCTGCACCATAGGCACTGATCTGGCTGACTGAAAGTCCATTGTTCTCAGTAATAGACACTATTTGTTTGAATATGGCTTCACTAGATTCGTTGGAGTCGTCGTAAAAGTCTAACAATCCATACTTTACACCCTCAGATGCACAGAAATACTGGACTGTGTAGGGAAGCAATTTTGTGTGCCCAGAATTGGATGCATCAGAACATACTGCAAAATAGTGCGCTTTCTGCAACTCTGCTGCTAATCTTTGCTGACTAAATGGTGCCAACACATTTTTCACTAAGGCCTCACTTTTAGTTCTGCCGCAAGACATTTTAGTTGCAATATCAGAGTCACTGAATATTTTTGCACTGACCTTGTTCCCACAGTCAGTTGACAGGTAGCTATGGCCATGTCGCACACCGTGATAGGTAGCTGTTAATTCGGCGACAGTAATTTTGTCCTCTGAGTTTTTTGTAATCATGAATGATGAAATTGCCTTTGTCTGGTTACTTGAACGCGACTCTGATGTTTCTTCGTTTTAGCATGGTCATCCAAAGCAGTTTTGCCTTCATGTTTAACCAGAATTTTAACTGAGCATACGGAGCAAGTAGCATATAGTGGATCGCCTGGTGTTTGCTTTAGCCATGTGGAGTAATTGTCATTTTTCATCCAGTCATTATTAAAGTAGGAACATTTCATTTTCTTTTTACTGGCCTGTCAGTCTTTGTTGACACACTGTCATCTTCATCCTCCGTCTCGCCACCCATGTTAACACTAACAACAAACGATGTTGACGACGTACAATCTTCTTCACTGCTTCAATTTGCCGCCTGTAGTAACTGGCTAGCTGCCAAGACAGATGCGCTAGATGACGTAGCCTACGTCACACGACACACTCGTCCCTGAGCCAATGATAGCGCATTCTACACACAAGAGACACCCTATGAGAGACACCGACCACTCTGTGCACAATGCATAGGCTATTTCAAGTGAGAAAATAGTAAATTGAACATTCACGTAGCCTTTCGAAAACCGGGACATTCAGTGTCCCGGGAGAGTGGATAAATTTCCCAGGACAGGTTATTAAAAAGAAGGACAATCCCGGTAAAACCGGGACAGGTGGCAACCCTAGTTGCTGATGCAAAGTATGCCCTTCATTACCAAACATCAAATAACTAAATTAGGATACAATTATGAGTCATTTGCAAACATTAAACTGTTGGTTACTTTAAAACTAACCTTCATCTAGGTAGGAGATCACAGTGATATGTTAATATTTGATCTGTTAAAGCCACAATATGTAAATTTTCACCCTAGAGGTCGCTTATTCAAAACAAAGGCATAGCTTGATGACGCCTTGATTTCACGGAATCATAGGAGGTGTTGTCTTCACGTCTACAGCCGGTGGAAAAGAATCGGGGCGAGAGTATCATGGATGAGATTATTAATGTTGCTGTAGTTTGAAGCAGAGCAGGGCCGAGTGCTGTGAGAGCTGAACGAGACCGCTGGAGCGATTGCTAATGAGAGACACATAGTGTCTCTCATGTGCGACACACACCTCGAGAGCAGTGGGACTTTTATATTATGCCACAGTCGCTGCTTCCACTTCTTCCGGTCAAGCGTATGTAGGGTAACGCTGCACTGTTTATCATATTAGATACATTTGAGTGTTGAAAGTTGTTATAGTGCTACTCCTTGCTTTCGCTCGACGGCTGTTGCACACTGCAGTAAGTTAGATTGATAGTAGTCATGGTAAAACATGGTACTCACTGTAAATCAAGAAAACAAGATTCAAACAAAAAGACTTAATGTGTTGAGCTATATAATATGTATCCAAACAGTTGCTCATCTGTCTAATAAAACAAATAATAAACGAAAGTGTCTTTGATGTTTCCATGGTTTCGACAAACGGAAATCGAGGGTAATGATGTCATTGATAGGCAACACACAGACGCAGTCTGTGTCCTGGTTAAAATTTTTTTATTTCTCTGGATTTAGAATTTCTTGGAAACGTGGGATAATGTAAGTACACAAGAAACAAAATATAACATTGTTTTAGTGGTTTTTGAATATTTAATCTAAAAATCCTACATATTTGTGCCTTTAACTGGTTAATTTCATGCTCCCTTGTAAAAGTATTTTGTAGTATTTTTTAATACAAAAATACAGTAGTTATTTTGATACATGGTGTGGCTGCTGTATTTTGTAGTTTATTTTGATACACTTAATTAAGTATTTGGTATTTATTTTCAAATACATTTTGATGTATTTTTGCCCAAACCTGTGTATAATTATTTTGTACACTAAGAGATATTTAGTCTAATATATGTTGTACATTGCATTCATTGTGTTTTGTGGTAACTACTTGGTGTACTTAATATGTATTTTGTGGTTAACAGACACAGTTAAGAGCAGAGTTGCAGATAACAGTGCCTGTCTGTGTGTTTTACCACACAGGCACTGAGATTAAATCATCTATGGTAAAAAATCGCTTTGTGTGGAAAATCCTTATTTAACATCAAAAATCAACAAACGCAGAGGAACAACTACACACATATTGATAGTTAGGACTCAAATAATTAACCACCCCTCTGCCACACACACACACACACACACACAGGTTTTGTTTGTATCTGTTTATTTGATGATTACATGGAATGCCAGAGAAATTGAGTCACTGAAAAACCTTATTTGTCACTGTTTATAATTAATTAGAAATGTCATATAAACATGTAATTGATATATCATTTACGCTGGACACGCAAAACATTTGTGAATTTAAATTTCCTAATCCATAATATCATATATCACTGTTCATGTGAAGATAGAATGAGATCAATTGTATTGTTTTATTGCAAGATTATACCTCTATGTGATTGATCACAGAATTAAAGCATTTCACAAGATACAACATCCAACTTTACATTGTGCATTCCTCTCCTGAATGGCCTTCTCCTGTTCTCTCTGTTGCTGCTGCATAGTAGCTATAGACTGCTGATGTCTCCTGTTTGTGTTCTCTAACATCTCTGCAAACTCTCTAGCTCTATTACGCTCAGCTTCAGCACTCTGTTTCTTGAACTCTTCCATCTCCTGTCTCATCAACTCTGCTTTCTCCTTAAAGCCCTTCTCCAACAGATCAGCCTGCTCTTTCAGTTTACTCTTCATGGCACGATCAGCCTCCTCTCTCTGGAGCCTCAGCTCCTCCTTCATCTTCAACTCCATCTGTCTCATCCTCTCTTCATTACTCTGTTTCTCTGCTTTCATCTTCTCTTCGAGTTGTAGCAGCTTCTCCTCTCTAGCTTTGATTTCCTGCTGCAGGAGGGCTGCTTTCTCTCTTTCCTCTGGTCAAAGACAAAAAGAGAAAGGAAACAGATGCTTTATAGAGACTTAAACCATGAGATTAACAGTCTATTTTGCTGTAAGATAGATAAATATTAATTTTATATATAATTCTTTAAGGAAATACACTTCTGTGAATGCTTATAAACATACTAATATGAAGAACCCACCCTTCCTTCCATTATCAAATTCCAATATTTTACTAAAAAACTTTAATTTTCATCTAAGTCATCATATTGAATGTTACATTTGTTAATGTAGTTCTGGCCTTATATGAATTAGAACTGAATTAGAACCATTATAATGGAGTCAGAAGAGTTTAAAGTACTGATCTTGATCACATTGATCTTGATTCATAATGATAATGGCATACACAGCCACCCTGGGCTGCAATTGCTGTTGCAGGGTGCAATTCTTGGACCCTTGAAACAGCTTGTACCAAACTAGTTTAGCTGTTACATCATTTTTTCCTTGTCTCTGAGTTCTTCAGTGTCCAACCGCAGTGTTGCCAATTTAGCGAATTTGTTGCTAGATTTTCAGGCCCTTTTAGCGCCGGTACTGCAAGCGCGAGGTCTTGCTTTCCCACTATATTCACACCTCTCTCTGCATCTACTGTTTTCAGTGAGTGGCTGAGAGGAGCAGCAGCACATTCCATTGATCGCACGGCATCTGACGTGAATGAGCGATCTACACATGAGCGCAGTGTTGCCATGGAGTTATCACTGCTTCTCCTTTGTTTTATATTTAAAGAATTTAATTTGATTGTTTTGATTTCCATTCTTCTCGTGTGCTTATCAATTATACTCACTATATCACAGAGCTTAAGTTCATCCAGTTTCCGAACTCTCTGAATTAAGATAATTTAGACAAAAAATGTAGTCGTTCACTATATGATACATGTTCTGTTTTCTGACAAAAAAATATATATATAGGAAATGAGAACATCTTTATTGGACATTCGGCTATATTATAGCTATTTTATCAAAATACAATATGTGAGCATGGATTAGGAGAGAAAAAACATTTTGGGCAGGCAGAATGCAAGTACGAAGTGATGCGACTTTTGGGCAGGCTTTAGCTACTTTCCTTTGAAAACAGTTGGAAACACTGTCCAGCAGCACTCTCACAAGTACCTAAATCTTTGAGCACCTCTTATACAAGCAACCTGGTAAGAATATACAAACAGGGAAATTGGGAGCATTTAAAGGCTTAAGACTCTCACGCTTAATCAGTCTTTTTCCTGCTCAGTCAGTTTTTGGTCAGCCTGCAGAATAGCTTGTGAATCCACAGACTTCTGCTTCAGAAACTCCTTTAGGACCTCTTCAGCCTATTGACATACAGAAAAAAATGGATAATTGTGATGACATCATATTTCTGTAATGTATAGTATGGGCATAGAGGTTCATAGAAGTGTAATATGGGCAAGACCTTGACTTCTTTATTGGCCTGGCTTTTGTAATTATTCACAATGTCCTCCAGATCCTTGCAGAAGAGATCATAGCCACCAGGTTTGGTATAGAAACCCTGCTTGAGATTTTCCGTCATTGTTGCAGAGAGGGATGACAAGAGTTCTTCACATCGTCTCTTTGAAGCTTGCTCGTTTTGGCGCAGGTATCCATCAAAGAGTTTATTAATGTTTTCCTAAAAACATGCAAGTAACAGTTCTCAGATTTATAATGCATGAGAAGAGATTTCATCTATGCACGCTCTGACATCTCTTCACTCCACTGAACCCCAGGCAAAATAATCACACTGATTATTGGGTTTGCAGTATGTATTCAGAAACAAAAAAGGGCCAAAAGAGAGAATTTTTCAGTTGGTTGCCCAGTGTTACTGAGTCATCATCCTAAATGAACTGAAACTAGAAATCTGTGAACCGATCCGGCCTACCTCTAGAGATTTCAAGTACTTCCCATCAGTGTCCCTGAAGGAACGCTTCGTGAAGGCTTGTGTCGCCATGCTGCTGAGACGTTGGTGTTCTGAGGATACATCCTTCAGTTCCAGAGGGAAGGAGCCTTTCAGCTTCTCCATTCCACTCTGGTAAACCGCAAGCCCCTCCTTCACTGCAGCCTCATTCTCAATCAGTGCCATAGCAATCACAGCATTCTCCAGACACGGCACAGCCCCACTGGCGATGGTTTCCACGTATGTTTTCGCCAAGTTACCCAGAACTTCAGAGAAGGAAAGAAGTTAAAATGATACAGAAAAGGTATTGAACAACGGTCTTCTGTAAGTTCATGCAAACTCTTCAGATTTAATTTTGAATCACCTCTGCCAGTGACTGTGATTCCATCTTTCAGCTTCTTCACTTGGCTCTTGTTAAAGACAAACTTGCAGAATCGATCTGTGACCTCCAGGAAGTCACAGGAAAGTTCAGAAGGATCCAAACTCTCCAAACGAGACAATTTCTCTGGGGCGGCTGGAAATGGGAAAGTGAAGCACGTTCTGGAAGGGAAGAATTTTTTGATGCACTCCCTGGGAAAGTTGTACGCCACCACTTTTTTTGATGTGCCTAAAACAAATGAGCACATGCTGTAGATCCTCTCAGTTCAAATATTATTAAACCCATATGTATTACCTCAATAAACTATGAATTTTATGAGTAATACAGAAGATCTATTGACCAACCTGTTGACAAAAACTAATTACACAAAAAGTGATAGTGATGAGGACTCTTAAAATATTTTTTTATTATTATTAAATTACCAGGTTTCAGCTTTAAAGCAAACTCTAGGTACTCATTCTCTGTTGCATCTTTGCCATCGATCTTTCGCTCAAGAGTGAAGTCCCTCACAGTCCAGATGAAACTAGGGAAGAACTTCACAAACTCGCTTGAATCGTCGGCTTCATCTGATTTGACCTTGATGCACTCTGTTAGTTCAGTCACATATCTGACAGTTTGTTCAGGCATGTCAACTGACTGTCAAACAACAACACATGATGCATTGTCTAACAAAACAAATGAAGTACCATGAAGTACCAAGCAAATGATCAAGACCAGTGATAAATACTTTTCAGTATCACCAAGCCTAGCTATAAAGGAAGCAGTTAGATATAATTATGTGGGTGTAGATGTCAGTAGATGTCCCTTTTTTGTGCCTTTCACAATAAGTAAATACATAAACCCAATGCATTCCCTCATGATAGACTGTACCTGCACAAGGTAATAAACATAGCACCTCACAAAAAGTGATGTCTCCTTGTATTGATGTATTTGCCCAAGTGAAAAAAGTACACTTCTATAATGTAATTTAAGTGCTCTATTTTTGTGCAAAAAAATGTATATATATATATATATATATATATATATATATATATATATTTCGTTACCACTTGCAGTACACTATGGTTCAAGTGTACTATAAGTGATATCTAATTTTTTTTTTTTTTAAATACAGAGATAGTATATTAAAAGCATGTTTTAGTTCATATTTCATGGTGTCTCAAAATAGCACAATTAAGTACACTTAAAGTACACTTAGATGTTCTTAAGAAATACTAAAGAATTTTTTTAGTATGTTATGTACAAAATTAGCACACAAAATCCGATCACATAAGTACATTATAGAAATGTACTGTTTTTTCACCTGGCTGTAATAATTTGAAAAACACTAAAAAAATCATCAGCTAAATGACCTGATGGGTATCTAGGTTGTTAGAAGGATACTGCAGTTCCTCTACAGCCTTGTTGTCAATCGTGCCTCGACTGTTGTAGACCAGAGTGCTGCTCAGTAACACAGCCAGACAGAAGATGTTGGTGTCATGCTTTGAGTCTCCCTGAGAAAGAGAAAGACAATCATGGATTAATCTCAAAGAAAGCTGCTCTTTTTAACAGCATTAAATCAGTGCAAAGTGCATGGTAGTTGGGAAAATGCACTCACTGCCTCTTATTTACAACAAACTAGCAAGCTTTCAAACACTAGCAAACCAACATGCTGAATGTGACATTCTATCTCAGGGGTGTCCAATCCTGCTTCTGGAGGGCCACTGTCTTGCCAAGTTTAGCTCCAACCCCAATTGAACACACTTGAACCAGCTAATCAAGGTCTTACTAGGCATACTAGAAACTTCCAGGCAGGTGTGTTGAGGCAAGTTGCAGCTAAACTCTAGGACCGAGTTTGGACATGCCTATCTGAATAAGGGTAAACAGCTCTGAAAAGTGAGAGAGTTCTATAAACTTGAAACTGCTTGTGACATATGATGTTACTTTCAGTAGTGTTTCAGTACTTTGTTTTTTATGTCACCTTGTCCACGTCTCCGAGTCCCTCAGTGTCCAGCAGCACCAGAGTGGTTCCTGCTTTAGTGGGGTGAGGCACACACCACATCCAGATGCCCTTCGTCTTGGACTCGACAGTGCTGCCCAATGCAAACCCTGATAAAGCCACACACAAAAAACAACACAATGACTTATATGCATGTAACTGCATGTTTCTTTTAAAGGGAGGGGGTATCACACACAGTTTCTGCCAATCTCATGTTAATCTTGAGTTCCTATAGAGTTGTACTGCATCCTTCATATCTCCAAAAAGTCTTTAGTTTTATCATATTTATAAAAGATACATACGCTGTACCGAGTATTTTCAAAAACAGCTGAGCGCCTGGAGGGCTCGAACAGCCATGGAAAAACAAGAGATATTCCCCATTCATTTTAACCAACAAAAACGCGATTGCAACTATCACTTTCTATGGTCTTTTTAATGACAAATATCAAGAGCGCATCAATGTATTGCGTGAGAACAAAACTCTCAGCTCCACTTAACGCTGGAAACACACTTAATAGGTGACATTGTTGATTTCATGAAGTCCTGTGACCTGTGCAGCGCTGCCGACGACTTCCTTGCACTCTCGCTCTGGTCGACGTGCGTGCGCGCCCTTCCTGGAGAAGTAACTGTACAAGGAATTACAACCTTGTTGACATCACTCAGGCCGATACTCAAAAAAAAAAAAAGATCCCAAAGAGAACAAGAGTATTTTTGGCACAGAAATACACTGTCATTTGTCCAACTCGTGTTTTGAAACTAGCATGAGAATCCAACTCTTTTACAGTGTAAATAAGTCAGAATACATGAAATAGCATTATACCACAACCCCCAATTTGTGTTTATAAAGCATATACAGGTGGGGTTTTTTTAAATTACTGATCGTTTTATCATTTAAAGCCCTTTGAAGCTGCACTGAAACTGTAATTTTGACCTTCAACCGTTTGGAGGTCACTGAAGTCCACTATAAGGAGAATAATCCTGGAATGTTTTCATCAAAAACCTTAATTTCTTTTCGACTGAAGAAAGAAGGACATGAACATCTTGAATGGCATGGGGGTGAGTAAATGATCAGTAAAATTTTATTTGAAAGTGAACTAATCCTTTAAGGATTTTTGGATGGTTTTGGATGAGCTTTTGGATGGTATCAGCGCTGCATGTGCGGGTCTAACCTTTTTGTTTTCCTGCAAGGCGATTCATCAGGTAGGACTTCCCGGTGCGGTAGAGACCCACCACGGCCACCACCACCACTGGCTGCTGGATCTTCTGCAGGATCTGTAGAGCTGACTGCTGCACACACAGCTTCCCATCTGACCCCGTGTCAATCAAGCACACTGGTTTGTCCATGATCACTGGAGAATACAGCTGTCGAACAGATACACACATTTAAAATACACACAGTAACTGCAGTGTACTAGAAGTAAAAAGATATGGTGTGTTGAGAAATATTCCAGTAATTCTACAGTAAACAATACAATAATTCCCCAGATCAGCAGCTTTTCTTTTTTATGTTTGGGGAAGTTTTTTGAAAAACATGTTTCTCATGTCCCTTAACACACTCATATACGTGTGGATAGAGAAACAGACAAAACCCATAGACTATTCAGGCTTATACACATATATAGAAATTCCAATAAAACCCACATCTTTTGACAAATAGCCTACAGACATCCACACTCACATAATGCACACATACACACATTCACCACAAATTACACAAGAACACTGAAATCCTGTCAGCTTTGTTTGTGTCCAGCTACTATATCAGCCCAAATTCAAAATCCCCTGGGGCAGTATTCACAAAACATTTTATCTTACCACTATAAGAGTTCTCCCAAATAGCAGTAAAAAGTGTTTAGCTAAGAGTTTCCTCTTAAAACCTATTCACAAAGCTCCTGAGACAAACTTTTACTTAGGAATAGAGAGAAATCTTAAGCTAAGAGAAAGGGTGGGTGTGATGTCAGAATGATGTCAACATGCTTATTAAGTGTGCCCACAGTGACTTGGGTAAAGTTGGTTTTATATTCGCACATTCGGACTTCTGATAAATTCAGACTTTCCAATAAATGTGCAATAAATTAATCTTTGCGAATTTTAAGCAGCGACATGATATTGACAATCAACGATTGTCAACTTACAACATTTTTCACAGTCGATCAAAATAGGCAAGTATTGTTTTAATGGCATATTTACTTGTGAATGTCCACTGAATGTCCAATGTAGTGTGATTAACAAGGCTATTGAATACGGATGTCCGAATGTGCGAATATAAAACCAACTTTACCCAAGTCCCACAGTGGTTGGCTGATATGGGTCTCTGTCAGTGATTTGACTATAGAAATATGTTGTGATATTCAAATAAAGACTTTTACATGTTAGCTAAGTGTCACTAATTAAACAAGTATATGTTTGGCTAATTGTCAGCCTCTTATATGTTTGCATCTTGGGAGATGGCAGAATTTAAGCAACAAATGATGTTTTATAAGCAATTAGGGAAGAGCGCATTTTCAAATGGTCTATCTAATTAGCTAGAGAGGAGGCATAGGCTGCATTTACACTGCAAGTCTTAATGCACAAATCCGATCTTTTGACCATAGGCCTCGATTTTTGGCCAGTGTGTTTACATTCACTTTAGACGCGATTGGTATCCGATAGGGATGAGCGAGTACAGCATTATCTGTATCTGTATCTGTATCTGTTAACCATATGAATTATCTGTATCTGTATCTGTACTCGGAGTGGGTGGGGCCTAACCCGGAAGTGGGCGGGGCTGGTCTTGAAATGGGCGGGGCTTTAACCGGTATGTTATTTTAAGCATGCAATTGATATGGGTTGATCAGAAATTGTTAGATTTATTGCTGATTAGAAAAATATTTACAGGACAGCATCAGGATTGAG
Organism: Culter alburnus; assembly: GCA_028476615.1. NCBI lineage: Eukaryota > Metazoa > Chordata > Actinopteri > Cypriniformes > Xenocyprididae > Culter > Culter alburnus. Next base: position 47,408 of record JAOTNS010000763.1, read on the forward strand.
CTTCAGATCAATGGTTTTGATCACGATAGCAAACAAACTATATTACAGAACAATTTTGCAACAATGAAAACAACAATGCAGTGCAATTATGAAGTAAAATGTAATGAACAACTACTTTCTTTTTAACTTTTAATTTTTTTTATGATCAGTGTGATTTTTTTTTTTTGTTCTTTTTTTTTTTTATTTCCACACCAGGTGTGTGTGTGTGAGAGAGTGAGTAAGAGGGAGAGCGAGAGAGATAGAGAGAGAGAGAGAGAGAGAGAGAGAGAGTGAGTGGGCCTCCTAGTGATGTGAAATATGAGCGGGAGTTTACACAGGGTGATTATTTTGACTTTTTTTGTATTTGAGCTGCGTGTCTTGGACGCGGCGTCCGTCCAAAATAGGCGAGGTGCCTATCTTTAGCGAAGCGCTGCGTCGAGCCGCTTCTGGGACGCTTCTCAAACGCGCCGCGGCGCGGCTGGTGTAAACACAAGCATTGACTAGAGTGGCCGTGTATCAGCTCCGGTAGCCGCGTCGCAGCCGTAAAGGCCCTTTCACACAGGACGCGGTATGCGCTGCGCTGCGCTATGAAACCCATTTGTTTCAATGGCTTGCGCCGCGCGAGAACTGCGTCGACCAAAGCGCAGACGCAGCGGAGCGCAACTTGCGCGCACGCCGCGGTCAAAGTTCAAAATAGTTCAACTTTTGCCGCTGCGCTCTGTGACGATTACCCGCGCGACCAATAGCAACGGGGCATCCAAACAATCGGAAAGCAAAATGGATGAACAGCTATTTACTGTGTTGGAATTTCCAGAGCTATACAATACAAGTTTGCTGGTCGTATATTGACATCGGGAGAAAAGCTGTGTCATGGAGACATGACAGACATTGTCAAGAGCTGCTTTCTTTCTCCTTACAAGCAGGGCTATTGCTATTGCTCACTTCTTAGCACGGCCCGGGACATATACTTTACTGCTGAGCGAAAGGTGGAACAACAATCCACCTGGAACAAAGTGACTATGTATAAAATTCCCGCTACATGTTTGGAAAATTCCGCCTACTGTGCTCTGGCCAGCGCAGCGCAAATCGCTTTGTATCTGAAGGGCTGCGCTGAACCCAGCGGCGAGCGCAGCGCATGCCGCGTCCTGTGTGAAAGGGCCTTAACGCGCCGCACACGCGTGCAGTGTAAACGAGGCTTCACTGTGAGTGAGCGAGCGATACACAGCAACAAAATACATCTGTATGTGTGTAGGGGAGTGGCGCTGTGACTAGCCTATCACAGAACGCTGACACAATCAGCTACCCAATGATGATTTTCATTCAATCCGAGCACAGATATTGACTCGTATTACTCGTATAATACTCGTACTCGGCAGAAGTGCTTTATCTGTACCGGATACTCGTTTCAGCCGAGTATCCGGCTCATCTCTAGTATCCGATATCTGTGTTTACATTACTTCCTGCCCCAAAATGATTGTCATTGATAGTTTTACATGCACATGGTAGACCCTCGGGTTTTGAATGGCCGTGCTATTAAAATTATTTAGGCCTATATATTTCACGTCGGGTGGCCATGATTACCTGTCAGAATGGATTTGGAAGTAACAGCTGTCAGTGTCATGGATGTATTGCAACGCTGGAAAATAAAGGTAATTTGCTTTTGATATTTTATACAGTTACTAGTTTTAGAACTATTTTTTTTTTAATGAGTTTGAGTAAGCTATGGAGAGCGTGCCCGCGAGCGAGAGAGAAACTACAGTGAAGCTTTTGGCTTATAAAAACAACAACACGGCGGTCTCTTTTAAATTAACCGGGCAAAGGTTGAAATTCAGCTGCTGAATGTAAGTGTGTGCACGCAATTTCTTTCTAGAAAAATAGATATCGTTAGACATATAAAGTTCCCACCTCAATAATAAAGCTGCGAATTTTTAGTTCGAGTGCATACAGGCACGTCTGCTTCACAACATTAAAGCTTCCTTTTAGTGAGCAAACGTATCGCCCTCGCCGTGTGATGGCTTGGAATTCCAATGGGAATCGGATGTACGTGTTTAGACGTAGGTCGCATGTCCACAGATCGGATATCGGATTTAAAACCACATTTGGAAGTGGCTCAGATCGGATGCGAAAAAATCGGATCTCGTGTGGATATTTGTTTTTCTTTTTTTTTTTTTTTTTTCTCGTGTAGATATTTTGTTTTTCTCGTGTGGATTCTGTTTTGTCTTTTGTCACATGTCCCCCTTTGTTCCGTTTTTCCTGCCATTATTTAGTTCCTTTGGTTACAGATTGATTGAGTTTCAGTTCAGGTGTGTCTTATTAATTATCTTGTAAAGCTCCCTTTGTTTGCCTTGTATATATTCCCTGTGTTCTCAGGCTACGTACACACGAAGCCGGAGCTTACCCTAAACCGATCTTTTTTTTGCCTTGTCTCAAAAAATATCTGCGTCCACACGAAACCACTGAAACGACTCAAAACGATGTAGTATACATGCCAGACCATTATGTGGCGCTGTAATTCTGCCGCAGAAATGCACTTAAAGCAGCGAAGAAGACTTGGAGCAGGCGCATAAACCTTGCGTGCTGAATACAAACTTTAGCAAAGCTTAGAAATAACACTTTTATTTTGGCTCAGTAGCTTCTGCAGCACGAACGCAAGCATGTAGAGTCTGCTATTGCTGTTGTTGGTGCTGTTTTGTGGTGTTAGCGCGTCTGACTAGGGTCGACACGTGGGGTGATGACATCATCGTTTCAGAAAATATACGGATTGCCCCGTCCACACGATAACGCCAAGACGGCGTTTTCAAATTTTTCCACTCTGGGACCCGGTTTCAAAAAATACCGGTTTCACCTTTTGAAAATGCCGGATCCGTGTGGACGAAACGCCTATCTGATAAAAAATTTGTGCGGTTTCACTGAAACGCGTCTCTGTGTGGACGGGGCCTCACTCAGTCTTTGTTGGTTCTCGTTTATGGTGTATGTGATTATATCCTGTTTCATTCCCGGTTCCTGTGTATTTCATCATTAAAAGTCTACATTTCTGCAAATCTCCTCGTCGTGAGTGTTCATCCCATGTGGACCGTTACACTACTCTTATCTATTTTTATTTAGGTTTTTATCTAATTTTTTTTAGGTTCTATCTAAATGATTTTATCAAATTTTTGGTCTATTTTTATCTAATTGTTGATCTCGCATCTATCCTTCTTAAAGAACAAACAGATCAAGTGTTTGTCATGTCATGCTTGTAAGTGACTTGATTGAAAAATAAATTACAAATTGGGTGAATAGTGTTTGCTGACCTATTTCTTTGTCTGTGCTGATTTGAGCATTTAAAAAAGGCTCATTCACACTGAACCATTACTGTAACACAATGTATTTGTCACAGTTCCCGTCACTCCCGGACTCCATTTCCCATGATCCTCCCTGGTCCACACCTGCACTCACTTCCTCATCAACTCTCCTGCTGATCGCGGATTCCCTGCACCTGCACTTCATCTTCAGCACTCCCTTTTATATGGACTCACATTTCTGCACTCATTTGTCTGTCCTGGTGTTTGTTTAATGGCGTAGTTGTTCTGTTAAGTCACATGTTAAGTTTTGATGAATATATATATATATATATATATATATATATATATATATATATATATATATATATATATATTAAACAATCCAAAAACACTGTGGTCTCATGAATGTCCAGTACACTATGGTTATTGATCCAGTGAAGTGGAACTAGAATTTGGGAAGATAAACACAGTTTGTGCTACCAATGCCAAATAAAATGCATGTACACATGAAAGAGTGACATACATGATCCTTTATTAAAGGATAGGCTAAATCAAAACAAACTGCAATAATATAAAATCTCTGACAGCAATATGAACAGCAGTCTTCATAATAACAGTAAAATAACAGTAGCCATAATTAGATGAATGACAGTATATCTAGTATTTTAATCCAGGATAATTAAAATGATGCAACATATTTACAGAGGACCATGGAGTGACTAACACATTAATTTCTAGTAAGACTGACAATGGAACTAACAGATAAATCACTAGGATTAATCTTAGCCAGGGGGTGCGTTTCCCGAACAACTATGTATCTCGCTGCTGAACTACCATAGTACAATGCATCGTTGAACAAATCAACTAGCTAATCACGACTGTTTCCCGAAACCGTATTGTCAGAAACCTGTCGTCCAACCGCATTGGTGAATGACGTCACGCAGGTGGTGAGTAATAACTTCTTTAAATGAATCCGTTTGAGGTCGAATTAATGATAGAATTTCTGCTATAAATTACGGACATGGCATTAGAGGACTAATTCTCATTTTCCTCAGTTATTTTGCTTTATTCCCAGATTAAATCAAATGCTTGTTCTGATGTACTAGACCACATACGCACATGCGCACTCTTCAAAAACGGTGCTTTAAATCTCTTGACAAACTAAAATATATAAATGACATTTGTATATATTCAAAATAAAATATATACATTGCACTTAATGTAAGCTTGCTTTATTTTGCTCAAGATAACGATTTATTAAGTCCACATGTCATAAAAACAAGAAACTATGCTTCTAACAACAGCTTGAGAGCTGTCGTTCCAACCACACAAGTTTACGATGCAGTTCGCGAATATTCGTTTGAACTATGGTTTCGGGAAACACCAAATCATTGAACTATGTAAGTAACAACGGAACTTGTGATGTTAGTTGGCTAACAATGCTTTTGGGAAACACACCCCTGGTTGTTAGCCTGCTCCAGAGCAAAGAGTAAACTCCATAGTAACTTAATTTAGCTTAATTTAGCCTGCTTTCATGCTGAGTCAGGGCTAAATTCAGCCAGGATAACTGGAAAATCACAGCTTAATCCCTTATCTTGCTTTTGTGCAATACCCCTCTGGTCTGTAACCTTACTGGGTTTAGTTGATGAACAAGGTCATTTGAAGCTGTAACAAGACATGGCCATAAAACATTTTAGGGTATAGAGATCACTCGTAAACACACACACACAAACACACACACTTATACATGGCTTATGGTGACTCTCCATATCCATCATAGAATTTATGCTAGCTAATGATATTTTCTATCCGTTGTAATACCCATGTAACTCATGGATGAAGGAAAGTCACTTACCTTTTTGCTTTACTTAACTTAAGTACCTCAGTCTGAGTTGTACACGTTGTAGCCTCCTGATATTTAATCTATATTTTAGACACACTTTAGGTCCGCCCTCTTTAAGCTAATTAGTCTAGAGTAAGTGGGGATGTTCCTGGTCTCTCTGTATCTCTCTAGTTATTCTCTGTGGCTGACTTACATCCACTTTATTGATTGAGCAAATAGCAATGTGCAGTTTAACTCTTAGTTTCACTTTCAAAATCAGCACTTGCAACATGTGTTAACAGGTACAAGATACTTGGCGACTTCTCAGAATGTGCAACCACATTGGCATTGTAATCTGTGGTGGGGTTTTATTCCTGATGAAATTCACTGGAAATTCACAACAATGTCTGACTTGCTCCTGGGTATCGGAGCCTTTTTGCATATTTAACCTGAACATCCAGTAACAGGTAATGCAGTTAATGATAACAGTTCCCAACACAGAAATGAATAGAATGTAATATAAACATTAAACTCATCATCTTCAACGCAATAACATTTAGAACATGTTACACTACCCCCCTCTTACTGAAGTCCTCGACCCCGAGGACAAAGTCTCTAAATTTGACTGGGGTTCTCCTCTTCGGACACCCCCTGAGGAGCGTGTGGGCTTGGCCTTCAGGTACCGATTCCTCTGAGCCCTGCGACCGATCGCCCTGAGGGGTGTCAAGTAACAATGTCACCTTGCTGGCTACTACTGGCCATTTCTGCTAATTTGGTTACCCCCTCTGACCCCCTCGGAGTCTCAGCGTTTTGTAAAGGAAGCACTGTGCTGGCCCGTGGTGTTGTGGTACCCTTGTAAGGGGCCAGCCTATCCCGATGCAGCACCACTTTGCACCCCCGAGGAGGCAACTGCACCCGATATACAACCTCCCCCAGATTTTCCAGTATTGGGCATGGTCCTACCCAGTGGCTGTCCAGTTTCGGGCACCTCTCTTCCTCACTCGGCTGTAAATTCAAACTAGCTCTCCCACCCCAAAGTCACGCCCCTGGGCATGCAGATCATAAGCTCTCTTTTGCCACATCCCAGCAGTCACCAGCTGCCTCCTGGCATATGCATGGCCGGAATCCAAACGGTCCTGTAGCTGTCTCGCATATTCGGGTCAGGTGAACAGGTGGAGCATCTGAGGGCTGACCAAAGGCCGAAGTTTCTACCTTGGTCACTATGGATACTCTGGGGAACCCCAAACCTCCACCAAGAAATTGGCAACAGTCACAGCCTACTGGTCAGTGCAAAGGTCTCAGGCCATTTCATAAAATAATCCATTGCAGTCAAAACAAAGGCCCTCTGGCTCCTTGAACTTCATCAGCCACTGTAAGGAGGCATGGTCGGAGTGTATGGTGAAATTTCGACCGCATAGATAGTACTTGAAATGACTGATGGTGGAGACTGGCTAACAGCTCTCGCCGTGTGATACAAATAGGCCACTACTCTTTCTCCGTCTGGGTACACCTGGGACAAGCCTGCACCTATTCCAAGGGCAGGTGGGGGTCAGGAGGTGCCAGAATGGGTGCGCACACCAGGGCCTGTTTCAGAGTATCAAAAGCTTTTTGACAGCCCTCTGACCAGACAAAGCACTGATCTTTCTGCAGGAGCTTGTACAAGGGAACGGCGATACAGGAAAAGCCCCATTCAAACTTCCTGTAATATGATGCCAAACCCAGGAAGCTTTTTAGCTCTCTTTGGCTCACCGGAAACAGGCCACTCCTGTACGGCTGTCACCTTGTCTTCAGCAGTGCCAATTCCCTCACTGCCTATACGATGCCCCAAGATCACCTCCCTGATCAACAGCCGGCACTTATTGGGATGTAACTTCAGCCCTGCTGCACTGATTCTCTCCAGCACTGCCCTCAAGGCTGTGAATGAGCTCCCATGTGCCAGTATGTCATCCAAAAACACCAGACACTGCTGCAGCGGAATGCCTTCTAGTACCCTCTCCATTAAGCGCTCAAATGTGGCAGGGGAATTGCAAAGACCAAAACAGAGGACTGCCACAGACCCCTACCCATGCAGAAAGCCGTCTCGGGTCCAGCTTCTGGTGTCAGTGGCATTTGCCATTACCCACTTCTCAAGTTCCAATGATGAAAACCAGCAACAGCCAGCCACAAGATTCATTCATTTACACATGGAAGAGTGTCTTTCCGTGTCACCCCCCCCCCCCCCCTTCTTTGGGACCATGACTACTGGGGATGCCCAGGGGCTTTCAGAAGGTTCTATTATACCAGCCTGCTGCATCATCACCAACGCCTGCTCCACAGCCTCTTACCGTCCTAAGGGCATGCGTCTTGGTTGCTGACATATGGGCGCTGCATCTCCTGTGTTGATATGGTGTTGTACCAGGGAAGTCTGACCCAGGTCTCCTTCATCACAGGCAAAACAGTCCTGGAACTCCACTAACAGCTCCCACAACTGTTCTTGTTGCTGCATGTCCAAGCTGCCAGAGCTCTTCTGCATTATCTCCCGCAGCGCCCCCATCATCTCCCCCTCTCTTCCCGGAGCAGACCCAGGCCATGTGCGCAGTAGCAGGGGCTCTTGCTGGGATGCACTGGGTGGTGCTGTGCAGCTTGAGTTGTCCCCGTCATCTAAATGACATGCCCTGGAACCAACCGGCAGCCCATATGTGTGACAAGATCCTGGAGGCCTCAACTTAACTACCATTGCCGAAACTCAACGTGGCTTTAGACAGGTCTAACTGACAGCCATGGTCCCTCAAAAAGTCCAAAACCAGGATACAATTGTCCTGCCCATTAGCTATCCACACAGGATGCTGCACGTTCACGCCCCCCACAGTCAGTGTCAACAGCCCCTTCCCTTTCATTGGGTGCCAGCTCCTTGGTCACTGTGCAGAGCTGAACTGCCGTGTCCTCTAGCTGCGTTCCCTCTGGCACCACCTCAGGACGAACCACAGTCACTGTAGACTCTGTGTCTACTAGAGTGGTGCATTCAACTCCCTCAATACAAATAAGAATATGACAAAAATCTAATATGGCTATTCTTCCCACTACCGCCACCCCTAGTTCATTCATCCCGTTGTTCATGGTAGGCCTGTCTGCTTGCACTGGCTCTGAGCAAGACATTGGCTTGGGGGTCTGCAGCGTCCTGCCTACTGCAACCTCTTCCTGTTTCCCAAATTCTTAGCTAGCACAGGGCATTCCCTAACCAAATGCCCCGGCTGACCACACCCCCAGCAAAGTTGGGAGGCATGAAAAGAAGAAAACACCTGTTCATGGTATGCAAGTTCTGGTGTCAGCGGCATTATATCAAATACTAAATTGGATGAATTTATTATAGTAGAAATATACTTGTGGTACATAATCTACATTAAATACACAATGTCATCATATATAAAGTCATTATTTAGCTGCTAATCATGCATTTTACTCAATTTTATCTGTGCTATAGCTTGTGTTTGGTCATTTTTGAGTGTTAAACATATTGCTTAGCACATTCTTTGATAGCTTGATATATACCACAATAGGTCTTGTGCTTTCTGAACTCAGTGATTCACAGTTCTCTGTTTACCTTCCACTGATATTGAGTGGAGTTATAAATGTTGTTGAAAATATATTATTTTATCATCAGAGGTTCTAATGCATGCTTTTCTATACTATCATATAGGTTGTTATGTCACCTTGTCCCACGAGTCCCTCAGTGTCGAGCAACACCAGAGTGGTTCCTGCTTTAGTGGGGTGATCCACACACCACATCCAGATGCCCTTCGTCTTGGACTCAATAGTGCTGCCCAATGCAAACCCTAAAAGAGAGAAAGAGCTAAGAAACATGGAACACCGATCACCAAAATATTTTGTTTACTTTCTTGTCAAATTGAGTAGTGCCTTATTTATATTGTGAAAACTTGTGTGCTTCATTTCATACTAAATAACGGTCTTGCTGAACAAGAGAAAGTCACAAACATCTTTGAAATGGTTTGAAAGTTACAGTTTTCTGACAAATTTTGTGTGCATTTTGGGATGGGAATGGTAAGATGTGCATGAATGATAAAAATTCAAAAAATTCAAATAAAAACTCAACTGAAGAAAACTACTACTTTTTTTTAAATTAAAAATGAATGAAAATACAGGTATCGTACTAAAAATAAAAGTGTCAGACTTAAAGTGATATTTGAGCATATCAGAAAGTATCAGTAGTCTATTCGGGACTGCAAATACAGCTATGGAAAAAATTAAGAGACCACTCCAAGTTCAGAAATCAATGTTAAGTGGTCTCTTAATTTTTTCCATAGCTGTATACAAACTGTAAAGAAAAGAGTGCTTGCTTGCCATTCTGAATATCAATCATGCTGATCTTTTTCTTCATTCCAGGCAAATCATGTTATTATGAAAACGAAGTGATATGAAAATGAAGTCATGCATTGCAATTCTCAGGTAAGAACAGGCATTTATTCTTGTGCACTGACTCACTAAACTGAACAGGCAATCTGAGATCTTTCTCACAGAGCAACCCTTTTTTAACCGGTTTACACAAATTAAACTGACTTCCAAGCAATAGTTAACGGTAGAGTTTTTAGGAATATGGGTGTGACTGTAGAAACATATTTTGGAACAAGGCTGTGAATGAGCTCCCATGTGCCAGTATGTCATCCAAAAACACCAGACACTGCTGCAGCGGAATGCCTTCTAGTACCCTCTCCATTAAGCGCTCAAATGTGGCAGGGGAATTGCAAAGACCAAAACAGAGGACTGCCACAGACCCCTACCCATGCAGAAAGCCGTCTCGGGTCCAGCTTCTGGTGTCAGTGGCATTTGCCATTACCCACTTCTCAAGTTCCAATGATGAAAACCAGCAACAGCCAGCCACAAGATTCATTCATTTACACATGGAAGAGTGTCTTTCCGTGTCACCCCCCCCCCCTCTTTGGGACCATGACTACTGGGGATGCCCAGGGGCTTTCAGAAGGTTCTATTATACCAGCCTGCTGCATCATCACCAACGCCTGCTCCACAGCCTCTTACCGTCCTAAGGGCATGCGTCTTGGTTGCTGACATATGGGCGCTGCATCTCCTGTGTTGATATGGTGTTGTACCAGGGAAGTCTGACCCAGGTCTCCTTCATCACAGGCAAAACAGTCCTGGAACTCCACTAACAGCTCCCACAACTGTTCTTGTTGCTGCATGTCCAAGCTGCCAGAGCTCTTCTGCATTATCTCCCGCAGCGCCCCCATCATCTCCCCCTCTCTTCCCGGAGCAGACCCAGGCCATGTGCGCAGTAGCAGGGGCTCTTGCTGGGATGCACTGGGTGGTGCTGTGCAGCTTGAGTTGTCCCCATCATCTAAATGACATGCCCTGGAACCAACCGGCAGCCCATATGTGTGACAAGATCCTGGAGGCCTCAACTTAACTACCATTGCCGAAACTCAACGTGGCTTTAGACAGGTCTAACTGACAGCCATGGTCCCTCAAAAAGTCCAAAACCAGGATACAATTGTCCTGCCCATTAGCTATCCACACAGGATGCTGCACGTTCACGCCCCCCACAGTCAGTGTCAACAGCCCCTTCCCTTTCATTGGTGCCAGCTCCTTGGTCACTGTGCAGAGCTGAACTGCCGTGTCCTCTAGCTGCGTTCCCTCTGGCACCACCTCAGGACGAACCACAGTCCTGTAGACTCTGTGTCTACTAGAGTGGTGCATTCAACTCCCTCAATACAAATAAGAATATGACAAAAATCTAATATGGCTATTCTTCCCACTACCGCCACCCCTAGTTCATTCATCCCGTTGTTCATGGTAGGCCTGTCTGCTTGCACTGGCTCTGAGCAAGACATTGGCTTGGGGGTCTGCAGCGTCCTGCCTACTGCAACCTCTTCCTGTTTCCCAAATTCTTAGCTAGCACAGGGCATTCCCTAACCAAATGCCCCGGCTGACCACACCCCCAGCAAAGTTGGGAGGCATGAAAAGAAGAAAACACCTGTTCATGGTATGCAAGTTCTGGTGTCAGCGGCATTATATCAAATACTAAATTGGATGAATTTATTATAGTAGAAATATACTTGTGGTACATAATCTACATTAAATACACAATGTCATCATATATAAAGTCATTATTTAGCTGCTAATCATGCATTTTACTCAATTTTATCTGTGCTATAGCTTGTGTTTGGTCATTTTTGAGTGTTAAACATATTGCTTAGCACATTCTTTGATAGCTTGATATATAACCACAATAGGTCTTGTGCTTTCTGAACTCAGTGATTCACAGTTCTCTGTTACCTTCCACTGATATTGAGTGGAGTTATTAATAAATGTTGTTGAAAATATATTATTTTTATCATCAGAGGTTCTAATGCATGCTTTTCTATACTATATCATATAGGTTGTTATGTCACCTTGTCCCACGAGTCCCTCAGTGTCGAGCAGCACCAGAGTGGTTCCTGCTTTAGTGGGGTGATCCACACACCACATCCAGATGCCCTTCGTCTTGGACTCAATAGTGCTGCCCAATGCAAACCCTAAAAGAGAGAAAGAGCTAAGAAACATGGAACACCGATCACCAAAATATTTTGTTTACTTTCTTGTCAAATTGAGTAGTGCCTTATTTATATTGTGAAAACTTGTGTGCTTCATTTCATACTAAATAACGGTCTTGCTGAACAAGAGAAAGTCACAAACATCTTTGAAATGGTTTGAAAGTTACAGTTTTCTGACAAATTTTGTGTGCATTTTGGGATGGGAATGGTAAGATGTGCATGAATGATAAAAATTAAAAAAATTCAAATAAAAACTCAACTGAAGAAAACTACTACTTTTTTTTAAATTAAAAATGAATGAAAATACAGGTATCGTACTAAAAATAAAAGTGTCAGACTTAAAGTGATATTTGAGCATATCAGAAAGTATCAGTAGTCTATTCGGGACTGCAAATACAGCTATGGAAAAATTAAGAGACCACTCCAAGTTCAGAAATCAATGTTAAGTGGTCTCTTAATTTTTCCATAGCTGTATACAAACTGTAAAGAAAAGAGTGCTTGCTTGCCATTCTGAATATCAATCATGCTGATCTTTTTCTTCATTCCAGGCAAATCATGTTATTATGAAAACGAAGTGATATGAAAATGAAGTCATGCATTGCAATTCTCAGGTAAGAACAGGCATTTATTCTTGTGCACTGACTCACTAAACTGAACAGGCAATCTGAGATCTTTCTCACAGAGCAACCCTTTTTTAACCGGTTTACACAAATTAAACTGACTTCCAAGCAATAGTAACGGTAGAGTTTTTAGGAATATGGGTGTGACTGTAGAAACATATTTTGGAACAAATTGTTCATTGGAAAATGTTTATTTTATTTAATTTATTTAAGGGACAGTGTGTGTTAATGAACAGACATGATAATACATGAATGTAAAATACCGGATGTAGCCGAAGGCTAATTTCCATTCAAATTACACAATCAACATTATTGCACATCCTCATATTGCACGATCCACAATTATTGTACACACCTCACATTGCACATTACTCACTTTACACAATTCACATTATTACACAATCCACTCATTACACACTCCGTTAATTGTACAAATCGTATTATTGCGCGGTCGCAATAGTGCACAGTCAAATCAACCGTCAAATGTGACAGACTTCTTTGTTTTGTGACCTTCTTGTTTTGAATTTCAGTTTTGTTTATCAAATAGTGTATTTTTGCACACTGTGTTTTAAAAATTTCAGGGGTTTATTTGTTAATCTCACTACTACACCTATACTGCTTTTATAGAATACTGAAGTACAAACCCAATTCCAAAAAAGTTGGTACACTGTACAAATTGTGAATAAAAAAGGAATGCAATAATTTACAAATCTCATAAACTTATATTTTATTCACAATAGAATATAGATAACTTATCAAATGTTGAAAGTGAGACATTTTGAAATGTCAAGCCAAATATTGGCTCATTTTGGATTTCATGAGAGCTACACATTCCAAAAAATTTGGGACAGGTAGCAATAAGAGACCGGAAAGTTAAATGTACATATACGGAACAGCTGGAGGACCAATTTGCAACTTATTAGGTCAATTGGCAACATGATTAGGTATACAGCTATGGAAAAAATTAAGAGACCACTTAACATTGATTTCTGAACTTGGAGTGGTCTCTTAATTTTTTCCATAGCTGTAAAAAGAGCCTCTCAGAGTGGCAGTGTCTCTCAGAAGTCAAGATGGGCAGAGGATCACCAATTCCCCCAATGCTGCGGCGAAAAATAGTGGAGCAATATCAGAAAGGAGTTTCTCAGAGAAAAATTGCAAAGAGTTTGAAGTTATCATCATCTACAGTGCATAATATCATCCAAAGATTCAGAGAATCTGGAACAATCTCTGTGCGTAAGGGTCAAGGCCGGAAAACCATACTGGATGCCCGTGATCTTCAGGCCCTTAGACGGCACTGCATCACATACAGGAATGCTACTGTAATGGAAATCACAACATGGGCTCAGGAATACTTCCAGAAAACATTGTCGGTGAACACAATCCACCGTGCCATTCGCCGTTGCCAGCTAAAACTCTATAGGTCAAAAAAGAAGCCATATCTAAACATGATCCAGAAGCGCAGGCATTTTCTCTGGGCCAAGGCTCAATTAAAATGGACTGTGGCAAAGTGGAAAACTGTTTTGTGGTCAGACAAATCAAAATTGGAAGTTCTTTTTGGAAAACTGGGACGCCATGTCATCCGGACTAAAGTGGACAAGGACAACCCAAGTTGTTATCAGCACTCAGTTCAGAAGCCTGCATCTCTGATGGTATGGGGTTGCATGAGTGCGTGTGGCATGGGCAGCTTACACATCTGGAAAGGCACCATCAATGCTGAAAGGTATATCCAAGTTCTAGAACAACATATGCTCCCATCCAGATGTCGTCTCTTCCAGGGAAGACCTTGCATTTTCCAACATAAATGCCAGACCACATACTGCATCAATTACAACATCATGGCTGCGTAGAAGAAGGATCCGGGTACTGAAATGGCCAGCCTGCAGTCCAGATCTTTCACCCATAGAAAACATGTGGCACATCATAAAGAGGAAGATGCGACAAAGAAGACCTAAGACAGTTGAGCAACTAGAAGCCTTAGACAAGAATGGGACAACATTCCTATTCCTAAACTTGAGCAACTTGTCTCCTCAGTCCCCAGACGTTTGCAGACTGTTATAAAAAGAAGAGGGGATGCCACACAGTGGTAAACATGGCCTTGTCCCAACTTTTTTGAGATGTGTTGATGCCATGAAATTTAAAATCAACTTCTTATCTTATTTTTCCCTTAAAATGATACATTTTCTCAGTTTAACACTCTCGGGTCGGCGGTCACGCCGGCGTGATCACCGCGTTTTTTTTCTAACCAGTGTGAAAGAGACTCAAAATACTCTGTCAATGTTGCACATACAATTAAGAGTTATACACCATTTTAATCTGTGGAATATCTTCTTTTATTTGTGTACACTCAGAGTAAAAACAAAATGTTGTGCTTTTTGTAAAATAAAGAAAACTAACATGATGCGTGATCTCTCGTCTCCCTCTGAACGAAGTCCAATCTGATAGTTCTCAGAAAATGAACTGTAACTTAGTGAATACTAATGACAAAAAAATTAGACTTATGTCTAAAAAAACATTGAAATGTCAGGTTTTAAATCGTGTAAGTCAAATCGAAAACAAATATTCTGTGTTTATGTAATCTGTATGAAAAGAGAGCCATGTCAAAGTCCGTGATTCAGCTCATTATCCGCTAATGCGGCCACGCCCACGGAGTCAGCGCTATTCAGAGGCAAATTCAGTCAATACATGCATTCATCGTCTCAATCGTGTATTTATTGTCTTGAAAAGTGTTTTGAATAGCCATAGTTAGCGATCTCTGGCCTCTGTTAGTTCGGTTAGTTCCTTGATTGCCTATTCTTCTTTAGTGCTCAGGCATTTGTGGACTAAAGGTGTACAGAGCGCCCTCCGGCTGCAAGTATGAATTCAAAACACAGTATCCAGCACTCATAGTAATGACAATAAATCCTGAATAAATATTACTCCTCTGTATAGAAAATTGACAAACATATGAGAATCCATCAGTATTTCTCCAAATGTGCATGCTTTTAAGCTAAAAGCCTACATGAAATGCCATAGAGGTAACATAATTGTTCAGACACTTTGCATCACAGAAATACATTATATTTTAAAGAATATAATAGAATACCATTATTTTAAATTGTAATAATATTTCACAGTATTGCTATTTTTTCCTGTATGTTTGATTTACATTATGATGAGATTTGAGACATGATCAACAGAGGGTTTTTTCACAGCCTACCTGACTGAAAGAGCTCATTATTTATGCAGCTCATTAGAGCTTTATGCAATTCTTTTGTCTTCTCAGGTGAGAATCGCCCATTATTCATGATTATTCACGCCTCCACGCATACTGTGTTCTTGACCAAAGATGTTTTAGAAAATTTAAATCTCTCTATTGTTTTATATGAACAAGCAGGCAGCATAATTTTTACCTCATTTTGAAGCAAAAACTCTAGTCTACAACCTCAAATACCCAGAAGTCTTGTGAACAAAGATTTAATATATATTTTTGGCCTTATTTCAGTGACTTAAGTTTTTTGTTTTTTCAATAACCACGCATAAACGTTATTCCTTCAAAAACACAAACATGTACATACATGTTCCTCACATATTATTGTAGCCTAGTTTGTGCTGAATACAGTGTAATGAAACTTTTCCATTAATATGTTTATGAACAACTGAAAAAAGCACAAATGTCAGGGCATGTCAAAACTTCTCCAAGGCCCCAAAAATCCTCAGACCCCTGAGGGTTAAACATTTGATATGTCATCTATGTTGTATCTGAATAAAATATTGAAATTTGAAACTTCCACATCATTGCATTCTGTTTTTATTAACAATTTGTACAGTGTCCCAACTTTTTGGAATCGGGTTTGTATATCATTATATGAAATACTCAATCGGATGAATTTATTATAGCAGAAATACTTGTGGTACATAATCTACATTAAATACACAATGTCATCACATATAAAGTCATTATTTAGCTGCTAATCATGCATTTTACTCAATTTTATCTGTGCTATAGTTTGTGTTTGGTCATTTTTGAGTGTTAAACATATTGCTTAGCACATTCTTTGATAGCTTGTTATATAATATGTTATATATAACCACAATAGGTCTTGTGCTTTCTGAACTCAGTGATTCACAGTTCTCCGTTACCTTCCACTGATATTGAGTGGAGTTATTAATAAATGTTGTTGAAAATATATTATTTTTATCATCCGAGGTTCTAATGCATGCTTTTCTATACTATATCATATAGTTTGTTACGTCACCTTGTCCACGTCTCCGAGTCCCTCAGTGTCGAGCAGCACCAGAGTGGTTCCTGCTTTAGTGGGGTGATCCACACACCACATCCAGATGCCCTTCATCTTGGACTCAATAGTGCTGCCCAATGCAAACCCTAAAAGAGAGAAAGAGCTAAGAAACATGGAACACCGATCACCAAAATATTTTGTTTACTTCCTTGTCAAATTGAGTAGTGCCTTATTTATATTGTGAAAACTTGTGTGCTTCATTTCATATTAAATAACGGTCTTGCTGAACAAGAGAAAGTCACAAACATCTTTGAAATGGTTTGAAAGTTACAGTTTTCTGACAAATCCAGCGCATTTTGGGATGGGAATGGTAAGATGTGCATGAATGATAAAAATGTTCATAAAAAACTCAACTGAAGAAAATGTGCATAAACTACTACTTTTTTTTAAATTAAAAATGAATGAAAATACAGGTATCCGACTAAAAATAAAAGTGTCAGACTTAAAGTGATATTTGAGCATATCAGAAAGTATCAGTAGTCTATTCGGGACTGCAAATATACAAACTGTAAAGAAAAGAGTGCTTGCTTGCCATTCTGAATATCAATCATGCTGATCTTTTTCTTCATTCCAGGCAAATCAAGTTATTATGAAAACAGTCATACATTGCAATTCTCAGGTAAAAACAGGCATTTATTCTTGTGCACTGACTCACTAAACTGAACAGGCAATCTGAGATCTTTCTCACAAAGCAACCCTTTTTTAACTGGTTCACAGAAATTAAACTGACTTCCAAGCAATCGTTACTGTAGAGTTTTTAGGAATATGGGTGTGACTGTAGAAACATATTTTGGAACAAATTGTTCATTGGAAAATGTGACAGACTTCTTTTGTTTTGTGACCTTTCTTGTTTTGAATTTCAGTTTTGTTTATCAAAAAGTGTATTTTTTGCACACTGTGTTTAAAAATTCCATGGGTTTATTTGTTAATCTCACTACTACACATATACTGCTTTTATAGAATACTGAAGTACAAACCCGATTCCCAAAAGTTGGGACACTGTACAAATTGTGAATAAAAACAGAATGCAATGATGTGGAAGTTTAAAATTTCTATATTTTATTCAGAATACAACATAGATGACATATCAAATGTTTAAACTGAAAAAATATATAATTTTAAGGAAAAAATAAGTTGATTTTAAATTTCATGGCATCAACACATCTCAAAAAAGTTGGGACAAGGCCATGTTTAACACTGTGTGGCATTGCCTCTTCTTTTTATAACAGTCTGCAAACACCTGGGGACTGAGGAGACAAGTTGGGACAAGTTTAGGAATAGGAATGTTGTCCCATTCTTGTCTAATACAGGCTTCTAATTGCTCAACTGTCTTAGGTCTTCTTTGTCGCATCTTCCTCTTTATAATGTGCCACATGTTTTCTATGGGTGAAAGATCTGGATTGCAGGCTGGCCATTTCAGTACCCAGATCCTTCTTCTACGCAGCCATGATGTTGTAATTGATGCAGTATGTGGTCTGGCATTGTCATATTGGAAAATGCAAGGTCTTCCCTGAAAGAGACGACGTCTGGATGGGAGCATATGTTGTTCTAGAACTTGGATATACCTTTCAGCATTGATGGTGCCTTTCCAGATGTGTAAGCTGCCCATGCCACACGCACTCATGCAACCCCATACCATCAGAGATGCAGGCTTCTGAACTGAGCGCTGATAACAACTTGGGTTGTCCTTGTCCTCTTTAGTCCGGATGACATGGCATCCCAGTTTTCCAAAAAGAACTTCCAATTTTGATTCGTCTGACCACAGAACAGTTTTCCACTTTGCCACAGTCCATTTTAAATGAGCCTTGGCCCAGATAAAACGCCTGCGCTTCTGGATCATGTTTAGATATGGCTTCTTTTTTTACCTATAGAGTTTTAGCCGGCAACGGCGAATGGCACGGTGGATTGTTTTCACCGACAATGTTTTCTGGAAGTATTCCTGAGCCCATTTTGTGATTTCCATTACAGTAGCATTCCTGTATTCCTGAATTGGTGATCCTCTGCCCATCTTGACTTCTGAGAGACACTGCCACTCTGAGAGGCTCTTTTATACCCAATCATGTGCCAATTGACCTAATAAGTTGCAAATTGGTCCTCCAGCTGTTCCTTATATGTACATTTCACTTTTCCGGCCTCTTATTGCTACCTGTCCCAACTTTTTTGGAATGTGTAGCTCTCATGAATCCAAAATAAGCCAATATTGGCATGACATTTCAAAAGTCTCACTTTCAACATTTGATATGTTATCTATATTCTATTGTGAATAAAATATAAGTTTATGAGATTTGTAAATTATTGCATTCCTTTTTTATTCACAATTTGTACAGTGTCCCAACTTTTTTGGAATCAGGTTTGTATATCATATATATAATATATACATTTTCTTAGTGATATTTATTGGCAATTTTCAGGAAGTTATGATTTTGTTTTCTTCAAATGTTTGGATGAAAATGCTGCTTTATTCTGTAGTTCTGTAGCGAATTACAGGTATTTAATCAATTAGCTCATTTAATCAATTTAATCATGGGTGAGATATATATATATATGTATATATATAATAAATCATAACATGTTATGATTAACTATAAAATAGATCCACCGAAGAGGGAATCATGCACATATATTGTGAATTAACTACAACGGATTATAATTAATTACATATATGATAAGTTCTAGTTTAATAGTTGTTTAGAAAAATTATCCTAGTTTGTCCGGCAAACTATCAGTTTTCTCATTATAAAATACAATTATTCTCTGGCCACGAGAAATAACTTCCTAGCATTAAATCGTAAAGCAGTTTCACAGAATCAAAAACGTAGAAGTGACTTGGTTTTCTGAATGAACAGCAGAAATAATCGAGCATTAATATAATGTATTTAATATATGAAACTACGGATACATAGGCTATACGGCTAAATATACACCAAGAATACACATATATACAAAAGCAAATGTAAAGACAGGAAAAGAGAGAAGACAAGCAGCAAAACTTACAGACAATCCTTGAGAGCCAGCAAAGAATCAGTATCACTTTGTTAGGTCGTGTAACTTATCGCATCTAAGATAGAGAGAAGTGGTACTTGCATGAGTTTGCGTGCTGAGTTTCAAAAAGATACATGTGAGGATTCAGTGCGTCCGTGGCTGCAGTTTGTTGACTTTTTCCGTTTCCGTGGGAAGATTTGAAATGAGGACTTGAAAGTTTGTTTCGCCGGATATGGTCGTCCCGAAGAGAAGAGGAGCATGTGATGGAAGCGCGGTCGCCGAGACGTCCGGGAGAGATGTACACGAGATGACGAGGGACAATTGAAAGACAATCGAGAGACAAAGGGAGCATGCGTGTGGTTGTCTTTTTAAAGAAAACAAGCCAACACACCTCCTTGGGTGAAACGGGCAATTTCCAGCATGGATTTTGAGGAGGGAAAAGTTCTCTTTGTCTTGTCTTGCGGCTCGATTTGCATAATTTATGATGGTTTCAGAATTGGTAACTTTTACTCAAAAAGACCTTAGAAATAGACTAATGCATGGTATCGATTCATGATTTACATGCACAGTTCAGGAGGCTAAAAGCATTCTGAAAATTCTAAAGTTGGTTGGCTAAACTGATCTTATACAGACGTTACAATTCGCAAAAGTTTTATGCATCATTCCAATTTTACGCATAATTTTACGTGTCAACAGATTTGCACATCATCACCATAAAATATGGTTACTGGTCATGAAAAGTCATCAACTCTACATCACACTTAATTCAAACCAGCAGTAACTGTCATTGGGTTGCTCTTTGGATGTTGCTGCCTGTATAGTTCTAACCTGTTTGTTTTCCTGCGAGGCGATTCATCAGGTAGGACTTCCCGGTGCGGTAGAGACCCACCACGGCCACCACCACCACTGGCTGCCGCCACAGTTACAGACCCCTTCCAGCACAAGCTCTAGCTACCCAGCGCACCAGTGGGGCGGAGAAGGGGGTGAGCTTACACCGAGCGAGTCTACTGCTGTTCCACAAGACCCACTACAGTAGACTAGACAACACTGGGGAAGCGAACCCATAGGGGACGCTGCGGAGGAGGAATTTATGTGGAGATACAGATATGGACTGGCCGTGTGGGCAGTATGCATAAGGAGTCCCTGGGATGGCTCCAGCCTAAGCATAGGGGGAGACTCATTTGACAGGTGACAGCAGAACTGGCTCTGCTAAAGGAAAGACACGGGCTCACTGTAGGGAGTTGACCGTGGGCGATACACATATGGGACCACTCATATGGAGGGGTCGCGACATATGACACCCAGCCAAACATCAATGTCGGTGACGGACGTTTGACCTGCCATCAGACACTCCGCAATGTCTGATCCGTAAGGGGAGGCGGAGGAACTCGACAGGGTTCGCCAAGCGGGGAACTCAACTGCTGTAATGGATGCATGTATCCAGCCCAGGGGGCGGGAATGGCGTTGCAAGCCGACACTAAAACAGGCTCTTCGCGTCTACCGGCTGCTGGAAGCAAGTACACTGGAAGATACCGGTTCCACACGAAGGCTATAGAATCTAGTGAACGTGTTGGGTGTCGCCCAGCCCGCAGCTCTACAGATATCTGTCAGCGAGGCACCGTGCGCCAGCGCCCAGGAAGAGGCCACTCCTCTAGTGGAGTGGGCTCTCAATCTGAGCGGGCAAGGCACGTCTTGGGACTGATAAGCCAAGGCTATGGTGTCCACTATCCAGTGGGCCATCCTCTGCTTGGAGACAGCCTTTCCCTCCTGCTGGCCTCTGTAACAGACAAAGAGCTGATCTGAGGTCCTAAAGCTTCTCGTTCTATCCACGTACAGGCGCAGAGCACGGATGGGACAGAGCAAAGCCAGGGCTGGGTCTGCCTCCTTCGAAGGCAGCGCTTGCAGGTTCATTACCTGATCTCTGAAGGGAGTGGTAGGATCCTTGGGGACATATCCAGTCCAGGGTCTCAGGATAACGTGAGAGTCACCGGGCCCGAATTCCAGGCACGATTCGTTGACCGAAAATGCGTGCAGGTCCCCTACCCTCTTCACCGAGGCCAATGTAACCAGGAGGACGGTCTTAAGGGACAGTACATTTAACTCAGCTGATTGCAAAGACTTGAAGGGATGACCCCGGAGAGATGTAAGTACCAGATAGAGATCCCAAGTGGGTATAGAGGAAACGGGCCAAGGAGATGCTGTCGCGAGGAGCGTCAGATCCAAATACCAGGTCCGAGTGGGCCAATACGGAGCCACTAGCAAGACCTGCTCCTCGTCCTCCCTCCCTAACTTTACACAGGAACTATACGAGAAGGCTCACTGGGGAAATGCATATTTGCGTAGGCGCCGGGGACAGCTGTGTGCCAGAGCATCCATGCCGAGCGTGCCCTCGGACACTGGCAGTGTGCAGTGTCCGGGAAGCATACAGATCTATCTGTGCAGCCCCGAAGCGCTGCCAAATCAGCTGGACCACCTGGGATGGAGTCTCCATTCACCCGGAAGCGGAGGCTGCCGTGAGAGCTCGTCGGCTGCACGGTTGAGCATGCTGGGACTGAATGGCATGAAGCGACCTCAGTGCTTCTGACTCCATAGCAAGAGATGGCGAGCGAGTTGCGACATGCGGCAGGAGCGTAGACCACCCTGATGTATTGATATATACAAGCGGACCAGTACGTGCTTGTCTGTCAACAACTCCTTGAAGCAGCTCAGTGCAAGACGTACTACTAGTAACTCGTAGGCAATTGAAATGCCACTGCAGTTGAGGCCCCGTCAACAGACCTGACACTGCATGCCTATTGTATGTGGCACCCCACCCTGTGGCAGAAGCATCTGTGTGGACCACAGCATGCCTAGACACTTGTTCAAGGGGAACTCCAGCCAGCAGGAACGAACGGTCTGACCACTTGGTGAGAGTGCGATGGCAGTTCGGTGTCACGGGGACATGGAACATACCGCGCTGCCATGCCCATCTCGGGACCTGGCTGTGAAGCCAGTGTTGAAGTGGCCTCATATGAAGCAATCCGAGTGGCGTGACTGCGGCTGTGGATTCCATATGCCCCAGGAGCCTCTGAAAGAGTTTCAGTGGGGCCGCTGTCCTGCGCTTGAGCATAGGGTCAGCCAGAGGTGGTGCTGCCGGACTATGAGTGTAGCCATCACCTGACCAACAGAACGTGCCATCACCTTAGTCACCCAGAGGGTGAGGTCAGTGGCGGCGTGCAGCTCCCCCAGCAGCTGTTGTTCAAGACCTCCCTGGGGCATATCAGTAAGCTCTTTTGCCTGATAAACTTGCAAAGGGGCCATGAAATTCAGGGCGGAGGCGGCCTGTCCACAGGCTCTGTAAGCTTTCTCTCTCAGTCCTGAAGAGAATTTACAGGCCCGGGATGGGAGACGCGGCTCACCGCGCCAGCCGTTGGACACAGCTGAATCGCAACAGACCGCTCGACTGGGGGAATCCGCGTGTATCCCCTAGCCTCTGCGCCATCCCGGGTGGTGAAGACGGAAGAGGGACCAGGCCTGGCATGAATGCTATACGGTGTCCTCCAAGACTTGGTCACCTCTTCATGCACTTCCGGGAAGAAAGGCATTGGGGCGTGATGCTAAGGACCAGCGCGGACCACCCCGAGATACCAATCATCAAGCCAAGAAGGACCGGGACACGGTGGAGGGTTCCTGACAAGCCTGACCTTCGCAGCAGCCCGGGAAAGCATAGCCGTCAACTGGGGATCAGCCTCGGGCAATGCTACTGTCCCAGAGGGAGGCAACACAGATGAGTCTTCATATCCCGAGGCTCACCTTCCGATGCTGCGAATGGCATCTAATCATCTGCAGGCGCGCCGAAGGAAACAACTGGTCACTCCATAGAGGGACCAGTGGGACCCAACGGCAGCACCACCGGCTGCAGTGTTGTAGAGGGGGCAGGGGCCCACGGAGCGGCGCTCGGCGGGGAAGCCCTGACCGTGATCCTCAGATCACCCTGCCTACACACCGATGCCCAAAACAGCAGTTGAGAGATCACAAACTCAGGCTCCTCTGCAGCTCGCAACCTCGCTGTAAAGTGCCGTCACACCAACACAAGACCGCTGAACAATCTCTCTTGGCTTGAAGAGTTTCACCCTCAGTCAACAGCTTAGAGGAACACTATGGTTGGCTCCGAAGCGAAAGACAGAGTGCGATTGCATCTGCTTCCTATTTATACCACCTGACGGAGGCGGTGCGCATTCTGCAATTATCGCACGCCAATTTAATTGGCTTGTTTTAGTTTACTCGAAGCTGACAGGGCTCTCTAGCGAAATCCCTTTTTGTCAGTCACTACTGATGTACGTCGAACGTGAGCGACTGAAAGGGAACTCCTGTTTTATTCAACAAATCTCTTAATTATATTGCGTTTGCACTGTTAGTGAAGATGAAAGCATTTGTTAGTGTACAGAAATTGAGTTGCAATGACGAGATAACTGCTTTAATGTGCTCAACATATGTGATCAGCTACACAGTGTTCATCTCTGCAACCTTTAATGCCACAATCTAAATATAATGCCATAGATCTAAATGTAATGCAGCACTTTTCACGATTAGTTAACCTTGAGAGCTGTAATAGTAAAAATGCACTAAAAGAGAGAGTAATACTTGGCTATTTCAAATGGAAAGATGTCAGCCAATCACAGTAGTGGGCGTGAGCATTCAAACCAGAGGGCTAAAATCAGGGTAGGAAAAATGCCTTTTATTTATTAATGGTGCCAATTTTGGATGAAAAAAGCATACTAACATTATAAGTGCACCCCAGGAAACATTACAAAACAATAAAACAACGCAGTTCATGACCCCTTTAAGACTTTTTCTTCCTTAGTAAAAGTTGGTCTCAGCAGCTTTGTGAATAGGTTTTAAGAGAAAACTCTTAGCTAAGAACTTTTACTAGCATTTAGGAGAACTCTTACTGGTAAGATAAAATGTTTTGTGAATACAGCTCCAGATATCTAAAAATTCTTAAATCAAGAAGCATTTACTAGATATTAAGTATCTTGTTTTCTGAAAGAAAAAATCAAGTGCGTTTTTTTTTAATTTCTTAAAAAAAGCAACATCTGCCAATGGGGTAAGAAAAATAATCTTATTCTTGGAAAACAAGATTATTTTTCTTACCAGATTGACAGATATATATGTATGTGTGTGTGTAGGTGTGTGTGTGTGTGTGTGTGTGTGTAGAAGCATCGGAATTTTAAACTTGACTTCTACCATTTGGGGGCTAGTATCAACAAGCAGTACAAGCAGTCCAGCAGGCTCATTCATTTTACCCTTGAGGTTGGCGTACCAGGTACATTTGATTTGAATGTGTAAAGGAAGCATGCTTTTAATAGACATCTGTGTCTATTTAAAACAGTATGAATGCATATCTGTGTA
This sequence comes from Culter alburnus, assembly GCA_028476615.1. Taxonomy (NCBI): domain Eukaryota; kingdom Metazoa; phylum Chordata; class Actinopteri; order Cypriniformes; family Xenocyprididae; genus Culter; species Culter alburnus. Next base: position 72,305 of record JAOTNS010000763.1, read on the forward strand.
TAATTATATATATTATATATATATATATATATATATAATATACGCATGGAAATGCATTCATACTGTTTTAAATAGACACAGATGACTATTACAGTTTTTCTCAATCGATTTGGTACATTTCTCCAAACTCAGGTAACAGCTCTCAAAACAGTTAACACAGCAAACTAACACACTCTATGCTGGCGAAACCGTTAAGTATTCACTGCACAATGAAACACAGCATTTTATTCTAGTAATGCATTTATTAAAAATTCAATATAACATCAAAACTAAAAGTGTGTTCTCTGTTGATTTTATAACAAATTCAGCTGAAGATACACAAAGAAATAAATGAAAATACATGTTTTTCATTAAGTTCTTTAATGAGGAGTTCAGGTATATAACAATAAGTTGTCACCCACACACAAAAAATAATATATATATATATATATATATATATATATATATATATGCAAATAAGTGCATAGGTATATAAAAATAAAGTAAATGTACTGCATTCATTGAATCAATTATTTATTGATCATGCCTCTCAATTACATCTGGCCAGAGAATTTCATCAACATCACAGAAAATATTTTTCACGAGTCATGCATCGTGGGAAAAAACGTCTTGAATGCTGTATCCATCCTTGACATGCTTGTGCCCAAATATCTCCACAGCCTCTTCCATCGCTTGAAGAAGACTTACTTGGTTGTAAGGGTTGCGATCATGTACTTTCCATCTCCAAGAGGAGAAGAATTCCTCAATTGGATTCAGGAAAGGAGAATATGGTGGAAGAAACACCATCATGAATTTTGGGTGATTCTCAAACCACTCTCGCACTAGTGCAGAATGGAACTCATAATGAGTTGCACTGCTATCCAACTCCAAGATTCTCTAGAGTAAAAGAACACAAGGTAAAATATAGTAAAATTTGTGTTTTACAGTAATGGCATTGATTGCAGTCAATACTACTGTGAAATTGTTGCTGAAGTTTGAGTTCACACTTTGAAGCAGCAGTATAATAGATATGCCTAAATCTTTTCACATATAGTAGCATGGAATAGTTTATGGACACATACTTAAAATTCAGGAAAAATATATCTTTGAGTTGACAGTAAAATTGCAGTAATTGGGTTGCACATACTTGAACAAACTGGAATCGCAACTCCTTCACTCTAACGGAGTTCCTCTCAAAGGGCACTTTGTATACTTGCTTCATTCGGATAGCATTTCTTCTTAGAACACGGTCAGTTGTGGAGAGACTGCATTGGTGGATATTGTGGAACAGTTGATTGTCCTGTGTTATTCTTTGCTGAATTTCTTTGAGGCGGAGGTGTTGTTCTGGACCACCATGTCAACATGGCATGCTCTTGTTCAACTGAAAAAGTCTTGTTCGTCCACCTGAATGTTCTCTAACTTCAATTCTGAAAAAGGTTTGGACAAGCAGGAACATTTACTGTAGAGATCTAGACCTATGTCAAACGAGACTACATGGACTCTCATTGTAGAAGTAGAATGATATAGTTACTTACCAGTTTTCCCTCTGAAATGTACGGATAATTGAAGCCACTGTGGATCTGTTTATATTGGGCTGAACTCTCTGGCCAGCTTCTCTCAGTGAGAGACCATGATTTATGACATGGTCAATAAGTGTGGCTCTGATTTCATTTGAAACACGCGTACCCTCATTCTACTCCTCCCTCCTCTTACACCTTGGCCTCCTTTTCCTCTTTGCCCTCTCTTCCTCCCTGTCCACTTCTTATATTTTTCTTTCCACTATACATTGCCCCAATCTATCCATCTCTTCAATCTCTCCTCTTCCTACATCCTCAGCTCTTCTTGCTCTCCTACATTCTTCAGCTCTTCTTCTCTTTCTCTATCTCCTCTTCCTCTTCTCCCTCTACCCTGGCCACCACCTCACTCTTAAACCTCTTCTATTTCCACTGCTCACACTTCTTTTTTGTTCTTACTGTATCTCATCATTTGTCTTATTTGTTCTTCTTCTCTTCCCTTTTGTAGTTGTTGTAATTACATAAGACAGCTGTGTGAACAATTAGGAAATTGGCTTTTTCTGTGTTGAGTGGATTACTAACTCATCAGATAACAATTTGGCGTAATTGGAAGACACAAGGTGTGCAACTGACTATTTTACAATTCACAGAGTTTTGTTTGTTGTGTTTTGAAAATGGTACAAAAATGCTTGTGATCTTTGTGAAGAACAGTGAAAAAGTTACAAATGTTTTTTCCTGATATATTAAGATTTGGTTGGCTGTATGAACTGCTGTGATAAAATTTGGGATTTTTGTGCACAGTGTTTTGAGAAAATTATGCTTTTGATTTGTGATTTGTATGATATGAAGGAGAATTTACTATCTGTTTAGGACAATTACAAAGTGTACTGATCACTGTGTTAATGTTTGAGAGCTGTTACCTGAGTTTGGAGAATGTACCAAATCGATGAGAAAACTGTAAAAGCATGCTTCCTTTACACATAGGGTTACAACACAGAACAGAGACATAAAAAGACCTAAAAGAGAGCTGTGATCAATAAATGGAGCTGCCTGTTTTAAATATGACTAAAAAAAACTTACCTCTTAGATACAGTTTTAGAGCAGTTCCTACCTGGTAGCCACTCTTAAGACCACACCTCTCAACCCATTTCTTCTTATTGACTGGCAGTGATAGTGTCTGCGTGTTTTGGAATTGTCCATGTGAATTGATTGCCAATGATTAATAACACATCTTGAGCGTGCACTTTTTTTAACAACCTCCTCATTTATTATTAGGGCTGAAGGCCCTATTGTTTTCCTTAGGAATTTTTTTTCGACTATTTGGGCATTTTTGGGGCCCTTAACGTGCTCAAAACTCTTGAAACTTTGCACACACATCAGAATCTTCAGCCATCAGGGCCGGGCAGAAGCTGGTACCCGGGCGTGGCAGGGGGGCTCGACAGCGCCCCCCTGAATGGTGTCTAAAATTTTGGTCCATATATCAAACACGCTTGCACTTATTTGTATGAAACTCGATACACATATAGACCTCATCGGGCCTAACAAGTTTCATGCTCTAATTACGTCACCTCAACAGGAAGTTGGCTATTTTGGGTTGCTTGGAAAACGCATGCTTTGGAATTTGATATACTCCTCCTAGAAGATTAATCCGATCACCACCAAACTTGGTCAGCTTGATGACAAGACATCGAGGATGCTAAATTGTGAGTGGATTTTTGATATCTTGAATGGTTTGGCCGTGGCGAGGCAACAAATTTATGGCGAGAAAAGGGAAACAGGAAATGTGTTATAACGTCTGCATACATTAATTGCTTTTTATGAAACTTCACCTGTGTGTTCATTATAGGATGCTGATCACATGGATGTGACTATTGTGAGTCAAAGTTATAGCGCCAACAATTGGCAGCAGGAAGTGTGTCACTTTCAAAATGCTTTGAGATCACCCTCTTTTTTTTACCCGTTTTGTTTCAAACTTCACAGGTCTTCACATTACACTATGTCAATACACAGCAGATATAGACCTGTGAAAAGAATTGCCATGGCAACGCATCAAACTTAAATTTTCATTTTGGATGCTTTTGAGACGCTTAGCATGCTTCAAATTGCATGAAACTCGATACAAACGTCAGAGATGTCAACCAGTAGACATGGGCAAAACCGTACAAACGGGTGGGGAGGAGGGCCTCTATAGCGCCATCTTTTGACAAAAGTGGGGGGATAGTTTAAACTACAGTCACCAAACTCAGTACACATATTGTTCTCATTAAGCTGGACAACTGGACAACACACACACACAGAGACGTAGACTCTCTCTGTCCCCTTCCCTCCTCCTCACTCCTCACACCAGTCTGTCTGTGTGTGTGTGTGTGTGTGTGTGTGTGTGTGTGTGCGTGTGTGTGTGTGTGTGTGTGTGTAGAGAGAGAGAGAGAGAAGAGTTTTACACCCTTGAGCAGTTATTTAACCCTTTTCTTGCAGACTCACTGTGCTTCAGAGTTTAGTGCCAACCCTAATCAAACACACCTTAAGCAGCTAATCAAGCCAGTGTATTTGTAGGCCACTGACAACATAGTATTACATTATTAGTTTGATAATTAGGTTAAATAAAATATAAAAACACACTGCAAATGATAACTTCACACTCATTTAAAATTGAACTATGACACTATATTACTATTGGTACAGGACTAGTTTTCTAAATGTCGTTCGAATTACAAATATTTTTTACAATTAAAATTATTTTTTAAATAAATTATTTATTGATATAATTCAAATTTATTAAAATAAAATTTTTAAGTAAATTTCACGATTATAAAAGTGGCTGTTTAAAATAAAAGTCTCAGGTTATGAATGTAACCATAGTTCCCTGAGAACAGGGAACGAGACGTTCATATCGCATTGGGGAACGTCACACATGACCCGGTGGGTGTCTGAAAGCCAACTATCCAACAACTTCAATCCCTATTGGCCGGCGACAGCCTATGACGTAATATGGCGTGACCCAGAAGTGTAAAAAGAGCGCCTGGAAAAACAGTCAGTATCTATCGTCTTGAGGGACTGTTCTGCAGGCAGCCCGAAGCATGGCAGGGTAATGCAGAGTCTCATTCCCTGTTTTCAGGGAACTATGGTTACATACGTAACCTGAGACGTTCCCTTTCGAAGGGAACTTCAACTCTGCATTCATATCGCATTGGGGAACGAAATACCCATGCCGCCATGCTGAAGGAGAGTGCATGTCAAGATGACTTGACAAACGTCCAGCAGTTTAGAGAGAAACGTCAGAAGCAACTCACCCTCGGGTCACGCAAGGCTGTCAGTGACAGCATTCCCTACGGCCAACAGCCCAAGCTGAGCCTAAAAGAGGCTTCCCGCAGAAAGCCTACCAAGGCTGCTCAGAGCTTCTGGAACCAACATTTCCAAGGAAAAGTGGTTCCTTAAAGGGAATGTGGCCAGGGAACTGAAAGGAACCCTGGCCAGTCACTAGAGGGGAACGAAGTCAACCCCCATTGCCACCAGGGAGGCCGACCTGGTCTCTGACGAAGGACAGACTTAACCTTGTTTCAAAGACAGTTTTTAGAAATATGAGTGGTGTCGTGGATTTAAATGTACACACACTCCTAGATCTAATCTGTGCTTACACACACTTTTTGTCTGAGGCCCCTTTCTCTTTAAACACTCACACACCTCACTGTTTCTGCCCCGGGCTTGCCCGTTTTATTATTATTTTGGCAACCATCTATTAAAGCTCTTCTCATTTTTTCCAGGCTAATATGAATCTATCCCAGTGATTTAAGACTCATATATTCTGATTCATTTACAATGTCTTATTTTGAGATTATGATACTTTTAACAGTATAGCCTCTCATTTTTCCTCCTGAACTCTTTTTAACTTCCTAATATATACACCGTATATTTTTATTTTTCCTTAATTTGCCATTTTAAACTGTAGGTATCCTATATTCACCATTTCATTATTTTAAAGATCATTTTAAGTCCTATCATCACTTTTTATTACTTTAAGTATTTTGCTTGTCTCTAACCCAGGACAGGATCCAAAGGATCAGCTTACTCATTTCAGTTTCTTTAATCTGTGATTTCACTTTTAAAGCTACTTTTTCTTCCATTCAAGCATATTACTCACATAAACCTGAATGAAGAGTCTGGCTTTCTGTTAGTGAGGCGTCCCTCTCCTGACAGAAAGCCCTGTCTCTTTTGCTATTCTAGCCTCTCTGAGACCTGCCATATGAGATCGTATCTCACATCTATTGGCTAAATAAACTCTACAGCTTTCTAAGCTCGTACGGTTTATTCTTTTTTGTGTGCGCACTCAACCCTTTCTGGGTCGAACCTAATAATTCATCTTAGAATTATTCTATTCTGTTTTGGGTCTTACAGGATATAGTTTTTCCCATTTGAGTTCTACCAGAAAGACTCGGGAGGCAAAATAACATAATGATGAAATTTATTAACAACCAGAAAGCTATACAAAAAGATAAAGTTCTTTGGCGTAGGCCCCGTCCGTAGCACGTATCCGAATGGTTGTAGGCTCGGCATGTCCTGCCCGGAATAAAGGCAGGGGCCTAGCCGACCCCCAAAGGATGGTAAATAGATATCCCAACTGGACGGAGCCTACCCCCCCAAAAAAGGTGAGAGTAATGTATACGCACCAGTGATGAATCTTGCAGATCCTGAAACAGTGATAAAATAATTAGGCATGAAAGGATTTAGTAACGACAAGATCACATAAAGAAAAAGGCCACAATAAGCCACATAAACATGATAGCCTTGAGTGGCGACAACGGCTAGGTAAAGCCACATATACATGACAGCCTTGAGCGGCGACAATGGCCACGTTAGGCCACGTAGACACAAAGCCCTGAGCGGCGACAACGGCCACGTTGTTACCTTTTTATGAAATTGTCACTGGTGTTACCGTCACTGGTGTTACCCGTTTATAGATAAACTTTATTTAAAGCTGTTTATTTAGTTCTTTTGCATAAAATAGCACTAAGATTACATGATTCTAACTTTTCTTTCTCATTGTTAATCTTCCTTTGGACAGATATGGCTAAATTAAGGATATATTGCTAAATTCAGTGCAGCGACTTTACAGACAGCGTATTTTACAGACAATTTTAAAATGTTGTTTATGATCTTTTTCTGACTGTTTTCACTAAGTGTCAATGATAAGTCTTTTATTGTACACCAAATGCAAAAATTTAGTCCAATCTACTTAATTATAGTTGAAAAATTAAGGATCTTTGGTCCTATGTATACGTCACTGGAGATTCATTTTGTCACTGGTGTTACTGTTTTTTGTCTGTCACATTAAATAAAATGTGTCATATGTGACATGGTAATAATTTTACATCCATTGAATTCTGCTACACTCAAGAATTAAGATTTAAAGGATTGCATCATTACTTTTTATAACTGTTTTTCAAATATTTTCATTGTTATAGCAAATACATGGATGTGCAATTGAATTAACATCATTCAATCACACTTTTAACTAACCTGATTAAAATAAAAAAAAAACACATAAAATCCTTATTTTTGCATTATCATTATTATTTTGTAACTCTGACTGCATGTGCTGAAAAAACTGCGAAATAATATTTCATAAAGTTTAAATGTTAGAAAAAGAAATATATTTTAAGACATTTTGTCATACCAAAAGTGGACGTTTCTGTAGAATGACCCAGAAATGAAGACCAAGCCGATGTATATGCGTTAAGTGTAGGGGGGAGCCATGCCTTTAGAAATATAGTATTGAGCCGAATTCAGCAATTTATCTAGTTTAAAATTATCTCTGCTAGCAGGGGGCAGGGTGTTGGATCCGGATTGGCTGAAGGGCAAAGCCGTCTGAAAGCCTGAAAACGAAAGCGAGAATGAGTGTCAGCTATAACATTACAATGGCCGGGAATATGGGCTGCCTTAATAATAAAATTGTGAACAACTGATTGCCAAATTAAGCGTCTTAAGAATGGCATGATCGTAAGACAGGAAGATCTACCTTTGTTGATAATAGCGACCGTGGCTTCGTTATCGCAAAACATCATGATACGTTTCCTTGACCATGCCGGACCCCAGAGAACACTAGCAACCGCTAAAGGATAGATTTCGTGAAGAGCGGATGAAACTGAACCTGATTCTGGCTTGGGAAAATCGATTGGCTAAAATCTCGGCAAACCATTGCCCTTGAAAAAATCCCCCAAAGCCGATAGAAGGGGCAGCGTCGGTGAATAATTGCAATTCGTCAGACGATTCAAGATCATCATTGTAAAAGAAAGAGATGCCATTCCAATAGTTTAGTATGCTAGACCAAAATCTGAGATCAGACAGACATCCTTCATTTAGCTGAATTTGGTTGCATAAATTTGGCACGGATTGAGCGAGCGTTAATAAACGAGATATAAAAGCCCTGCCTTGAGGAATAATACTCATTGCGAAGTTGAGGTGACCTAGCAGAGAGAGCATATCACGCTTAGAAATGAAACGTAACGAGAAAAAAGATTCCAAAAAAGCCCTAATCCGGAGAAGCTTCTCATTAGGAAGAGAAGCTTGCATTTTGTCGGTATCGAGTAAGATCCCTAAGAATTCTAACGAAGTAGAGGGACCCAGGGTTTTCTCTTCTGAGAGGGGAACACCTACATCACTAAAAACCTGCTTAAGAGTATCGAGAATTGTTGTTTTGGATGAGGGGAAATCGATCAGCAAGAAATCGTCGAGCAAATGCAGAACGAAAGGGAGCTTACAGACGTTCAGCAGGATCCAACACAGTGCTTCTGAAAGGGTATTGAAAATATGAGGACTGCTTCTGCACCCGAACGTGAGTCTCACGGTGAAATAAAATTTAGAGTTCCATTTAACGCCGAATAAAGGCCAATCAGAGGGGTGAATTGGCATGGTCTTAAATGCATCCGTGATATCAGCTTTAGCTAACCAAGCGCCTTGATCAGCTAATTTGATCAATTGAATAGCGTTATCGACCGAGGCATAATGCAGAGAAAAGGGTGCCAATGGAATGCATTCGTTAATGCTCGCTGTATGATTAGAATGAGGAGAAGACATGTCGAAGATGAGACGTTTTTTACCGGAGTATTTACGGGTTGCAACACCAATGGAATTAATACGAAAAGGAGAAAAAGGAGGAGAAGCAAAAGGGCCAATGACATATCCTTTATTAACCTCTTTTTCTAAAAGAGCTGAAACCACGTCGGGTTCTAACAGGGCAGATTGTAAATTTTTAGCTACGTAAGAGGTAGTAAGATGAGAAAGGACGCCCACCCCGAAACCCTTGAGACAGACCGGTGATTAAATAATCAACAAAAGTCGGATCAGGATGAGAAGAGAGATAGCGAGAAAGAACTGGAACATTAATTGGAGTGGATGGGTGACTGATCAGAATTTTTTCTGAATTAGGGCCTTCCCTCGGGTAGCAGGCTTGACCCGGCGTGGGCACACGGATTTTGGGTGTGGATCCTTGCATAAGCTACAGATGTGAGCAAATTTACATTGAGCCTATGAACAGACAGATTCATTAAAATTATTACACAAAGAAACACTATTAAATTCAACAATAGGATGACCTCTGCCATCAAAAAAGATTCCTTACATTTTCAGCACCTTGGACAGCGGGTGGGGCTTGACTCGCAAATGTTTTAGGGCAAAATGGAGCCGAATGTCCGTGGGAGCTGTAAACTGCACAAGCCAGGATCTTTTGACCGCCGAAATGACGTACGAGCAGTTCGGTGTCCGTAATTGACCAGATTAATCTTGTATTGAACAAGGAGATGAAGGAGGCAGATTTTGCTGAAAAGGATTTATGGTATTCGTAGAATAACGTACCCCCGTATCGTTGGTTAAAGTCTGCCATCATAGTTAGGTAAAGATCTAACTCTTCCCGGTGATCGGGAAAGACTTGACATAGAATGTCTCTGTAGATGCTAAAGGCAATCACAAATTCGGCGAATGAAAGGTTTCACTGCAATCTGGGGTCAGATGTTTTTAGGAAAACTGCCACGTCACCACAGTCAACTATTTGTCTATCGACTGTGGGCGAAGGAAGCAGTAATGAAGCCAGATTGATGTCCTTACCTTGGATTATGTTAGATCTAAGTTGAGGAGACACCGTAACTGCAGCAGGAGAAACGAAACGCCTACCGAACTCTTGAGCTGGTACGGCCGTAGAGAGGGTGAAGGTTGACATGGCAGATAGAGTGGAAGCATCTTGAAATGGCGTCTGGATCGAGCGATGAGAAGCGGGCATGTCCGAAGAAGTCGACGGCACACATGAGGGAAAACTTGATGCGACGAGAGGATTTTCGAATTTCGACACCTTCGTTTCTAAACATTTGGCAGTCTCAGAAAGGCTTTGGACAACCTGGATGAGCTGATTATTAGCATCCACGGGTTCAGTGAAAGTCGGTGGAGATGACGTAGGTGCAGGCAGCATAGGTTTTTTCGCTGGATGAGGAGATGATGACTTGGCAGATCTCTTCCTGCCAGCTTGTTTGGTCTGGCCAGATGGAGCAGAGGTAGATGGAGCAGAATCATCGGTAGAAGGAGGACTACCCAAGGCATTATGGGCCAGGAGAAGCAGGTCCTCTCTGGATAATCCTTGGCTGATAGGAATGCCAGCGGCCTGGAGAGTACTGATGATTTTTTCCGAAGACCACTGAGCCTATGACGAGTCGCGACACTGAATGCGCGTACTACGATGCACAGGAAGCAGAGATGGAGGGACAAAATCTTCATCAGAATCGGAGTAATCACAAACAGTATGTTTGAATGATGACATTTTGGTTTGCTACTGACGCTATATGGAGATTGGCGTCAGCATCTGCGAACTCAGATAAGTGTAAGTACCAGTGCTTTATACCTGAGTGTTCAATAATGATTGGTTAGATCTGATCTAATGAATGACGTAACATTAGAGTCTTCCCGGCAGAACTTACGCTAGAGCTTACATTTCCAGGTCTCGTCCATGAGGTCAGTTGCTACCCCTTCCTCTCCCTGCCCAGCCTTGGTCACATATCTCAATGGACTTTGTAACAGGCCTACCACTCTCCCAAGGTAACAAAGTGATTTTGGTGGTTGTGGACAGATTTTAAAAAGCTTGCCACATTATTCCATTGCCAAAACTTCCTTCATCTCCACAGACCGCTGAGATTGTATTGCAGCATGTCTTTAGGTTGCATGGCTTTCCCCAAGACGTGGTTTCAGATCGTGGTCCTCAGTTTGCATACAGGTTCTGGAAGGCTTTCTGCCAGCTGATTGGCGCTTCAGCCAGTCTATCATCTGGATTTCACCCCCAGTCTAATGGACAGACTGAAAGAACTAACCAACAAATTGAGACATCCTTGAGATGTCTAGCTTCATCCAACCCAACATCCTGGAGCAAATATCTGATTTGGGCGGAATTTGCCCATAATACTCTTCACCATTCCTCTCAACGGGTATGTCACCTTTTGAATGTCAATTTGGCTATCAACCTCCTTTGTTCTCTAAGCAGGAGCTTGAGGTGGGAGTTCCAGCTGCCCAACATCTGGTTCAACGGTGTCACGGTGTGTGGAGGAAGGCCCGAGCTGCGCTTCTGAAAACTTCATTGCTTCAACAGCAACAGGCCAACCGTCGCCGCAGACCAGCACCATCTCTACGTCCAGGGCAAAAGGTCTGGCTGTCCACCAAGGACCTCCCTATTAGAGTTGAAGCACACAAACTGGCTCCCAGATTCATAGGCCCTTTCAAGGTTTTAAGGAAAGTAAACCCATTTTTCTATCGCCTCCTACTGCCCAAGTCTTTGCGTATAAATCCTACCTTTCATGTTTCCCGCTTAAAACCTGTCAAATACAGCCCTCTGTCTCCTGCCACCAGGCCACCCCCAGCACCACAAATCATTGATGGCCAGCCAGCAGCATACAGGGTCAAGCGGATACTGGACACTCAACTGGTTTGTGGTAGATGGCAGTTTCTACTGGACTGGGATGGATATGGGCCAGAGGAGCGGTCTTGGGTCCCCACTCGCCATACAAACGGGACAAGACGGTGACTGTGACATTACACCCCCCTCCGGTGAGGCGCGTCCTCGCACAGTAAAGGGACATCTAAGGGATGGCCGGAGGGGTTCTGGAGGTGGACTGAGTGATGGTGATTGGAGTGAAGGGAGGACGACGATCCCATGGTGGCGTTGGTGGTGGACGACTAAAGGCGCAGACCCAGAGCTCCCCAGAACTGACAGTCCACGGCAGAGGGGAGGAGCCCAGATGGTGTTGGGCAGACTGACGGCATCTGGGGGACAACTGACGGAGACTCGGCAGGTGGATCCAGGGGTGTAGACGGAGAGCTGGCAAACTCCCGCGACATTACAGGCTTAGCAGACCACGGCGACGATCGGTGAAGGTAGAACTGGAGATCCCAAGAGCTGAGGTGACGGCAGTGCGATGGAGGACAGAGGCGACCCCGAGGGGAAGGATGAACTCCCTGTAGTCGTAGGGGTGGAGGGACGGAGTGGAATGGACCGCCCGCAAGTCCGTGGTGGAAGAGGTGGGAGGAATGACCAAGGGGGAGCCGGTCGGACGAGGGAGACTGGATGAGCCGTCAGTCGGAGGGTCTCCGGTGGAATCGTATGTGGGAGGAGCCTGGATGGAGCCGGCAGATTGACGGGCCGAGATGGAGCGAAGAGGTCGATGGCGGGAGGCGAAGCCATAGGATCCTCTTGCCTGGGTGCTGCGGATGGATGTATGACCTGCGGCTCGACGTCACAGGGATTACCCGGAGACGGCACAGGGCTGTGGATATCCGGCAGCGATGGGACTGAAGGACTGGCTGAGCTCTACAGTGACATCAGCGTGAGCAGAGTAATGGTAAGGAAGATAGAGTTCATTGTGTAGTCCATAGAAAATGATGCCGACGAAGATGATGATCCCGGGTGGGATAGGGTGGGAGTAGAATCCTTGAAGTCAATCAGCCAGTCCTCCCTCTCCTTGGTCGTCTCTCCCTCATCCACAGATGTCGTGGGCTCACGCCCTTGGTCAGACGCTAGCTGAGAGTCCTCCTCCAGGGTGAGGGTCACCTCTGTCCTCGTAGATTCGAGCTCAGGTTAACTCGTCACGGTTGGGGTTAACTCTACATCTGCAGGGGGCTCACACGAGTACTCCACGGTCCTTGGGGACGATCCGGGCTCTGGGTCTGGCTGTGATCTGGACCAGGACACGACACTCTCCAGACACCGGATGATCGCTTCTCTCCAGTATAGTCTGGTGGTGTCTGGGAGGTCAAAAGGATGGTGGAAGTTAGCCCCGATCCAGAACAATGACTTCAGGGTCTTGTCGTCGTAGGGGCAGGTGAGGGCAAGATGAATAAAGTTCTGGGTGAACAAACAAAATTAAGCGCAAACTTATTTGTGTAATCCATTCTCTTTGGAACGGCATTCTGTCACGGGTAGCTGCAGGCAAATAGACGAAGAAGAAGGAGATAATCCAAAACATAGTTTATTTAGAGAACACACAGAAGAACGGTTAGCAACACTGACACCCTGACATTAACAATACCGGACAACGAACTGAACACAGGAAGAAACTAAAATACACAATGTAAATGACAAAGAGCTGTGAGGGTGATTGGTGTCCATGGTGACTGATGAGTGGTGGGAACTAGGAACAAAGAAGCACATGACAACTAAAACAAAGGGAACGAGACGGTGACTGTGACACATGGCAAGGAATTACGATAACACTTTATTTTTGGTCTTTTAACTAGTTGTCTATTAGCATGCATATTAATAGAATATTGGCTATTTATTAGTACTTATTGATCATGTAGCGATTCATACAGTTATTAATCAATTTATGGGTGGAATATGAATATAATAATTCATAAAGCTTTATGAATAATTATTATGCACATACCGACCCAAGGGGGAATTAACCATATGTGGTGAATTAATTACAACGAATTATAATCAATCACATATATGATTAGTTCTGGTTTAATAATTATGTAGAGAAACTATCAGTTCGTCCGGCAAACCGAGAAAAGTTCTCCACAGACTATTACAACGGAAATGTTATCCTCTGGCCACGAGGATAAATTCCTATGATAGCATCCAAACGTAAAGCAAGGATAGGATCGAAACGTTAAAGTGACCTGGTCTTTGTTGAACGAGTAAGAGAACAAAGAGCATGGATATAATGTATTTAATATATGAAAACTACTAATACATAGGTTATACGTCTAAATACAGAATATACAAATATATACAAAAGGGGAACGTAGAGACATACAGAATATACAAATATATACAAAAGGGGAACGTAGAGACAGGACAGGAAGGATGGTCAAAGAATGGCAAATTACAACAGTTAACCCTTTGAAAGCCAGCACAGAAATCAGTTTAAACAAATTTCAGAGAAATTATAATACTTGCTTATGGTTCAAGTCGGTGTGCAGCAGAGTTTCAATGCGCCTGGCTTGGTTGGTCCTTTCCGAGAGGGTTTCTCCGGCGGGGTTTTCAAACGAGGTTTAACTGACGCGCAAGATGACAGAGAAGAAAGAAGAGAGAGAGTCCAAGGAGATGGTCATCCCAGAAGGAGAGCGCGTGATGACAGCGCTGTCGCCTGAGGCAGTTCAGGGGCAGTCGAGAGACAAACAGGAGACAACGGAAAAGTTGTGTGTCGTTGTTTTTATGGAAAACCAAGCTAACACACCCCCTGAATTGTAACGGCCAATAGATGCGCAGCACTATTTGGCGGGCAAAGTTCCTTTGTTTGGTCTCCTAGCTGAATTTATGACTATCAGATCAGATTTCGAGATGGAGTACTTTCTTCACAGTATCATTAAACACATAGAAAAATGCATTTGTCAGCTATGTGACATATCTCAGTGAATGATCAGTAGCCAGAGCTTTAAAACGAGATCAAACTCGATAGATCAGACAGGCATATAAAGGAAGTTATGGTTTACAGATAAAATTCCCTTATTACAACTAAAACTAACTCAACTACAGTTATTTAAACTAAGTCTAAACATTAGGAAACATGCATACACTTGAGATACATGATGGGTACATACATGGATGTGACTTGGCATAGTTATATTTTACATATACAGTCAATAATGTATGTTTGTGTGTTTTTGTGTGTGTCTATGTGTGTGTGTGTGTGTGTGTGTGTGTGTGTGTGTTGGAATGTGATCTGGTCCGTCTCTGGGCTCACACCAGGGGGTCGATCCTTTGAAGTCTCCAGAGCTGGAGAGAGGGCATTGCTGTTTAAAGTGGGAACTGTTTCATCTTTCAGTAAAAGCCTTTGTGCAAATCCAGCATTGAAGTCGTGTAGATTCTGGAAGCTGTCGTTTCAGCTGACTTTCAGCGCTGTAACTTTGCAGATGTTGTTTATGCTCAAGCAGCAACATTACACACTAACTAAAGTTAAAAAAGTGAAATTGCAATGAACCACCCCTTTAACAGAAATTATAAATATTTAATAGTAATTATTAATATATTTTTATAGTTATACATTTTGTATAAATTTATTTATCAAAATAGTATTTCCCAGGCTCAGTGATATTTCTAAAATTGTAAACATTGTAAGCAGCCAGCTGGTTATGATGGTGTAATAAAGCCCCTCAGTAAAATAGAGACTCTTTCAGTCAGGATTTATTTTGTGCTACTGACTGGCTGTACATACTATTTTCAATGATGGCCCAGTCATTTAAAAGTTCAATTTAAATATTACCTGATTTCAGCTTTAAGGCATATTCTAAGTATTCGTCCTCAGTCACGTATTTGCCACTGATTTTTTGCTCCAAGGTGAAGTCCCTCACAGCCCAGGGAAGAACTTCATAAACTCTGAGTCATCTTCATCCTCATCAGAGGATTTGACCTTTATATTCTCAGTCAATTCTGTGACATATCTGGAGGTGGTTTAGGTTTGAACACTAAGCAAACAGAGAAAATAAAAAATGGCATTGAGAAAATAGATAACTACATGTGTGAATAACATGGACATTTAAAGGAACACTATGGTGTCTTAATATGTTTCACAGAAGAATTATTTATTCTTTGACTCCTGGTAATCTTCATGTAGTTGTTTGTTGGCACAGCCTCGCTGTCTGGGGTGGGCAAATTGTATAATTAGTGGTTACTGCACTTAAAATACCCAGATAAGACATACCAAGACATATGCTCTGAGATACCCACTCTTTTCTGTTTACCCGAGTTTCTTTTGTTGAGGTGGGAGTCAGGTGCTTCATTGTTTTCATCCACTTCATCCACTGTCCTGCATTTAAGTTTCTGAGCCTTTTTATTCCTCTTGAGGTGTCAAGATAATGGAGGAATTTGTATTCAGCTCGAACAGTCTCTTTACATTGGGTTCTTTAATTAGTGCCTAGGCTCCCCTGCGGCTCTCTTCAGGTTTAGAGTCTGGGTTATGAGTGTTATGAGTCTTTGACAATTATATTATGCCACTCTCGTATTTGCATCCCTTCTGATGAAGTTGAGAATTGCATTCTTTCCCTGGAAGTAGTGGTAATATTGAAGGTCATTGTACTAGCTTTGTACCCAGCAAGCTAAATACTATGCTTTGCAAGGGAGGAAGGAAAGTTGGAAGAAGGCCAGGACTTCCTTTACTATAGAAGTATAGAAGCATGGGTATATTCTCCATCTATTGAAGGATATTGGCTTGGGCACCACATCTTTATGAGTCACTTTGGATGCTCCCTTGGGGTTGACTTGCTCTGATTCTGGCCAAGTAATTCATAGAGTCAGTTTATGCTATGCCCATTATGTTTGTTCATATTCACAGCTTAGTGAGACAAACATTCCCTACAGCATGGCATAGTTGGTATTGGTTCCACTTCGAAATGGAACTTCTAGGTTATGTATTGTTGTTGATAGCCATACCCTGCTTCATTGGAATAATGCAACTTTGATACTAAAAGTGCATTTCTTATCTATAAGAGTAGTAGATTAATAAAAAGAAAGACAGAACTACAGAAATTAATTGGAAAAACATTTATTGAGATAAATGATTGACAAAAGTAATAATTATTAAAAATATATACAGGACATGATGGAAATAATGTGTGAGAAAAAGAATAATGAGCGATAGCTTCTTTATATTAAAAAAAATATATAGTAATACCTTGGAGGAAATAATGTCTGAGAAATAGAATAATGAGCGATGGCTCTTTATATAAAGAAATTGTAAAGTTATACCTTGGAGGAAATTATGTAGAAATGAAGAAATGAATAATGGAGAAATTAAAGCTCTAGCATAAGTTCTGCCGGGAAGACTCTAATGTTACGTCATTCATTAGTTTAGATCTAAGTTCTTGGCCAGTTCACCAGGCAAGAAAGCTCAGCAAATTCCTCCACGTACCTCTCCAGCGGGCAACCGTCCTGTCTGAGGGTCCACAGACGGTCCACCGCTGCCTTGTTGAAGGCTTGAGCCCAGAGTAAGGCCCTTCCTGTGAACAGGGATATGAGAAAAGCCACCTTGGATCGTTCATTGGCGAATCTATGAGAAAGCATTTCTATGTACAGGGATATTTGAAGCAGAAAACCGCTACATTCAACCGCCTCACCCGAATAGTTGGAAGGCAGGGCCATGGGACTAGCAGAGGCAGAATGAAGGTGTGGATCCGAAGATAGAGCCGCACGAAGGGCGCTGATGAGCCCTTCGAAGGGATTCTCAGCAGCAGGAGCCGAGAGCTCCATCTCCAGTGTGAGAATGGTATGGTCTGGTCTTCTGTCAGCAGATATACACGGAACACAGAGGTAAGAGTTTATAATATGACAGGTTTATTGACAGGTGAGGAGAAACAACACAGATGAGTGGGAAATCCAGACACCCTTCGTCTTGGACTCGATGGTGCTGCCCAGTGCAAACCCTAAAAGAGAGAAAGAGCTAAGAAACATGGAACACAGATCACCAAAATATTTTGTTTACTTCTTTGTCAAATTGAGTAGTGCCTTATTTATATTGTGACAACTTGTGTGCTTCATTTCATATTAAATAACGGTCTTGCTGAACTAGAGAAAGTCACAAACATCTGTGAAATGGTTTGAGAGTTACAGTTTTCTGACAAATTTCCACCTGGATCTGGAGTTTGTTAGGTTATAACAACAACAGTGTCTTCTGACAGACTGACAACACAAATGTCTTGATAACATGTTTATTATAGGTGCCCTAGAATTGAAAATTGAATTTACCTCGGCATAGTTAAATAATTAGAGTTTTGTACATGGAAATGACATACAGTGAATCTCAAACACCATTGTTTCCTCCTTCCTATGTAAACTAGATTTTTGCAAAAGACCTCTGAAAAACAGGCGAATCTCAACATAACACAGACTGTGACGTAACAGTCGGGATCATTAATATGTACGCCCCCAACTTTTGCATATACCAGCCCGTGTTCAAGGCATTAGACAAGCCAGTATTAATGTCTGGAGCTGCACAGCCAAATCAACAGACTTTATGCAGGTAAGCAAACAAGGACAATAGCGAAAAATGGCAGATGGAGCAATAATAACTGACATGATCCATGATAACATGATATTTTTAGTGATATTTGTAAATTGTCTTTCTAAATGTTTCGTTAGCATGTTGCTAATGTACTGTTAAATGTGGTTAAAGTTACCATTGTTTCTTACTGTGTTCACGGAGACCAAAGCCATGTCGTTATTTTCATTATTAAACACTTGCAGTCTGTATAATTCATAAACACAACTTCATTCTTTATAAATCTCTCCAACAGTGTAGCATTAGCTGCTAGCCACGGAGCACTATCAAACTCATTGAGAATCAAATGTAAACATCCAAATAAATACCATACTTACATGATCTGATATGCTGCACAATGAACACTTTGTAAAGATCCATTTTAAGGGTTATATTAGCTGTGTGAACTTTGTTTATGCAATGTATTACAGAGTTGCGAGCTTGGGTCGGGGAGCGCGAGTATTTAAAGGGGACACGCACATGTGGGGCCGGGGGCCTTGGGCTTTCGCCCTCCAGCTTGTACCTTCGCCTGGGATTTCTTGTCTCCGGCTGGTTCAGCACATGTCTTGATGTTTTAATGCTTCACATATTATATGAGGTGCACACACACATTCATTTGAAGCTTAAAACAAGTTAAAACCAAAAAAAAAAAAAAAAAAAACACACATAGGGTAAGTGTGGCGTGTGCGTGGCAGCCTGGGCTTTGCACTGGGCTGGTTCCATGCTGCACGCCATGCTTTTTTAATGCATTATACACTAGTCGACATAAACATATGCCTATCACGAGTATAGCAACGAAAACAGCTATATTTAAAAAAAACAAAACAAAACAAAAAACACAAAAAACAAAGACAGGGTAAGCGTGGCATGTGTGGGATGGCCGGAGATGGGTGTGGATATTGGGACCCTGGGCCCCGCAGCACCTCACCTTGATAGCCCGCTGCAATATGACGCTGGCGGGGGTCCATCTTGTGCCATGGCAATGAGGGGGATCAGAGACAGCCTTATAATACCTTATCATTAATAGCTGTATCAATATTATTATTATTATTATCATCATTGCTATTACTACTAGTCATTGCTATTTTGTCCTCTTCCTGATCCTTTAACCTCCCCCTCATTCCGGATGATTTTATTATTATTATTATAACTCTGGTTATGTCTGTTGTACTTCCTTACATGCTCCTTTATTCATATATTTCCATTCCCACACCCAGTTACACTTACACTTACACTTACACACACACACACACACACACACACACACACACACAAAAATCTTACTGGCTGTTATGTATGTTTTGTTGTACATGTATTGGTATTTTGCATTTAATGTCTCAACTGTAAATATTGTAATTGTCTGTTTGCATAATTAAAATAAATAAATAAATAAAAAATAAAGGGGACACGCACAGAATCGGCACATATTTAATTATGCCCCAAATTAGGCATTTTTTAAAAAACTTTTTTTTTATTGGAAACAAAGAACAAAGAACAAAGGGTCATCATAGGCATTACAAAGTCAAGACAGTACAATTTCCATGTACTCTTTGGCATGCAGTATCTCACCTATTCTCAATGGTCTGTGTACACAATCCATTTATGCCAATACTTAATACATTCTCAGAGTTAAGTCTAACAGAAAATGTAAGTCTCTCCATACAATATATTTCATTTACAATTTCCATCCACTGATTTCTTGTTGGAGGATCAACCTGCAACCATTTACGTGTTATGGCCTTCCAGCTACTTGCTAAGAATATTTTTAATAGGTATTTATCACTGTTTAAAAGTGTTTCAGGTATTTTTCCAAGGTACAGAGTAATGAAAGAAAATTTAAACTCCTCCCCTAATATTTTCCCAATTTCAGCTGCTACTTCATGCCAATAGGGCTGTATTTTTGAACATGCCCAGAAAATATGGAAATGGTTAGCCATTGGGGCTCCACATTGCCTCCAACAATAGCCCAGACTCTGTTCACCCTTGCGTATTGCTGTTAACTTGGGAGTTATAAAAAATCTTATGTTCTTCCATCCAAACTCCCGCCATGATCTTGAGTTTGTTGTATTTGTCTGTGTAACACATATTTTTGTCCAGTCTTCCTCTGTTATTTGAGAGTCTGATTCTTTCTCCCATTTTTGTTTTACATAGTTCGACGTATGATTTTTACTAATTTGTATATATCCATATAATTTTGATACTAACTTTTTATTATCTTCTTTTAAGTATGCGTTAATAAAAGCTGTGATCAAGTTATCATCACCCATTCCTGTATTTTTAAATTCTTTATTAAAGTAATCCCTAATTTGCAAGTATCTATAAAAATCCTGATTTTCTAATCCGAATGTGTCTGACATGGCCTGGTAACTCAATAAGTTTCCATTAGAAATGACTGAGCAATAGGACGTAATTCCTCTCCAGCTCCATTGTTTAAACCTCTCATCCAGTCTAGCGGGTATAAAATCTGGATCATATGCTATCCACTGTAATACCCCAGCCTGTTTTTCTAGTTGTAATTGCCTCAAAGCCCTAAACCACAACTTTAATGAAAATACAGTCCAGTTATTTAATTTCCTATAACTCCTCTCAGCTAGATTTTTGTTCCCAAGTAATGATTATAAAGTGTATCTATCTGTGGGGTTTCAAGAGTTTTCCATCTTGCCTCATAGCTTGGTATACACCAACATATTAAAGGCTTCAATTGTGCAGCATAAAAATAATCCTGAAAACAAGGTAGGGCTCTACCACCCTTCTCTTTAGCCAGCTGTAATGTCTTAAACCTTATCCTAGGTCTTTTACCATTCCAAACAAACCTCTATGGGGTATTTTGAGCTGAAACTTCACAGACACATTCAGGGGATACCTTACACTTATATCACATCTTGTGAAAAAGGGTTCTAGGGCACCTTTAAGAAATACCACATGGTTACAACCATGGCCTAAGCCTTTTGACCACCAGCCTTAATTCAAAACAGCAGTAACTGTCATTGGGTTGCTCTTTGGATGTTGCTGCCTGTATAATTTTAACCTGTTTGTTGTCCCGATTCATCAGGTAGGACTTCCCGGTGCGGTAGAGACCCACCACGGCCACCACCACCACTGGCTGCTGGATCTGCTGCAGGATCTGTAGAGCTGACTGCTGCACACACAGCTTCCCATCTGACCCCGTGTCAATCAAACACACTGGTTTGTCCATGATCACTGCAGATTTAGCTTACACAAACACACACACACGTTGGTATTTTTTTACTAAGACTTTACATGGGTGTAATGGTTTTTATACTGAGCTAATGATATTTTGTATCCCCTACTCCTAACCCCATCTCAGACAGTTGGGATTTCCTCATAATGTAACAAATTCCCTATAAGTATGTCAAATCAGTACACACACTAACAGATTTAACATACATGGAAATGCCTTCATAATTTTTTTGGACCATGTGGTGAAGGACCACAATAGGATGGATCAGGTAGTTGTGGTGGGGCCATGGACATGGGAACCACCAAGGCAACTCTGGTGGAACTGGAGAACACCATGGTCTCAGTGTCATGGGGCACAGCGAGTTCACCGCTGCCTCTGGAAGAAGCTGTAATGGTCGCGTCGCCTTGGGGAAAGATGGTGAAGATGAAACCAGATGGTGCCTGCCATTACAGGAAAGCAGTTAATGGTGGCAGGACCTCTAATTTTCTACTACCTCTGGAAGTGGTCGAAAGCGGACAAGCTAAAAATGTTTAAAACCCCGTTTA
The DNA here is from genome assembly GCA_028476615.1 of Culter alburnus. Lineage (NCBI taxonomy): Eukaryota > Metazoa > Chordata > Actinopteri > Cypriniformes > Xenocyprididae > Culter > Culter alburnus. The sequence continues at coordinate 94,047 of JAOTNS010000763.1, forward strand.
CAGCTGTATTTGTTCTACTTTGCCGTCTACCTGTGATCCAATCAGTCAAAACGCCTCTTAATACAGGAATTTATTTACACCCACCAATGCAGTCACGCAATTCTAGATTCTCTTTTCATTTAAGTCTCTCTCATTAATCTTCTCTTTAAATATCTTGAGCCTGAAGGGCTTATAGAGTTTGACACTAGCAAGCCTTACATTGCATATTGTAAAAATCTCCTTTAATGTCATCATTTTTATTTCTATCGTTTAGTAGAGCATACAGATGGCACAATTTCATTAAATAAAAATGGTGAATAACCTAAATGTGTTTCTTACCTGAATATTGATAGTACTCAAGTAATTAACCACCCCTCTCTGCCACACACACACACACACACAGGTTTTGTTTTTACAAATACCATCTGTTTATTTGAAAAACCTTATTTGTCACTGTTTAAAATGAAATACCAATGTCAAATAAAACATAATTATGATTATAATTATAATTATGACACTATACACACAAAATATGCTTGGGAAGTGAAATTTAAATTTCCTAAACCATCATATCAAATATCACTGAAGTTCAAGTGAAGATAGAATGAGATCAAATGTATTGTTTTATTGTAAGGTTATACCTCTATATATTCCTCTGCTGAGTTTGATGATCACAGAATTAAAGCATTTCAGGAGATACAACATCCACCTGAACATTGTGCAATCTTCTCCTGAATGGCCTTCTCCTGTTCTCTCTGTTGCTGCATCATCATAGCCATAGACTGCTGATGTCTCCTGTTTGTGTTCTCTAACATCTCTGCAAACTCTCTAGCTCTATTACGCTCAGCTTCAGCATTCTGTCTCTTGAACTCTTCTGTCTCCTGGGTCTTCATATCAGCTTTCTCCTTAAAGCCCTTCTCTAACAGAGCAGCCTGCTCCCTCAGTTTACTCTTCATGGCACGCTCAGCTTCCTCTCTCTGGAGCCTCAGCTCCTCATCCATCTTCTCCTTCACCTGGCTCATCCTCTCTTCATTACTCTGTTTCTCTGCTTCCATCTTCTCTTCGAGTTGTCGCTGCTTCTCCTCTTTAGCTTTGATTTCCTGCTGCAGGAGGGCTGCTTTCTCTATTTCCTCTGGTTATTCATTGACAAAAAGAGAAAGAAGAAAACTGATTTTACATGTCATTCATTGTCCTTTAAGGAAATATACTTCTGTGAATGCTTATAAATATACTTATACACCTTTTAAGAAGAACACTTCCTTCCATTTTCAACTTCCAATATTTTACTAAGAGTTTATCTCATCTGAAGGGGTGGATTCTAGAATCCACTGCCACTTCAATATATATCTTTTAAGTTATTGATCAACATTTATCTTTCTGTTAAATTACTTGAATGGCTTCTTCAAATGTATGTTAAAGCATTTATTTTCCTTTTCAAACAATAGAAAATAATTTTGAATCTTGTCTGTACCTCTCACTGAGAAAAAAGAACATGTTATCAGTATGTTTTGGGGAAAGTTTCCTGCTCAGAGCAGAGCTCAGATCAATTTCAGCCTTGAAGAAGCTGTGAATCATGTGTATCTGTGTATGTGTGCGCTAAGCAGTGATGGGAATAACGGCGTTATAAATAAACGGCGTTACTAACGCCATTACTTTTTTCAGTAATGAGTAATCAAACGAATTACTTTTTCTCCCGTTACAACGCCGTTACCGTTACTGACAAAAAAAATGCCGCGTTACTATAATTGAGCTCACTGAAGTGGTTTTCATCAGAGTAGCCTATCTCTCAGCCATAGGACCTGCAAAGTTTTTTCTCTGGTGTGTGCTGCAGTTAGTCATACACAAATATAATTTTAAACTGATAATAATGTACGATGCGCTGTGTGTGTGTCTGTCAGAGCAGAGCTTAAACCAGAACACCCTTTTTGATGTTTGATCAAAAATATGTGAAATGAGTTTTTTTCTAGTCGACTAGTAGTTGTTCATTTAAAGGTGCCCTCGAATTAAAAATTGAATTTATCTTGGCATAGTTGAATAACAAGAGTTCAGTACATGGAAAAGACATACACTGAGTTTCAAACCCCATTGCTTCCTCTTTCTTATGTAAATCTCATTTGTTTAAAAGACTTCCGGAAAACACGCGGATCTCAACATAACACCGACTGTTACGTAACAGTCGGGGTGTACGCCCCCAATATTTGCATATGCCAGCCCATGTTCGAGCATTAGACAAGGAAAGGCAGTATTAACGTCTGGATCCGTGCACAGACAAGGTAAGCAAGCAAGAACAACAGCGAAAAATGGCAGATGGAGCAATAATAACTGACATGATCCATGATAACATATTTTTAGTGATATTTGTAAATTGTCTATCTAAATGTTTTGTTAGCATGTTGCTAATGTACTGTTAAATTAACTACTGTTAAACTGTTAAAGTTACCATCGTTTATTACTGTATTCACGGAGACAAGAGCCGTCGCTATTTTCATTATTAAACACTTGCAGTCTGTATAATTCATAAACACAACTTCATTCTTTATAAATCTTTCCAACAGTGTAGCATTAGCCGTTAGCCACGGAGCACAGCCTCAAATTCATTCAGAATCAAATGTAAACATCAAAATAAATACTTTACTCACATGACTCGATGTATGCACACAGCATGCATGACGAACATCTTGTAAAGATCCATTTGAAGGTAGACTTGTGCCGATATTCGGTAATGCGATAAATCGCGATAATGAATATGCGTGATATTGTAATCGTCGGCACTTCAGAATACCGTAAATAATAATTTATTACCAATTATTAATTTTTTATAAGGCAATTAAGAATACTTTACCCATCAATCGTATAAATGTACAACACCGCTGTATTCTGCGTCAAAAGGACCGCGCTCAGATGTAAACAATCCCAACGTGCACGAGAAGCACATGGCGGAACGAGTGAAGGAGACGAGCTGAATGAAAGTGCGCGTTCACTCTCTGACAGCAGAGGGCGCTGATGGAACAGCAGCGTGCAGCGGTTACCACGGAAACCGTGCAAACAAAGCAACTGCGCTAGTGAAGTTTTTAAAATGCTTCAAACAGCCATTCATTTTTTTGTAATCTCAGTGTTGTTCATCACAGCACCAAATACTGAATACTTAAAAAAGACTTAAAAGGATATTTATTTTCAAACCTAAACATTTTTATATTTTAATCTGGACTACAACATGCCCTAATGATTAGAAATGTTCTGATTATTTGTTATTGTTCAGTAAAACTTTGAAAACATACAGCTTCATTAGTTAACATGTTAATTCATTATCACTAAACTGACAATAAAAATACTTAAAGTATTAATTATATTAATTAATGTTAATTTCTTAGTTACTATTTAATAACATTACTAAATCAAAATAACTTATTTAATGGACCTGAGATAAAACTAACAATGATCAGTTGTGTTTCTAAACTAACATTAACAAAAAATAACACTTTCTGTAACAAATGTAGCTATTGCTCAATCTTAGTTAATGCATTAAATAGAGTAAAGTGTTATCTGTTGTTTGTTATAGCCTTCTTTTGCATTTTAATCTGTTTGAAAATTTCAGTCAGAGTTGTTTTTGTTTTATTACAAAAAGAGTTCTTAAACCTGTTAAACTATGACAAAAATGGTTTTGCAACTTATTTTAATATCGTGATAATACCGTATACCGTGATAAAAGCTTCATCAATTAATCGCAACATGAAATTTGATACCGTCACATGCCTATTTGAAGGTTATATTAGCTGTGTGAACTTTGTAAATGCGCTGTAATATAGTCGAGAGCTCTTGAGGCAGGAAGCACGCGATTTAAAGGGGCGGCGCTGAAAATGATGCCCCAAAATAGGCAGTTAAAAAAAATGAATTTAAAAAAATCTATGGGGTATTTTGAGCTGAAACTTAACAGACACATTCAGGGGACACCTTAGACTTATATTACATTTTGTGAAAAAGCATTCTTGGGCACCTTTAAGCTATTAGTTGACTAATCACATTTATATTAATTTAATTTCTTAAATACTGGAGAGAATAAACCATAATAATGAGCGTTTACATAATATAGGCTATATAGCACTCATGCGCACGCATAATTGCCATAAAGAACCGACAAATGTAATGATTATGAGTGTGACAAAAACAGCAAGGAGACATTTTAATTGTTTATTAATAAAGTAATGTTTTCTGAATCAGTGTCGGCTGCAAAGATGAAGCTGACATTACTGACTCTCATCATCTGCTCATATGGACGCGCCTAGAGAGAGAATGCACATTTCATCCGGATTAGGCTACATAATCAGAGTAGCCTATTTCTTTTCATTTTTAATTACTTCATTTTCATTAAAGTAGATATTTGAAGCTTTCTATAGATATATTTTTCATGTCTGCGAGGCAAGCAGCCTCTGAGTTTCGGTTCATTTAGCCTATAAGACGCGCTCCAGTTCACGCGCCAGTGATCGCACCTGCGCCTCCATGTCATGATTTTATTGTCTGCTATATTTGCTTCTTATATATTAAATCCAGGCAATGGTCTACTTGCACTGAGCCTCATGACGCACATCCGGTTTGATATATTACGGCTCAGTTGTTTCCGGTTACATCTATTTTCAATGGGCTGTTATCACATAGATAACTAAACGCCTCTTAAAATGAGAGTTTTTAGGATGATTTTAAATTCCAGACATATTCAGAGACCGGAGAAGAGATATTCTGATGATTACTGTGTACAGACCTTTCCAAACTCAACCAAACTTTAAGTTTAATCCAGCATAAGCTGTGATTCTTTCACCACAGGTGTCAGCGCTCTACTGGTGAATGCATCGCTGCAGTGTGAGACGTGATGAATAAGATCAGAATGAACATAATATTATTATTTAATTTTAGTCACTATTCTGAGCCATTTTTTTCACTGACAATCATTTGTATGTAATTCACACATTTATGCATTCTAATATTTAAAGTAGTTGCGCTGTCATTGCATTATTCTTTAAGATTAATTAAATATTTAACATCGTTAAGGCAGTTTTCACATTCATTCAACTATTTCAAACACTGGAATAAAAGAGCACCAATGCAAGCAATATCCTACTGCTCGTACGGAAATTAGCCATAGTTACTACACTCTTACTATAGTAAAACCATGATTCGCCTTCTTAAGTATTTGATTAATTATAACTATTATATATAAAAGGTAAGTTATAAATCATCAGCTTGGTTTGTTTGTGCATGTCTTATATGCTCATCTGCTCGTTTAAATTCATTTAAATGTTAATTTAACAGGTATGAAATATGATGACTAAGAGAAAAACACTGCTAATGACAAGACGAGCACTTGATGGCGGCAGGTTAGTGGGGAAATATATTTATTTATTATTCAGAATAAGCATTTGGAAGCAAAATACATTATAAAAAAAAATTCAGCAGGTTGAAGATAATTAATGTTAATGCAGAGAATATAATTAATTGTTTAAAAAACATTTAGCAACCCTAAAACATATTAATAATCTGCGTTTTCACGAGAAGCTCTCTGTATATAAGTGTATAGAAGTAGTTGTGCAAGTAGTCCATTGGTTGATGAAACATTGATTAAAATTAAGATACAATTTTTAAAAAATGAAATTCACTTTAAAGAAAGGCTTTCCACAAAACAAAACTTAATGAAGTGGTCAAAATCATATCTGACCCACTCCATGTCTCCCAATATATTTGCGCATCTTATGATGCATCTTACTCATGCTGTTCACTTTTCATAATCGAATAAATGGATTTAAAACATAACATAGGACTATTTAAACATAAATATGAAACTACGTTTTTCTTTAATGGCTACCAACACAGTAGCCTACAGAGAAATTTCATGTCGTGAGCAAGAGCGGATCATGAGTCAGGAGTCGGATCAAGAATAATTTATTCTTAGACTTATATGTAATATAAGTAATATTGGGGGCATTCAATTTATTTGGTATATTTTTATTTTTATTTATTTTTTAAAAAAGTAACGCAATAGTTACCTTCCCTGGTAATTAGTTACTTTTATAATGATGTAACTCAGTTACTAACTCCGTTACTATTTGTGAGAAGTAACTAGTAACTATAACTAATTACTTTTTTAAAGTAATGTGCCCAACACTGGCGCTAAGTGTTCTGTGCAGGTCCTTTGTACTGGTGGACAACTGGCACTCTGCTTGAGACCAGCAGATGCCATGTCATGACCCCATAAGGACATCCGGTACCTAAATCCAGAGTCCCCCTCGTCAACATCCTGACGAAGGGAGATATGCTTCTGACTATCTGTCCATGTGTGGAAGATTACCAAATTTGTCTATTTTTCTTAGCCAATCAGAATCATTCAACCTGAAGTAATGACATAGTTAACTCTGTTAGAGTATAATTGTTATGGAAATGTGAATGTACGCAGAGCGATCTACAAACCCCTTGTGAGACTTGAAGCTGGCTTCTGCTGATGACATTGCAAACTATTCTTCAGTAAAATTTTCTTCAATTTATTTATTTAATTTTTTTTTTTTTTACTTTGACTCCAGGTCTTTAACTGTAAAATTCCCCTACACATCTAAGTTGCACTCTTTCAAAAACATCAATATCATATTGAATATGAGTTAGAACTGAATTAAAGGGATAGTTCTTTCAAAAAAGAAAATTCTGTCATCATTTACTCACCCTCATGTCCTTTCAAACCCCATAAGACTTTCATTCATCTTCGGAACACAAATGAAGATCTTTTTGATTAAATCTGAACGCTTTCTGTACTTCCATTGACAGTCTATGCAACGACCACTTTCAATAGCACCACAATGTATACATGTTGTGTTGGCAAAAGACCAGGCATTGCACGAACATGGATTGGAGATTAATATTTTGTAAATAAAGTGGTAAATTATTTTTTTATTTTTTCAAAACAAAGCACTCGTGACACTTCATAAAATTGAGGTTAAACCACTGGAGTCACATGGATTACTTTGTTTTTACTACCTTTCTTAAGCTTGAAAGTGGTAGTTGCAAAGGGTTGTCAATAGAGGGACAGAAATCTCTCAGTTTTCATCAAAATATCGGCATTTGTGTTCCGGAGATCAACTAAAGTCTTACGGGTTTGTAACGTAATGAGTAATTAATGACAGAATTTTCATTTTTTTGGTGAACAAACCCTTTAAAATGGAGCCAGAAGAGTTCAAAGTACTGATCTTGATCACATTGATCTTGATTCATAATGATAATGGCATACACAGCCAACCTGGACTGTAATTGTTATTGCAGGGTGCAATTCTTGGACCCTTGAAAAAGCTTGTACTAAAATAACTTGGCTGTTACATCTTCATTTCCATTCAGTGTCTCAGCAGTACTCTCACAAGTACCTAAACCTTTGAGCACCTCTTACACAAGGAACCTGGTAAGAATATACAAACAGGGAAATTAGGATTTAAATGGTTAAGACTCTCACCCTTAATCTTTTTTTCCTTTTCAGTGAGATTTTCGTCAGCCTGTAGAATTGCTTTAGAATCCACTGACTTCTGCTTCAGAAACTCCTCTAGGACCTCTTTCAGCCTATTGACATAGAGACATAATTATGATGACAATCATATTTCTGTAATGTGTACTATGTGTAAACAGGTGCAATAAGTGTAATATGGGCAAGACCTTGACTTCTTTATTGGCCTGGCTGTTATAATTCTTCACAATGTCCTCCAGATCCTTGCAGAAGAGATCATAGCCACCAGGTTTGGCATAGGAACCCTGCTTGAGATTTTCAATCATTGGCTCAGAGAGGGATGACAAGAGATCCTCACATCGTCTCTTTGAAGCTTGCTCGTTTTGGCACAGATATCCATCAAAGAGTTTATTAATGTTTTCCTAAAAACATAGCATGTAGCATGTAAGTAACAGTTAGTGTATAATGCATCAGAGGACATTTCATCTGTGTACACTCTGACATCTCTTCACACCACAGAACCCCAGGAAAGGGCAGCAAAATAATAACACTGATTGGTTTGCGATATGTTTTTTGGTTCTGAAAACATATTGCAATTTAATTTAAATTTTGAGATAACTTGTCTAGTATTACTGAGTCAAGTGTTCCCTTTTGAGGCAACTCAGGCTGTGTCTGAGAATTTGAGGCTATGGGAATGTCTCTGCGTGAATGTGTCGTGAAGCACATGTGAAATCAGTCCAATGGTCATGACCAGGAAACTATAACACATACCCAGACCAAAAAGTGTTGGCTTCTATGCCTTCAGCAAACACACAGTATGTGAAATCGTCTGTCTATTTGGTGTTTGTCTATCACAAGCATGTATATTCATTATATGCCACCTTTGATATGCACTCACTAAAGCGGCATGTGAACAACTGCAAAGCGTCCGTTTCCGAGATCGAAGTTCCGAGGTGCCGTGCCATCAGTTTGTCCTTTATCAAAACAGCTTTTCCCATTTTGACACCGAACACTCTACTGACTGAAAGCTGGTCCTCAGGTGGTATATATACTGCTCTGTGAGGTCTCTCAACTGAGGTTATTGAGACCATATTTCACTCCAGAGCTCCTTCCACAAGGAAACTGTATGCCCTTAAGTGGGGAGCATTCACTTCATGGTGCAGGAATCTCCGGCTGGACCCAGTTAACTGCCCATTTGGTAGAGTGCTGGAGATCCTGTAGGAGCGTTTCTCTGCAGGATTATCCCCATCCACTTTAAAAGTGTATGTAGTGGCCATAGCTGCTTACCACACTCCTCTTTAGAGAGAGACCCATTGATAACCTGTTTCCTTTGTGGTGCTTTGAGCAGCTAGAGTTCTTACTAGAACTAGGAAGTATGACCATATTAGCCCAGTTCTGTCAACACTGCATTGGCTTCCTGTTAAACATCATATAGATTAAAAGATATAAATCTTGCTAATTACTTACAAAGCACTAAATGGTTTAGCTCCCCAGTACCTGAGCGAGTTTCTTAACTTATATATGACTTCAATCAATTATCAGTATTATACTGACATTGGCACTGGAATACAGCAATTTAAAAAAAAAAAAAAATTATATATCTTTTTTTATTTATTGACCTTTTTACTTCTATTGCTGCTATGTAAATACCCTGTACAATCTGTTGCACATTCTGTTTTTCTACATTCTTGCTCATTATAATATTTATTAAGTCTACAGTATACTGTCCTGCATATTTTATTTTATAAGCTCATTATCTTATTCTTTTCCATATCTTATTATTTTTGTATAATTTTCTTGTTTTGTGTTTGTATTCTTTATATTTGTATTGTCCATGGAGTGGACCTGATTTACATTTCACTGCTGGTCATATGCTCTTCATATAATCATGTATGTGACAAATAAAAATTCTTGAATCTTGAATCTTGAATTATCAGCAGAGATCGAGTCAACTAGATCATCCATTGTGAAGGCCTCATCGACACGACAGCCAGTGGCACAGTTCCTCAACAAACCGTCCATACCGGCGTGATGAATACGATCCTCAACTGGACTGAACTGGAATAAATACATTGAATGTTGCAATCCTATCGGACTTATGATAGCTACCTGAATCGTAACAAAGCACTGTTCACCAGAGGAGAACTGGCCCCCGACTAAGCCTGGTTTCTCCCAAGGTTTTTTTTCTCCATTTTAACACCTGTTTGTCACCTGATGTCACCTGTTGGAGTTTGGGTTCCTTGCCGCTGTTGCCTTTGGCTTGCTTAGTTGGGGACACTTGACATTTGATATTCAACAGTGCTTTGCATCTGCCTGCATTGATACCATTTTCTTTAAGAGCTGCTGTGCAGCCAAAATTATTTCTGTCATGACAACTCTCTGAGTGTTTGGCATGGTAATGGATATGACAATGTAGATATATTTGGTCTTGGCAGAATAGATCTGCTACGCTGCTGTTGATTATTGCTGCTGCTGCCGAGCAAGTACGGGACTTGCTACTGCCAATACATACACGACACACTGCTGTGAGCAAGTAAGACATGCTGCTGCTGTACAATATAGCATACATGAATAACTGTAGCAGATCTATACAGGTGGAGCTGGGGAAGGTGGAGGGTTTCTGAAGCACGCTGTGATGCTAAGCAATGCTAACTCATGCATTTCAAGATTAAGCACGCAAGCTCATTGGCTTCTAATACAGCAGGAACCAATCATCTGTGACCTATAGATAATGATGTGATAATTAGCAGGTTGTGTTAAAGGACCTATTAGCCTGCCCATTAGAGTTTCATGCCAGAACTTTGTATTTCTGTCATGACAACTCTCGGAGTGCAAATAAGACATGCTGCTGCTGTACAATATAGCATACATGAATAACCCCCAACAGACCAGGTGACGTGATTTTAGACAATACAAGCCCAGTGTATTGTCAGAGATCCCCCATCAATGCAGAGGGCAAGATGATGATTCATCCTCACCCCCAAGCAGATCTACCGCCAAAACATATATTCTGCTCCGAAGAGCCATAGGAACCGTGTGTATGCTATCTTTGTATGCCTGGCCCATTTTTTTTTTTTTTTTTTTTTGCCACAACTAAGTAATTCTGGGCCATAAGGCTTGGCTCTAGTGGCCTATTAGACTATGTGCCTGGCTACCACGTCAAATGGCTTAGCTTTAATGAACAATATGGCTATGAGTACCTGGGCTACCATGCCGAATGGCTTAGCTCTAGTGGCCTATGTCTATGTGTGTCTGAGCCAAAAGGCTCAAACATACCATTAGAACGTGCATTATGTGTGGCTTTAACAAATGGTAAAACGTTGCAGGCTAATAGAGATAAGAAACCCTCCACGACCACCTGAGCAAATAATAGCATAATGATGTAGCATTGTTTGATAATGTCCTTGTCAAACCTTCTATACTCCTAAAAAAGTAAACTCATCCAATGAACGAAAAATTAATGAGCATGACTCCAACATGCATAAGCTGACCAAGCCCAAAACATGTAGGTACATGAAACATCAGCCTTGAAGAGTTGTTGAAGTTGAGCAATATTGTGAAACATTTAGATTTACATGTCATAACATGAATGAGATTTCAATAGAAACTCAATATTTTGAATTAATTTTCTATCTTGTCTTAGTTGCATGCTAATGCATTACTATTATACCTTTGTCCCATATGCAATGATTATGTCAGTCGATGCAATTTGACAGTGAATCCGATAACATCACTTCACAGCGTGCAACCGACTGTCGGTCCCCACAGATAACACAAATGAAACGTATGGCTGCAATAGCGTGTAGAACATTCACTTATCTCAGTAGCGAACTCAAAAGTTCCGCTACGTCAATGAGCTGACCACCACACTGCAAAGTGTCTCCTATTTACGCTCCTGTTAATGTATACCTCAGAATTTTAAGCAGAGAGAGAGATTTCTGACAGACATGCAGCCACCGCTCAGATCAGCAAAGCATGTCCATAATTCAGCCACACTGCCTGCCGCTGCAACACACCACATATAGAAAACACCTAATGTTATCCACAGCACAACACAAATTATACTATACAGATTATGACACAAATACATATTAAGCATCGACTGAGGCACTCTTGCTTCGTTTGAAGAATACATGGAATTGCCTTGGCACGCTCAACGTGAAATCCATTAATTAAAAGACTTACCGACCTCGCAAAATTGCTGTTCGTCCTGTAGTATGAAAAAGTATATGCCCAATAAAATCCGAATACAGCTGTTGACATGACATAGAATTGATAAAGCAGACTACGCAAAAACGCACAGTGATAGTATAAGAACCCATGTATTTATCTTAGATGATTTCTGAAGAACGCTGCGCTGCTAAGCAATGCTAAATCATGCATTTAAAGATTAAGCATGCAAGCTCATTGGCTACTAATACAGCAGGAACCAGTCATCTGTGACCTATAGATAATGATGTGATAATTAGCAGGTTGTGTTAAAGGACCTATTAGCCTGCCCATTAGAGTTTCATGCCAAAACTTTGTATATATCAGTTATCACTGTAAAGCTGCTTTGACACAATCTGCATTGTAAAAAGCGCTATATAAATTAAGGTGACTTGACTTGACTTGATGCCTACACTTCTCACGAGGGCACCGGCTTGGGACTTGGCCATGGTATTGGAAGGCTGTTTCTTTTAAGTTTCTGACTCTAAAAACTTTCTTTTTCCTCGCTATTTCTTCTCTCAAAAGAATAGGAAAATTGCAAGCCCTGTCAGTTTCCTCGTCGCGTTTGGAGTTTGCATCAGGCCTGATGAAAGCTTTTCTATACCCTAGACCAGGTTATGTTCCTAAGGTCCCCCACTAATGTGGCAAGATCTATTGTACTGCAAGCCTTTTGTCCTCTCCCTTTTCAAACTTCAGACCAGGAGAGAATGAATCTACTTTGCTCAGTTAGAGCAATAGATGCTTACATCCACAGAGTTGCCCTGTGGCGTAAATCTGATTAGCTGTTTGTGTGTTTTAGGTCACCTAGGAAGGGGTCCCCAGCATCTAAGCAGAGGATGAGAAAGTGGATATTTGAGGCTATCTCTCTTGCATATCAGCTTTCACATATGGCTGTCCGGGTCCACTCAACTAGGAGTATGGCTGCTTCAAAAGCTGTTTTATTGGGAGTTTCCCTTCCAAGATGTATGTGATGTGGCGGGCTGGTCCTTTCAGCACACATTTGTTAGATTTTATAACCTAGATTTGGGCTCTACACTGGGGTCCCAGGTGCTCTTGTGTTAGTACTGCTTTTTATGATTTCACACAAGACAGGTCCTTATTAGTAGGGCAGCATGGGTATAAATGTTCCCACACCGTTGAATTCTCTGACACAGCACAAGTTCCCTTTTCAGGGAACGTCTCAGGTTACAACTGTAACCATGGTTTCCTGAAAAGGGAACGAAACGCTGCGTCAGAGAAGTTGACGCTATGAAAAAAAATTATACCCATGCCGCTGTACTAACAAGGGCCTGTCTTGTGTATATGTCTGCATGTCTGTGATTGACTTGTTTCAGCCTATTAGAAGCCAACTCTGTTTGGTCTGGGTATGCTTTATAGTTTCCTGGTCATGACGTCACCAGCCTATGTCACGCCATTGGACTGATTTCACATGTTCTTCCCACATCTTCAAATTCTCAGATGCAGCATCTCATTCCCTTGTCAGGGGAAGCATGGTTACAGTTGTAATCTGAGTCATTCACCGCATCATCCTACATGAACTAAAACTGAGATCCAGCCTACCTCTAGAGATTTCAAGTACTTCCCATCAGTGTCCCTGAAGGAACGCTTCATGAAGGTTTGTGTCGCCATGTTGCTGAGATGTTGGTGTTCTGAGGATACATCTTTCAGTTCCAGAGGGAAGAAGTCCTTCAGCTTCTCCATTCCACTCTGGTAAACCTCAAGCCCCTCCTTCACTGCAGCCTCATTCTCAATCATTGCCATAGCAATCACAGCATTCTCCAGACACGGCACAGCCCCACTGGAGATGGTGTCCACGTATGTTTTCGCCAAGTGACCCAGAACTTCAGAGAAGGAAAGAAGTCAAACATAATGGTACAGAAAAGGTATTGAAGAACACTTTTCTGTATGTACATGCAAACTCTTCAGATTTAATTTTGAATCACCTCTGCCAGTGACTGTGATTCCATCTTTCAGCTTCTTCACTTGGCTCTCGTTAAAGACAAACTTGCAGAAACGATCTGTGTCCTCCAGGAAGTCAGAGGAAATATTAGCAGGATCCAAACTCTCCAAATGAGACACATTCTCTGGAGCGGTTGGGAATGGGAAAGTAAAACACGTTCTGGAAGGGAAGAAGTTTTGGATACACTCCCTGGGCAAGTTGTACTCTATCACTTTTTTTGATGTGCCTAAAACAAATTAGGGCATGATGTAGATTCTCTCAATTCAAATATTATTGAACCATAAGTATTATCTCAATAAATTATGAATTTTAAAAGAGACAAACCAGTTAACAAAAAATTGTCACAAAAAGTGATAGTGATTGTAAGGGCTCCTAAAAATAATTATTTTACTAAAATATTTTTTTTTACTATTATTAAATTACCAGATTTCAGCTTTAGAGCAAACTCTAGGTACTCATCCTCTGTTGCATCTTTGCCATCGATCTTTCGCTCAAGAGTGAAGTCCCTCACAGCCCAGATGAAACTAGGGAAGAACTTCACAAACTCGCTTGAATCATCATCATCATCCTCATCTGATGATTTGACCTTAATGCACTCTGTTAGTTCAGTAACATATCTGAGAGTTTGTTCAGGTATGCCAAAACATGTCAGGCATGTCAAGTGACTGTCAAACAACAACACAATACATTGTCTAACAAAACAAATGTGTCTTTCCATGAAGTACTAAGCAAATGATCAAGACCAGTGATAAATACTTTTCAGTATCACCAAGCCTAGCTATAAAGGAAGCAGTTAGGTGTAGACAAGTTGGTGTAGATGTAGGCAAGTAGATGTACTTTCCTTTTTGTGCCTTTCTTAATAAATAAATACTTAAATAAATAATAACCCAACACACCTTCTCATAATACACTGTACCCACACATGGCATGTAGCACCTTACAAAAAGTGACGTCTCCTTGTTTTTACTACAAAGTCGTGATTTATTTGTACTCATTTGTAAAACATGTTGGATACAAATCATCAGCTAAATGACCTGATAGGTATCTAAGTTGTTAGAAGGATACTGCAGTTCCTCTACAGCCCTGTTGTCAATCGTCCCTCGACTGTTGTAGACCAGAGTGCTGCTCAGTAACACAGCCAGACAGAAGATGTTGGTGTCATGCTTTGAGTCTCCCTGAGAAAGAGAAAGACAATCATGGAGTTAAAAAAACTGGAGATTAATCTAAAAGAAAGCTACTCTATTTTTAACAAAAATCAGTGCAAATTAGTCTTTAACCCTCTGGAGTCTGAGGCTGATTTGGGCCTGGAGAAGTTTTGACATGCCCTGACATTTGTGCTTTTTTCAGTTGTTCATAAACATATTAATGGAAAAAGTGTCATTACACTGTATTCAGCACAAACTAGGCTACAATAATATGTGAGGAACATGTATGTACATGTTTGTGTTTTTGAAGGAATAACATTTATGCGTGGTTGTTGAAAAAACAAAAAACTTAAGTCACTGAAATAAGGCCAAAAAAATATAGTAAATCTGTGTTCATAAGACTTTAGGGTATTGGAGGTTGTAAACTAGAGTTTTTTGCTTCAAAATTATGTAAAAATTATGCTGCTTACTCCTTCATATAAAACAATATATGATTTAGTTTTTGTAAGACACTTTTTGCCAAGAAACACAGTATGCGAGGAGGCGTGAATCACCACTGAATATGGGCCATTCTCACCTGAGAAGACAAAAGAATTGGATAGTAATGAGCTGAAATGACTTGCATATTAATGAGGCCTTTCAGTCAGGTAGGCTGTGAAAAAACCTTCTGTGATGTCTCAAGCTCATTATGATATATGAAACAAACAGAAAAATATATTACAATATAAAGTAATGGTTTTATATTATACTTTAAAATATAATGTATTTCTGTGATGCAAAGAGTCTGAATATAGGCTTTTAGTTTAAAAGCATGCACATTTTGGAGAAATATTGGATCTCATATGCTTATCAATTTTCTATACAGAGGAGTTATATTAATTTAATATTCACTGTCATTACTATGAGCGCGGTGTTTTCAATTCATCCTTGAAGTCGGAGGCGCTCTGTGCATTTTTAGTCCACAAATTCATCTAAAGAAGAAGAGGCTATTCCATGAATGGAGTTTCCAATACATACTGCAGCCGGAGGGCGCTAAAGAAACAAAAACTCGTCTAAAATTCATCTATAGAAGAAAAAAACAGGAACTAACTGCATGTCTTCTAGAGATCGCTAACCATTGCTTTAACATCCAAATAACACTTTTCAAGACAATAAATACACGATTGAGACGATGATGCATGCATTGCCTCAGAATTTGCGTCTGAATAGCGCTCCCTCCGTGGGCGTGGCCGCATTAGCGGATAATGAGCTGAATCACGGATTTCTGACATGGCTCTCTTTTCATACAGATTACATAAACACGAAGGTTTGTTTTCGATTTTGACTTACATGATTTAAACCTGACATCTTAACGTTTTTTAGACATAAGTGTAATTTTTTGTCATTAGTATTCACTAAGTTACAGTTCATTTTCTGAGAACTATCAGATTGGAGTTCGTTCAGAGGGAGACGAGAGATCACGCATCATGTTAGTTTTCTTTATTTTACAAAAAGCACAACATTCTGTTTTACTCTGAGTGTACACAAATGAAAGAAGATATTCCACAGATTAAAATGGTGTATAACTCTTAATTGTATGTGCAACATTGACGGAGTATTTTGAGTCTCTTTCACACTGATAAGAAAAAAACCACGGTGGTATCGCCGGCGATACCGTCAGACCTCAGAGTGTTAAAGGGGACCTATTATGCCTCATTTTACAAGATGTAAAATAAGTCACTGATGTCCCCAAAGTGTGTATGTGAAGCAGTGTTAATTTCGTTAACGAAAACTATGACGAAAAATGTTCATTGACGACTTTTTTTTCATGACTAAGACAAGACGATGAGAGACGACACCACTTTCATTTAACGATAACGTGACTAAAACTACACGTGCAATATCGTTGACAAAAAAAGACGAGACTGAGACCCTTGACCAAAATCACTCTTTTGAAATCACTTTTTGTTTTTGTCGAATAAAAGAGACAAAACATACTGTCAGACTGTCTTTACGAGCGGTCATGCTTACAGTTGCCAGATTTCCAGAATTTAAACCCCCTATCAGAGCTTTTCTGTTAAAAGAACACGTTTTACTTAATCTTTGCTATCTGGCAGCCACAAGCCCTCTCTACACTGAAGCGCGGATGATCTGAAAACACAGACAAGTAAGCTAAAGTTCAGCACTCTTCATTTGAGATTTCTACTTAAATTAAAGTGTCTATATTGCGCTGCTCATTTACTGACTAAATCTGGGACCAAAGTGCAGGCTGATATCCAGCAGTGGTTCTCAAACTGACGTACATGAAAAGTGCTGTTCATTTTATTCTATTCCACCTTAAAATAACATGTATTTCTAGCAGGTAAAATGTCGTATATATACACGACATTCAATCAAATTACCTCATCTTTCGCGGTCAAAACTGACTGCACGCACACAAGCCAGCATCGCGCTACATTGTGCTGTTCTCGACGATATAACGTTACCTTTGTGAAAGTGGGGATTTAGCACTTACTAGCATGAAGAACAAATAGACAAACATAAGAACAAACATAGACATGTAGATTTAAGATTAAAACTCGGTTCGATACAATTAAACATACCCTTCAGCGAGTTACTGTTTTTAATTCTGATCATATTATACCAGCAAGAATATTGCCCGAATATAAGATAATATATAATTTCCCGAATATTGATTTTATACAGTTCAACAAACAAAAGGGTAATATGTACTGTGGCAAGGGGGGCGTGGTTCAGCGAACGCTGCAGCGGGGGAGAGCGTCAGGAGACGTGCGGTGGATGAGCGGGTTGAGCACAAATAACAAACACCTGTCTCTCGTTACAGTAATTGGCGTGGAGAGAGTATTTAACGGCAGGAGAAACAGGAGCGAGCGAGAGAGAGGACTACTGGCTGCCACACTCCTGGAGACCTGCTGAAACTGCTGGAGTGAATCACGATATTATTTATGACTGTTTTTGTGCCTGTCTGCACACCTTTTTGTTTAATTGTATTAATAAAGCAGCCAGTAGCCACAGCCGACCCTTGTCGTCTTCCTTCCTTGTATTACGAACTCTGTTACACTGGTGCCGAAACCTGGGAAGGAAGACGGACGCCGCCGCCATGCAAACGCCCTCCGCTGCACCATTTGCGGAGCTCATCACGTCCCTCGCGGTCATGCAGCGAGAACAACATCAGGCCCTGTTGAACTTACGTCAAGATCAGGAGAGGCGGTTCCAAACCGTCCTCCAGGTCCAGCAGGAAGACCGCGAGAGGTTCCGGAGCTGGATGACCGGGAGGTTCGGCCGGAAGCCCTGAACAACGAGCTGTGCCCGCCAGCATTCCACTTCACAAAATGGGGCCTGAGGACGACCCGGAGGGCGTTTCCTCGACCTCTTTCGAGAGGACGGCCGAGGTCTGTGGATGGCCAAAGGACCAGTGGCCGATGCGCCTGGTCCCGCTGCTCTCCGGGGAGTCCCAGGCCGCGGCACAGCAGCTTCCGGTGCAGAACCTCCTGGTGTTTGAAGATCTGAAGAGGGTCATCCAGCGGGTCGGCCGGAGCCCTGAAAAACACCGGCCAGCGTTCGGCCTTGGAGCTGGCGGAGTCCGGCCGGCCCTTCGTGATCCCCAACAGCTAGGGACTCCTGCCGCAAATGGTTGCTGGCCGACGGAAGCGACGTGGAGATGATCATCGACCGAGTGGTACTGGAGCAGTTTATCACTCGGCTGCCCAGGAGGACAGCCGAGTGGGTCCAGTGCCACCACCCACGTCGCTGGAGTCGGCTATTCATCTTGCGGAGGACCATATGGTGGCGTGCCCAGGGGTCGGCGAACCTCTTCCATCTGCTTCTCTCTCTCCCTCTCTTCCATCTCCTTCTCTCTCTCGCCTGTCCCTCTACCCAGGTCTCGTCCACCCGGCCCTCCTCGCGTCCCGCCCCGGGGGGCGGGATTGCCGTCGGCCGGGGTGGACCCCGCTCCTGTTTCTCCGCTCTCTTCACGCCAGCCGCTTAACCCACTCTCTGCCACCGGAGCGGCGGGGAGGTCTGGGCCGGCCTGCTGGCGTTGCGGGGACCCGGACCATTTTGTGGACAGATGCCCAGTGATGGAGGTGGGGACAATGATCCGGGTCCCGGATGTCCCGCAGGCTGCCCCCGGTCAGGCTGGGTGGTACCAAATACCTGTGAGTATTAAGGGGGGTACCTATCAGGTGTTGGTGGATTCAGGATGTAACCAAACCTCGATCCATCAAAGTCTGATACAATCCGGGGCATTGGATACGAGCCGCATGGTTAAGGTGCGGTGTGTACACGGGGATGTGGTGGAGTATCCTATTGTGCCAGTTATTATTCAATTTCGGGGTCAAAAACATAGTGTTGAGGTGGCAGTTAATCCGCACCTCCGGCATCCGTTAATTTTGGGGACGAATTGGCCAGCGTTTAAAGAATTGTTGGGGACTTTATGTATGGATGCCTCTTGGGGGAAAAATGCACCAGAGGGGAGTGAGAGTGTGCAGGTGGGAGAGACTGAACCGGGACCACTGAGTACTGCCTCGGGGGAACAGAGCGAAATCGAGAGAATTATTCTCTCGGAGCGCGATGATTTTCCCTTGGAGCAGTGTCAGGATGAGACGCTAAAACGTGCATTTGAACAGGTCAGGACCATCGACGGTCAGCCTCTCCATCCTGGACAGCCGCTTACCTATCCATATTTTGCAATAATTAAAGATAGGTTGTATCGAGTGACCCAAGACGCTCAGACAAAAGAAGATACAACACAGTTATTAGTTCCTACGAACCGCCGGGAAATGCTTTTTCAGGCGGCTCATTCTAATCCAATGGCTGGTCATTTAGGACAGGAACGACACTAAATCGCCTCATGACCCGATTTTTTTGGGGGCATTCACGAGAATGTGCGCAGTGGTGCGCGCTTGTCGTGAATGTCAGTGGTAAACCCGGCCACCCCAAAAGCGCCTTTGGCGCCCCCTCCCATTAATGCAGTCCCCTTCGAGAGAATGGCATGGACCTCATCGGGCCATTAGAGCGATCAGCACGAGGACATCGTTTTGCATTAGTCATTGTGGATTATGCAACGATATCCAGAAGCAGTGGCTCTCCGCAACATTCCGCTAAGAGTGTTGCTGACGCACTATTTTCTTTAATCTCCGAGTGGGGATTCCTAAGGAAATCCTCACTGATTAGGGCCGCGTTTGTCACGGACGTTACGTGAACTTTCACGAATTATTGGGCATTAAATCGATTCGGACCAGCGTCTTTCACCCCACAAACGGACTGGCGAACGAAGTTTAATCGCACGCTTAAGACAATGATTCGTAAATTCGTTCAGGAAGACGCCAAAATTGAGACAGATGGTTGGAACCCCTGTTGTTCGCTGTGCGAGAGGTCCCGCAAGCCCCACGGGGTTTTCCCCCTTCGAGTTGCTCTATGGTCGCCAGCCCAGGGGCGTGCTGGACGTCATAAGAGAGACTTGGGAGGACGGACCTTCTCAGTCTAAAAATGAATTCAGTTTGTGATGGACCTGAGAACAAAACTCCACACTTTGGGGCGGCTCTCTATGGAGAATTTGTTACAGGCTCAGGACAAACAGAGCCGGCCGTATAACAGGGGAACCAATCTGCGTAAATTTGCACCGGGAGATAAAGTGCTTGTATTACTCCCAACATCAAGTTCAAAATTACTTGCAAAGTGGCAAGGACCGTTTGAGGTCACACGGCAAGTTGGAGAGCTCGATTATGAGGTAATACGCTCAGATAGGAGAGGAGCACGTCAGATTTATCACCTCAATCTCCTGAAAAAATGGAATGAGGGAGAACCAGTGATGCTGGCGACGGTGATTAGCGGAGAGGATGATCTTGGACCAGAAGCGAATATAAAAAAACAATCTCTCGCTCTGGCCCCAGGGGGAGATCACCTCTCGCCCTCCCAGCTCATTGATTTAACCAAATTACAGGCGGATTTTGCCGACGTGTTTTCTCCCCTACCTGGCCGTACAAACCTCATTCAGCACCATATCGAGACAGAGCCAGGCGTGGTCATTCGCAGCCGGCCGTATAGATTACCTGAACACAAGAAAAAAGTAGTTCAGGAAGAATTAGGTGCGATGCTTGAAATGGGGGTAATAGAAGAATCCAACAGTAACTGGGCGAGCCCGATAGTCTTGGTTCCTAAGACGGACGGCTCGGTGCGGTTCTGTGTGGATTTTCGCAAGGTGAATGCTGTGTCGAAATTCGACGCATATCCAATGCCTCGGGTTGACGAATTGCTTGACCGGCTTGGTACGGCTCGTTTTTATTCGACATTGGACTTGACAAAGGGTTATTGGCAGATCCCCTTATCTCCATTATCCCGAGAAAAAACAGCTTTCACAACGCCGTTTGGATTACACCAATTTGTTACACTTCCATTCCATGGACAGGTGCGTCCCCAAATTGATAAGACTGCAGCAGTTGCGACCTGTCCGCGCCCTAAGACCAAAAAGGAGGTGAGACAGTTCTTGGGGCTGGCGGGATATTATAGAAGGTTTGTGCCTAATTATTCGGACCTCACCAGCCCCTTGACTGATCTTACTAAAAAGGAGGCACCAGGCCGGACAGCTCCCCGGCCTGAGTCGGGCGGTGGGGGTATGTGGCAAGGGGGGCGTGGTTCAGCGAACGCTGCAGCGGGGGAGAGCGTCAGGAGACGCGCGGTGGATGAGCGGGTTAAGCACAAATAACAAACACCTGTCTCTCGTTACAGTAATTGGCGTGGAGAGAGTATTTAACGCCAGGAGAAACAGGAGCGAGCGAGAGAGAGGACTACTGGCTGCCACACTCCTGGAGACCTGCTGAAACTGCTGGAGTGAATCACGATATTATTTATGACTGTTTTTGTGCCTGTCTGCACACCTTTTTGTTTAATTGTATTAATAAAGCAGCCAGTAGCCACAGCCGACCCTTGTCGTCTTCCTTCCTTGTATTACGAACTCTGTTACATGTACATTTTAAACAGTATTGTCAGTATTTTTGCTCTCAGTTTTTTTTGCAACGAAAGCCACAGCAGAGCAGCACACAAGCTGTTTCGTGAACGAATCTGCGGCTTTGAACGAATCGTCAATGATTCAATGATCCATTCATAAATACATCCGCTTGCTTTGATACTGAAAGAATGAATGACTCGATGATTCACTCATAAAAAAAGGTGACTTACCGCCACCTACGAAAGGTTTTAATGTAATATTTAAAAGTATCACTTTGTTTTTATCATCATTGTATTATTACTTATATATATATATATATATATATATATATATATATTATATAAGGGCATTATTTATTTTACAAAGGTATTTATAAAGGTAAAAAGAAGGTTATTGTCCCTTAATGGAAATGTGTAACTGCAGTCTAAGTGGAAAAGAGAGCACGGAAGGATGTTAATCCCTCAGGGGGTATGACACTCTAGAAAGTTTAAGAACTTTCTAGAGTGAAAGAGGATGTACAATTGCAAGTGCTACTGCTATGAGTGCAATGTCAATACAGCCTGTTACCTTGATTCAAATTTTCATAAGCTTACATGAATTGGTCTAAAGAGAAAAATTATGACTATTTTGTCTAAAGACTACATATAAAATAGCTATCAAAATTAATGTTGGTAACTGTAGTTTGACTAAAAGTAAGGACTAAGACTTGACAAAAATGATGACTTTTCGTTGACTAAAACTAGACTAAATATGAAAGACTAAAATGACTAAAATGTGACTAAGACTAAGGAGCATTTTCGTCTGAAGATAAAGACTGAGACTAAATCAAAAATGGCTGGCAAAATTAACACTGCTTCACACAAAAGATGAAGTGTCCGTTTTCACTCTAGAAAATCTCTGTAAGAGCTTAATAAAACACAGTGCAAGCGTGCATTAAAATATTATCCATAAACCCTCTCTCTTTACCTTGTATTATTACCACATACACAGCGAAGAACACAGAAACACTCGTTACAACTAACAGTAAATGAATATACAAAGCCCTTATGCCTTTCAGGTGGTGCTTAATAAACTTTATACCCATAAATAAACAAAGATGAACTGTAATAAAGTGCCCTCACCTTCATTACTGCCATATCCAGTATCACTCTGGAGGCTGTAAACTGGATCACGAACAGTTTTTACTTGTATATCCTTGAGTAGCACATTTTAGCACAGTTTCTGTTTTGTATTGTCCCTTTGTATTGATATTCGTTCACTAAGCAGTCCGGTGTGAAATGATTCACGCAGACATAAATGAATTTTGACAGAACTGAGGGAGCATTTTTCCTGGAAAACCAAGTTAATCCACCTCGTCTTCAGCGGCTCAGATTTAGGGAGTAAATGGAGAGAGCTATGTGGATTAATCCATCCAGCTACTGAACACCTAAAACGCTTTAGAGACATTCTCGTCAGTGCAGCAATGGCAGACTCGCTGTGAACGTGCTCAGGGCGGTTATATGTTCAATCATCAGTGTCTGTCAACATTCGTGGGTGGGGCCTGTGGCTTTTGTGACATCACACTGCCAGGGATCTGGAAACGGCTTGTTCTGAAACACTGCTTATAGTAATGAAGGTGAGGATGGATTATGGGGATTAAAAAAAGGAGTGGGTGAATTTTTATCATTATTGGGTGGTTGTGTACACACACTGCCAACACACATTTATGTCCAAACACCATGCAAAAGTGAATTTTGCATAATAGGTCCCCTTTAAGTAAATGTGTTGCATCAATCTATTTTTTTTTTGAGAACGTGCCTCCTATTTACAACAATCTAGCAAAGCTATTAATTGAATACATGTGTTCATTCTCAATGATATTCTATCTGAATAAGGATATCTGCTCTAAAAGTGAGAGTATTTTTGGACCTTTTCTCTTGTTCCTGCTTTGTTGGGGGTTAATTCATGCATGTTTACAGAGACCTCTTCAACACTAAACAGATCATTTTTTTGGTTGTAGAGCTGTTGTGCAACAGCTGAAAGAAGACTATTGTTATACATTTGTAAAGCAACTTTTCACCCTACACAGTTGCACAGGGTAATGAGAGAACTAGACAGTTCAAGTACTATAACTGTGATGTTGAGTGAGAAAACAAAATGCACAATGACTATATTGACAGAAGACAGGTAGGGATAGGAAAAAACACCCCCCAAAATAAGCAGATCTATTGGCAAGACATATGTACTGCTTTTTTATGGGATCGCATGTGTGTGATTGCCTACCTTGCCAACTGGTTTAGCACCAGTGACCTAAGGCTATGTGCGCCTATCTACCTTGCCAAAAGACTTGGCACAAGAAATGCATGCTATGTGTTCTCATGAACAGTAGATATATTTGCAAGCTAATAAAGATAAGAACCCAGTAACCACCTGAGCAAGTATATTTTATAATGATTACATAACCCAAATGAAAAAAGAAAAAGAAAAAAAAACCATTAGGAGCAATAATGAATGACAGAGCATGATCGGACGCTGCATCAACATGTTAGCATAGCTAATGAAAACATTAAGGTGTGTACGTCTATAATGCACTTTGATAATGTGACTAAAATAGGAATACTCCACATCTTAATTTGATTTGTGTTTACTTAGTGTTAAGTATTACTTTAGCCGGATTAAGGTAATCAGAAATGGCTGTTTACATGCTAGTTTCTTAATCAGAGTATGGTCTTAATTGGGTTATTATCGGAATATTGTTGTCCACGTATACATACTGAGTGATTCACGCGTGCAGCTGTTGAAATGTTGACTTGACATTTCTAACATAAAACTAGTTTAAAACTTTTTGCTCCATTTAGGAATAAACAGACCACACAATATGTGTAATAAAACATCAATCACATATCTTAGACGTTGATTCCAGATACACTCTGAAAGTGCGCTAAAGACTTCTAACAGCAACACTACATGTATTTGTTTGAATGTTGAGCAGCAGCTTATTGGCCTCTGATGCAACAGCAACCAATCAGCTGTGCTGTGTAGATAATGACGTGGTCGCTACCAAATGAGTTAAAGACCTATCAGCCTGCGCCGTTTAGAGTTTCATGCCAGAACTAGGTAATTGTGTTTCAGTACTTGGTTTTTATGTCACCTACCTTGTCCACGTCTCCGAGTCCCTCAGTGTCCAGCAGCACCAGAGTGGTTCCTGATTTAGTGGGGTGATCCACACACCACATCCAGATGCCCTTCGTCTTGGACTCAATGGTGCTGCCCAATGCAAACCCTGATAGAGCCACACAAACACACACAAAAAAAAATAACACACACACACACACAAAAACAGATTGACTTCCATGTTACTGCATAATGTTTTTGTATGCTATCAGTGCTGTCTATGAGGTTCTAACCTGTTTGTTGTCCTGCGAGGCGATTCATCAGGTAGGACTTCCCGGTGCGGTAGAGACCCACCATGGCCACCACCACCACTGGCTGCTGGATCTGCTCCAGGATCTGTAGAGCTGACTGCTGCACACACAGCTTCCCATCTGACTCCGTGTCAATCAAGCACACTGGTTTGTCCATGATCACTGGAGAATACAGCTGTCGAACAGATACACACATTTAAAATCCTTTAAGTAACTGCAGTGTACTCGAGGTAAAAAGTTAAGATGGGTTGAGAAATATTCCAGTAATTCTACAGTACACAATAGAGTAATTTCCCAGATGAGCAGCTTTTCTTTTTTTGTTTGGGGAAGTTTCAGTAAAAGTGTTTCTTATGTCACAACACACACACAAACACGTGGATAGAGAAACAGAAAAAAGCCACAGACTTATAAACATACATAAAAATAGGGCTGGGCGATATATCGCATGAGATTGTCACGCGCATTTCGTCAGTAAAGCCGGTTCCCTGATTACCGCTAAATCCCCATCACCTGCTTTCAAATGGAGCGGCATTTAATAAACAGAACCGTAGATCACTGACAAGCCACGCAATATCGCGTTCATATCGCAGATGAATCGCCTTCGACAATGAACGTGATATTGCGTGGCTTGTCAGTGATCTACGGCAATACGGCTTTAATCATTTGTATGTGTGAACTAATGAAAACCACTGGCACAGGTAATCAGACAATATTTATTTATTTGTTAAAGATTTTTTTTGGCGTCTCATCGTAGATTCAAATCTATAAATCAAAATGTATTGCATTTATGAAGAAAAGGTTCAGCACCCAAGGCTCTGTCGCTATTGCCTCAATGCTGTACAGTGTCTTTGGGTGGATTAGGACTGTTTGTGATTTGGTCTTACCCACGTAGAAGGCAACGTTCTCAGGACCTTACGCAACGTTCCCTAAAAGTTCTCAAAAGGTGATGAAATTTCTGAACCTTTACAGAACATTCGGGACATTCCTAAAACGTCCTCTTTTGGTAATGAAAGTGCTGCAGTTCAAGGTTCCTTATATGACTTTAGGGGGACTTTCCATTTTGGTTATTTTATGGTCAAAAAAAGAACGTTACAAAGAGGATATTTGGGACATTAACAGAACGTTCCCACACGGTCCTCTGTTGATCATTTAATAACGTTCCCGATATGAGTTTAGGGGAACGTTCCATTTTGGTTATTTTATGGTCATGCAAGAACGTTACAAAGAGGACATTTGGGAAGTTATCAGAACCTATAGTAATAGTACCCTCAACATTCCCAGAACGTCCTGAATGTTCCCTGAAGGTCCCACCAAATAACGTTCCCCAAACCTTAAAAGAACTCCACATCGTGACCGTCTCTGAACGTTCTGGGAACGTTACTAGGTGACAGGTTGTCCTGCTAAAAATTTTACGTCCCCAGAACATTCTCAGAACGTCCCACTGGTATTAAGAACATTGTCTAGTAACGTTCCCAGAACGTTTAGAGACGGTCACGATGTGGAGTTCTTTTAAGGTTTGGGGAACGTTATTTGGTGGATCTTCAGGGAACATTCAGGATGTTCTGGGAATGTTTAGGGGACTATTACTATAGGACGTTCTGTTAACTTCCCAAATGTCCTCTTTGTAACGTTCTTGCGCAACCATAAAATAACTAAAATAGAACGTTCCCCTAAACTCATATCGGGAACGTTATTAGATGACCAACAGAAGACCATCTAGCAACGTTCAGTTTAATGTCCTAAATATCCTTATTGTAACGTTCTTATGTGACCATAAAATAAACCAAATTGGAACGTCCCCCTAAAATCATATAATGAACTTTGAACTGCAGCACTTTCATAACCAAAAGAGGACGTTTTATGTCCCAATTGTTCTGTAAAATTTCAGAGTTTTCATCACTTTTAGACAAAGTTGCACAAGAACTTCTCCTTCTGTGTGTGTGTTTTATAGAAAATAATAAAGTTTGAAGTCACCGTTATAGAGGAGAGCGTTTGCTTTAGATGAGCTCTTGATTTTTGCTATTTTATTATTAGATTTTCTTTGGCTGCTTTAACTGTGTTTTCAAAACACGTTTGTTATAGCAAAAGATGCAGGAGAAAGTCTGATCAGATGAATTTGGTTGTTTAGTGCTGATGATTCACTGAGTCTAAACTATGAGTGTGTTAAATGTCAGTTTTGCATCACCTTTTTTTCTCCTCCTTTTTTATTAGCTGTTTTTTTTTAAATACTTTATACAAAGTTTTGAGCAGTGTCTTTTAGACTCACACAGACATCATGAATCAGCATATGATCCTCAACAATGGTGACACTAAAAAAATCTTTTTTTTTGTGTGACTTTAGTAGCTTGTTTTGTGATGTTCAGAGTTAATCTGTTTATCTGAAAATTTTGTCACCATTGTTGATGATCATACGCAGAATCTTGATGTCTGTGTGAATCTACATGATGCTGTCTGAAAAATTTCTGCATAAGGATAAAAACTTTCAAAGAAGGACAGGATCTTATGCGTTATCATATGTCTACATAAAAGAAAACACAATATTTGAAGATCAGTGAATAAGGTTACTGACCAAATCAACAACAATGACTAAGCATACAAACCCAATTGATCATATTTATTTTCTCACAATTTTTTATTGTAATAAATGTTTTCGAAAAACACAGTTACAACAATTGGAGAAAAAATAAAGTCAAATTGTCAAGGGTCAGGAGCCCAACTAAAGCAAGCGCTTACCTCCGTAATGGTGATATCTATAAATTTTGATAAAACATCAACACCTCATTAAGAAGATTTGTATGAAAGAAACAAAGTCAGTGTGGTTTGTAATAAGTGTTCACAAAACATCTTAAGGCTAAAAGTAGCTCCTAACTTGCCGATTTAGGAGAAACTCTTAAAAATAATGGGCGTGTCAGTCCTAATTTTAGGACTCCTAAATTTTTGCTCTGAGAGTATTTCACAAAGCATTTTAGCGCTAAAACTAGCTCCTAAATCTGTGAAATGTTAGGAGTAGTCAAGAGGACTCCTAAGTCACTAAGACCAAATCACAAACAATCCTAATCCACCCAAAGACACTGTACAGCATTGAGACAATAGCGACAGAGCCTTAGGTGCTGAACCTTTTCTTCATAAATGCAATAAAATGCAATGAAATAAAAAAATTTGATTTATAGATTTGAATCTATGATGAGATGCCAAAAATTAATCTTTAACAAATAAATAAATATTGTCCGATTACCTGTGGCAGTGGTTTTCATGGGTTCACACTTACAAATAATTTAATAGAGTAAAAAAAATAAATAAATAAATATATAAATATATATTTATTTAATATATATTTTTATATATATATATATCTCGTCTGTGTATTTATTCCTCTTCTCGTGCTGATTAGGAAGACCGTTTGAATGTGTTTCTCCCAAACTTTGTTTATAAAACATAATTTGTCAGTTGAATTCTGCATTCTCTTGAGATGAAGTTATCCAAGAGGTGGACAATTAACTGTATATACTAGTTTAATTAGTGACACTTAGCCTACATTTTAAAACCTTTATGGCAAAAATATCTCAACATTTTATTTTGACTGTGGGAACATTTTTATTAAAAAAACATTTATTTGAATAGGGCAACATTTGTATTTTTAAACCTTTATTTTAATATGGAAACATGACACCTCATTCTACAATATTTCTATGATTAAATCACTGACTCCTCCCCCATCAGCCAATCACTGTGTGTTTACTCCATAGCAACGAGGTCAACCCCGCCCTTACTCTTAGCTTAAGGCTTCTCTCTATTCCTTAGTAAAAGTTTGTCTCAGCAGCTTTGTGAATAGGTTTTAAGAGAAAACTCTTAGCTAAGAACTTTTACTGCTATTTAGGAGAACTCTTAG
This sequence comes from Culter alburnus, assembly GCA_028476615.1. Taxonomy (NCBI): domain Eukaryota; kingdom Metazoa; phylum Chordata; class Actinopteri; order Cypriniformes; family Xenocyprididae; genus Culter; species Culter alburnus. The sequence continues at coordinate 123,050 of JAOTNS010000763.1, forward strand.
TGGTAAGATAAAATGTTTTGTGAATACAGCCCCTGTTATTGTTTAATGTTGTTGTGTTATCTGAGTTTTATGTGTCACCATTGTGCTGAAGGGTAGCTCCTGTGCTTCAGTCAGTGATGATTCAGAAACACTGATGTTCTGCTGCATGTTGCTTTATTTAAAGACAGTAACTGTGTAGTTACTGATGCAGTGATACAGCAGTTACATTAGCTCATGTGTGTGTTTTTGTCAGCTAATGACTAAAAAGGTTTCATAAAGATTAATCCAGGAAATACCTGTAAAGAGCTTTAAGTGAAAATAGTTTTTGTTTGAACAGCCACTTTTATTAGTCAAGTTTTTGACAAGGGCAGCGGGGACGTTCTGAGAACATTTCCAAATAAAGTATGGTTCCCTAAATGTTCAGAGAATGTCTTGAATGTTCCCTGAAGGTCCACCAAATAACATCCCCCAAACCTTAAAAGAACTCCACATCTGACCGTCTGTGAACATAATGGGAACGTTACTCAACACCAGTGGGGACGTTCTGAGAATGTTCTGGGAACGTAAAATTTCTAGTGGGGTAGTGACTTAGGAGTCCTCTTGACTACTCCTAACGTTTCACAGATTTAGGAGCTAGTTTTAGCGCTAAAATGCTTTGTGAAATACTCTTAGAGCAAAAATTTAGGACTCCTAAAATTAGGACTGACACGCCCATTATTTTTAAGAGTTTCTCCTAAATCAGCAAGTTAGGAGCTACTTTTAGCCTTAAGATGTTTTGTGAATACGGCCCCTGGTCTATAAACTTACTGGGTTTAGTTGATGAACAAAGCAAGACATGGACCTAAAGTTTATCTAAACGTGTCAGGGTGTAGAGATCACTCATATACACACATACATTATTAAATGGCTTATGGTGACTCTGCATGTGTAAAAGCTTTTATACTGAGCCAATAATATTTTCTATCTGCTAATCCTAACCCCACCCATTAACATCCTCATAAACCGTGTTTAAGTTTGTAATACACATATAAACCATGAATGAAGGAAAGTCACTTACCTTTTTGCTTTACTTAACTTCAGTAGCTCAATCTGAGTTGTATACAAGTTTTAGCTTCATGTCATTCTATCTGTATACCTCAGACACTCCTTTAGTCCAGCCCTTTAAGGCTGATTGGTCTAGAGTAAGTTAGGGGATGTCCCTGTTCTCTCAGTAACTCTGGTTATTCCCTGTGGCTGACTTACATCTCCTTTATTGACTGAGCAAATAGCAATGTGCAGTTTGACTCTTGGTTTCACTTTCAAAATCAGCACCTGCAACGTGTGTTAGCAGATACAAGAAACTCTGAGTCATTGTTAATCTGTGTTGGGTTTTTGTTCCTGATTAAATTCACTGTAAATTATCAACAATGTCTGACTTTCACATGGGTTTCAGACATCATGAAAAGACTGGGGAAAATCTGTAACTCAATCAGTAGTGTGTGATGCTAACAATGCAAAGGTCAAGAATTCAATGTCCAGGAACTTTCGACCATAAAAATGTGTTGAACTGCATAAAGCCTTTACACAAATAACAAAGCTTGTAAGATAAACAACACAACAATGAAAGTTTCTGGTTTAGTTTAGTTTTGTTAGTGTGTGCTCCTCCTATGGGCAGTGGGGGAAGTTTTGTTATAAAGGCTGCAATTCCAATCCAAAAGAGGATTGATTGTGACAGTAAATGACAGTGAGATGTGCATCAGGCAGTATCAGTACCACTGTAAAGTAGATCATCTTCAGAATATGTATTTTATTTTACTATCACAAAAAAAATCAGTTGATAATATCCAGGGCTTTTGGGATACCATACACAACTTTATTACAGTATAAACAGTATTACAATATATACAGCGCTATCAAATCAAATCTAACTTAAATCAAATCTTATACTGTACATCTAACATTTATTAAAACTAAAACAAGACTGAAAAAGAAATTGATGAAATAATTTAGACAGTTGTTGCAATGTTATTTCTATCAGATGTTTCTGTCAGATTCTAAATTCCAAAATCAGCCCATGTAATTTAGATAAATGAGTGATCCAACATTACCATACTGAATTGACCAAATGATTCAAAACTTGAAACAACCGTGATATAACATGAAAAATATTTGTAGCTATGATTTCAAAACAACAAAAAGTCACGTCAAACGCAGTGAGATTACAGTAATTATGAATCCAGAAATCTGTAAAAGCAGTGAACTACATGTTTCAACACATTTCACTGTATAGAACAGGAGGATCTGTGTGTGTTGCTGCCCCAGCACTTCCATGTTCTGTTCATTTCTTCGCTGCTGATCTGCTATCATTTGTGCATACTTTCTTGACATTGTGTCCTCTACATCTGCATTCTTTCTCTTCAACTCGTCTATCTCCCAGACCATCCTGTCAGCTTTCTCCTGAAAGCCCTTCTCCATCAGGGCAGCCTGCTCCCTCAGTTTACTCTCCATTGCACGCTTTGTCTCCTGTTGTTGGCGGGACATCTCCTCTTCCATCATTTCTATGACCTGTCTCACCCTCTCTTCATTATTCTGTTGTTCAATCTCCATCTTCTCCTCCAGTTGACGCTGCCTCTCTTCCTGAGCTATAATTTCCTGTTCCAGAAGGACTGCCCTCTCTCTCTCCTCTGGTAAGCCATAAAAGAAGTGGTTGAAGGAGACAGGTGAATAAAAGATGGAGAAGAGACAAGAGTCCAATCAAGGAGACAAATCTAATACACTCTTCAATGTCATCCCATGTGTTTAATAATGAGTTCACTGAAAACTGCAGCACTTAAAATATTGTAGATATGGAACGAGTCTGTCTCAGATTCTCTCAGCCATTGACTGGCATCAATCTCCTTTCTACTAGATGCATGAATAGCTTTTATTGCTTGCTGTTTTTACTTAAAAGAGTAGATTTTATTTAAAAAACCACAACTGTTCAACTGGGATGGTCCTATTCATGTTATCACCTTGTGCGTTGAAAACACAAAGGTTTTTACCACAAATCCTCTTTTCATTTTTGGTTAGTTTATCATCAGCCTGCAGAATGGCTGATGTCACTGCAACCTTTTCCTGTAGAAACTTTTCCAACCCTGATGAGGACATACAAGGAAAGAGTAAACATGATGTTAAAAATTATGATTGTCATAATTAGTTTTGTCATAATTATAGAATTGTTCTATATAATGTAATGTATATCAATAATGACCTTGACTTCTTTGCTGGCCAGTGTATTGTACTGAATCACAATGTCCTCCAGGTCCTGGCAGAAGAGATCATAACCACCAGCTCTGGCATAAAATCCTTCATTGATTCTTTCTGTCATTGGGTCAGAGAGAACTGACATAAGATTTTCACATTTTGCCTCGGATGCCTTCTCATTGTCCCAGAGATACGCATCAAACTGACGACTGATGGCTTCCTAAAACAGCACACAGAAAAACAGGAAGGATGCTTAATGCTCATTGTTGAGCTCTTTTGCACTTTATCTATCTAATCATTTAGCAGATGCTTTTATCCAAGTTTTATTTAACTACCAGTGGTGGAGGCTACCGTGCAATGTATCCTATCCTAACCACTGGGAACAAGTAGGGGTTCAGTGTCTTGCCCAAGGACACTTGACATATAGCCAGGATGCACCAGGGCTTGAACGGGAAACTTGATTCTTATTTTTATTACCCCCTGAGCCAGTTTTCCAGATAAAACCTAAAAAATTCTATTTAGCCCTGTGATGGACTGGCTATCCATCCAGTGTGTTTGCTTGCCTGTAGTCTGAAATATTGGGATTGGCTCCAACATCCCTGCAACCCTACATAGGTTTAGAAAATGGATGAATGGAAACTTTGTTTAATTTACAGTTTATCTTTTCATTTGCTTCCAGTTACTTACATGTTGTCACATTACTGTCGAGTCCAGGCACTGCACAATATTTTGTAATCCTCAACGGCATGTTTATTGCTTGGTAGCTTGATCTGGTTTAGCACCGCGTAGGCATATGTTACTCAGGCTACCTATTCTATTGCATGTCATACACGAATCGGTGGGCAGGGCTCAACAGGCAGTGATGAAGTAGGCTTTGATCTTCTTCTGCAGAGGCGGTGCTTGCTGCCCTTTGACGCCATAGATCCCCACTTTGAAAATCCTGTCATTTGTTGGGTCTGGTGTCAATAAAAACTTTTATTGGACTAACAAGGAAGTTTTCAGCTCTAAAACTTACAGGATATTCTTATAGTATGATGATCTCTTATATGTCAAATGCTCAAGGAAAATTTGATTTCTCAGTTCATCATCCCTTTAAGCTGCCTTTGAACTACCTGTGCATTTAAAGGTTTTATTGCACACCTTCCAGCCAATCAGAATAGAGTATTCAGACCATGGTATAATTTGGTAGGCAACTCCCACCTACCACTAAAGATGTCAGGTACTTCCCATCATGGTCTCTGAAGGAGCATTTCATGAAGGTTTGTGTTGCCATGAGGGTGAAATACTGGTGTTCAGAGGTGATTTCATTCAGTTCCAGGGGAAAAAAAGTCCTTGAGCCTCTCCATTCCACTCTGGTAAACCTCAAGCCCCTCCTGCAATGCAGCTTCATTGTCAATCATTGACATGGCGATCACAGCATTCTCCAGACACGGCACAGCCCCACTGGAAATGGTGTCCATGTATATTTTTGCAAGATGACCCAAAACTTTAGGGAGGCACAGGGGTAAAATACAAGGAAGGTAAGAATAAATGGATGCTGGCTGCTTACAGAGTAGCAAATGGAAGGTGATATGGTTAACAAAGAGGATTCATCTCTAAAACTGTTTTTGATTTTTCAAACATCATATCATGAAGATGTCATGAAGACCCCACTGCCCACATAAAAAAAACCCTGACAGTCCAAAACATTAATGACCTAATGTTTTACCTCTGCTGGTGACCGTGTATCCATCTTTTAGATTTTTCACTTGGCTCTGGTCAGAAACGATCCGTGACCTCCAAAAATTGTTTTGAAATCTCAGCTGGGTCCAGTGTCTCCAGATAGTTGACACACATGCTTCAGACGCATTCATGCGGAGGCGTTCCCAAATCGTCATTGACGCAGTGCGAATTCCCTACAAAGGGAACAGAAACTTAACACCTAAAAATAAACTTGAACATGGATTGGCAATAAACAAACATGAACTTGGACAAGACTAAGGCCCTGACTAAGGCACACTTCTATGCACTTTCGGTCTTGTGGACTTACAATGGCTGCCACGTGCACGTGTCTATTAAGTCCACGAGACCGCAGGGTGTCCCATTTGTCAATTTTAGGCTTCAGAAGGGTGCTCGCGAGCGCTCCCTTTGCGGCCATTATGCGTCCTCGCTGCACACTTTTGCTGAGCCTGCACCGGTGTGAGCTCTGCGGCAGACTTCTTCCCGACAGTCAAAGCGACGTTACATCACGAAAGTGCGGACTCGTAGGAAGGCCGTGAGTGTTTAGGGTGCCATTTGGGACAGGACATAAGATTCCCCGCACAGTAGTTACACGGACAATACTAGGCAAAGGAACGATAAAACAAGAGGGCAATGTACACCCAAAGACTACTAAACAAGGAACACCTGTGGCGAATCACACAAAGAACCAAGGAGAACGTCTCAGGTTACGTATGTAACCATAGTTCCCTGAGAACCAGAGAACGAGACTCTGCGTTGATTACGCAATGGGGAACGTGACCCAGTGTCTGAAAGCCAACTATCCAACAACTCCAATCCCTATTGACCGGCGACAGTCTATGACGTAATATGGCGCTACCCGGAGAAACAGGAGCGCCTGGAGAAACAGTCAGTATCTATCATCTTGAGGGACTGTTCTGCAGGCAGGCAACCCAAAGCATGGCAAGGAAACGCAGAGTCTCGTTCCCTGGTTCTCAGGGAACTATGGTTACATACGTAACCTGAGACGTTCCCTTTCGAAAGGGAACTTCAACTCTGCGTTGATTATGCAATGGGGAATGATATACCCACGCCGCCATGCTTGAGGAGAGTGCATGCCAAATAATATGGCTGACAAATGTTGAGCAGTTTCGAAGGAAACGCTTAGCAACTCTTGCAGGAGCAACTCAGACCCACGCGTAGAGATGGGCACCTGATTAAGGCCTACCACCATGATCGGTTTAGGGAGCTAAGCACTATTACGTACATAACCCAAAAGGGAAGTACAAAGCTCACCTAACAGGTAGACCATGCAATGGGCACATACTCATGGAGGCCGAAGAGGGGCCTACAACATGATAGTAGCTATATGTGAAACAGAAGTATATTCAGAAAGTGGCCTGGAGGGGCCACCCCTGAACACCTGTCTTGCTGGGACAGACAGACAACTTCAATGGCAGCATAAGAAGCTGCAAAGTGCCCGCATGACAATCCACCTAACACAATCCAATGAGCAGTGTACTCAGTAAAAGCACCTTTTACTCTTTAAAGAAGAGGAGTACAGCGTACGCCAACACGTATTAAGGAAGGCCTCGATGGGCCTATAACCTTAACAGACATGTGGCATCAGCTCATGGCAGTGTTTTAGGCACCAAGACCGATAAATAACCATAGGAGGTTAGATTTATCACCTGGGCCTCTGGCCAACCAGAAGTGTATACAGATAATTCTCAAAGAGAAATATACACAAACATATACCAGTATGTTCAAAAAGGCGGCCCATAAGGCCTAGCAACCTCTAAAACTACGGCGTAAGTCTAGTGGCCATTTCTAGGAGTACAATAGATCCACCCTAGGCGCTAGGTGGCTATTCAGCTCAACTAGAGTAGGAATCAGACTCAGGAAGGCAGATGTAGTTTAACTCTCAGGGGTCTGAGGATTTTTGGGGCCCTGGAGAAGTTTTGACATGCCCTGACATTTGTGCTTTTTTCAGTTGTTCATAAACATATTAATGGAGAAAGTGTCATTACACTGTATTCAGCATAAACTAGGCTACAATAATATGTGAGGAACATGTATGTACATGTTTGTGTTTTTGAAGGAATAACGTTTATGCGTGGTTATTGAAAAAACAAAAACTTAAGTCACTGAAATAAAGCCAAAAAATATATTAAATCTTTGTTCACAACTTCTGGGTATTTGAGGTTGTAGACTAGAGTTTTTGCTTCAAAATGAGGTAAAAATTATGCTGCCTGCTTGTTCATATAAAACAATAGAGAGATTTAAATTTTCTAAAACATCTTTGGTCAAGAACACAGTATGCGTGGAGGCGTGAATCATCATGAATAATGGGTGATTCTCACCTGAGAAGACAAAAGAATCGCATAAAGAGCTCTAATGACCTGCATAAATAATGAGGCCTTTCAGTCAGGTAGGCTGTGAAAAAACCCTCTGTTGATCATGTCTCAAATCTCATCATGGTGTAAATCAAACATACAGAAAAAACAGCAATACTGTGAAATATTATTACAATTTAAAATAATGGTATTCTATTATATTTTTAAAATATAATGTATTTCTGTGATGCAAAGTGTCTGAACAATTATGTTCCTCTATGGCATTTCATATAGGCTTTTAGCTTAAAAGAATGCACATTTGGAGAAATATTGATGGATTCTCATATGTTTGTCAATTTTCTATACAGAGGAGTAATATTTATTCAGGATTTATTGTCATTACTATGAGCGCTGGATACTGTGTTTTCAATTCATACTTGCAGCCGGAGGGCGCTCTGCCCCTTTTGTCCACAAATGCCTGCTAAAGAAGAATAGGCAATCCAGGACTCAACCGAACTAACAGAGGCCAGAGATCGCTAACTATGGCTATTCAAAACACTTTTCAAGACAATAAATACACGATTGAGACGATGTATGCATGTATTGACTGAATTTGCGCCTGAATAGCGCTGGCTCCGTGGGCGTGGCCGCATTAGCGGATAATGAGCTGAATCACGGACTTTGACATGGCTCTCTTTTCATACAGATTACATAAACACAGAATATTTGTTTTCAATTTGACTTACACGATTTAAAACCTGACATTTCAACGTTTTTTTAGACATGAGTCTAATTTTTTTGTGATTAGTATTCACTAAGTTACAGTTAATTTTCTGAGAACTATCAGATTGGAGTTCGTTCAGAGGGAGACGAGAGATCACGCATAATGTTAGTTTTCTTTATTTTACAAAAAGCACAACATTTTGTTTTTACTCTGAGTGTACACAAATAAAAGAAGACATTCCACAGATTAAAATGGTGTATAACTCTTAATTGTATGTGCAACATTGACAGAGTATTTTGAGTCTCTTTCACACTGGTTAGAAAAAAACCGCGGTGATCACGCCGGTGTGACCGCCGACCCGAGGGAGTTAACTCTCTGGAGTCCGTTAATGCGCCGGAGCGTTTTGCAGGATTTTTTTCACATTGCAGCAAAACAGACTTAAAATACTCCGTCATTTCTTGTCATAGAGACACAAGTAATATATCAATTGAAACTATAGAATATCTTCTTTTATTTGTGTACACTCAGAGTAAAACACAATGTGTGCTTTTTGTAAAATAAAAAAAAACTAACATGATGCGTGATCTCTCGTCTCCCTCTGAACGAAGTCCAATCTGATAGTTCTCAGAAAATGAACTGTAACTTATGAATACTAATGACAAAAAAATGACACTTATGTCTAAAGAAATGTTGAAATGTCAGGTTTTAAATCGTGCAAGTCAAATCGAAAACAAACATTCTGTGTTTATGTAATCTGTATGAAAAGAGAGCCATGTCAGAAGTCCTTGATTCAGCTCATTATCCGCTAATGCGGCCACGCCCACGGAGCGAGCGCTATTCAGAGGCAATTCAGAGGCAATTGTATGCAATACATTGTCTTAATCGTGTATTTATTGTCCTGAAAAGTGTTTATCTGGATGTTAAAGCCATGGTTAGCGATCTCTAGAAGACATGCCGTTAGTTCCTGGTTCATTTTCTTCTTTTATATGAAACCTGAAGGTGTACATAGCGCCCTCCGGCTGCAAGTATGAATTGAAAACACAGTATTACTCTGTATAGAAAATTGACATAAACATATAAGAATCCATCAATATTTCTCCAAATGTGCATGCTTTTAAGCTAAAAGCCTATATGAAATGCCATAGAGGTAACATAATTGTTCAGACACTTTGCATCACAGAAATACATGATATTTTAAAGAATATAATAGAATTCCATTATTTTAAATTGAGCTGAGACATGATTACAGAGGTTTTTTTCACAGCCTACCTGGCTGAAAGGCCTCATTAATATGCAAGTCATTTCAGGTCATTATTATGCAATTCTTTTGTCTTCTCAGGTGTAAATGACCCATTATTCATGATGATTCATGCCTCCACGCATACTGTGTTTCTTGACAAAAAGTGTCTTACAAAAACTAAATCTCTCTATTGTTTTATATGAACAAGCAGGCAGCATGATTTTTACATAATTTTGAAGCAAAAACTCCAGTCTACAACCTCCAATACCCAGAAGTCTTGTCAATACAGATTTAATATACTTTTTTTGGCCTTATTTCAGTGACTTAAGTTTTTTGTTTTTTCAATAACCATGCATAAACATTATTCCTTCAAAAACAAAAACATGTACATACATGTTCCTCACATATTATGGTGGCCTAGTTTGTGCTGAATACAGTGTAATGACACTTGTGTCATTAATATGTTTATGAACAACTGAAAAAAGCACAAATGTCAGGGCATGTCAAAACTTCTCCAGGCCCCAAATCAGCCTCAGACTCCAGAGGGTTAAACCAAACCTCAGTAAGGTTTCACCACTCAAAAATACTCGGTAAAAGCACCCTATTACTCTCACAGCGAGAGAAGTACGTAACTGAACTCCACATGCTACACCAGAGGCCGATGTAGGCCTACCTTAGTAAACACGTGGCATCAGCAAGTGGCTACCATAACCATACCAACTAGTAGGCTAGTATGTATTCAGAGATTTTTCCAAATAGGGAATACATAAAACACTGCCATACATCATGAACAGGCCTGTTTAGGGCCTATCCGTCAGCAATGGGGCGTGGGCCGATGGTGGTATGGCTTCCCAGGCATCGTGCCAGCAAGTCAGCTAAAAAGCTGACTTTTTAGCCCCCCTTGGGGGGCCTACCATTTCAGCAGCAAGCGGCGTTCAGCCTGTTTGCAGAATAAAAACACAAACTGTGCCAACATGTAAACTAAAAAGGAGGCCTTATTAGGGCCTACTCTAGTAAACACATGGCATCAGCCAGTCCAAGACCATATTAACCATCAGGCCATGCATTCAGTGGAAAACCTTTCACACATAATACTGAGAGAAAGGAATGCATATTACGCCACCATACTCCATGAAAGACCTGCTTAAAGCCTACTCAACAGAGGTGGTGCATGGCCGATGGTGGTATTGGATTCACAAGCATCCTGCCAGCATGTCAGCTTAAAAGGAGGCCTTATAGAGCCTCCAAGTTCAGCAACAAGTGGCGTTCAGCCCATTTGTCCATAAACTGTGCCAACATGTAAACTAAAAAGAGGCCTTATTAGGGCCTACCCTAGTAAACACATGGCATCAGCCAGTCCAAGACCATATCAACCATCAGGCCATGCATTCAGTGGAAAACCTTTCATGCACTACCGAGAGAAGGAATGCATATTATGCCGCCATACTCCACGAGAGGCCTGCTTAAGGCCTACTCAACAGAGGTGGGGCGTGGCCGATGGTGGTATGGGTTCTCGGATTCCCAGGCATCCTGCCAACAAGTCCGCTAAAAAAGGAGGCCTTGTGGGGCCTACAATCTCAGCAAAAAGTGGTGTTCAGCCTGTTTGCAGAATAAAACACAAACTGTGCCAACATGTGAACTAGAAAGGAGGCCTGTTGGGGCCTACCGTTCCAATGACACGTGGCTTCAGCTCGTGAAATAAAGGGAACCAAGCTACAGGGGACCAGCTCTAACCCAACAATATCTGTGGGAAGCTAACTGCTACCTGAGCTAGGCTACACATTCCAACAGGCAATGTACCCTAAATCATATGTGACTAAAGGGAACCAAACAATGGTCTGAGGAAGGCCTAAAATGACCTACCACCTCAAACGGACATGCAGCAAAAGCCTGTGGGCAGTGTAAACTATGTGAGCAAACTATGATCAGCTAACAGCACTTGTTAGAAATACAATTGCTAACTAGAAGGAGGCTAATTAACCATAAGAGCCTACAATAAGAGTTATATGCATATAGCTGTTAACAAGATCACAAAAAGGGAGCTAATAGAAACCAGCTTTTCTCAAAAAGTGGTTCTATACTACCCTGAGTATGCAATCCAACAGGTGATGCACTCAGTAACACCAATAAACCTACTAATGGGGAATATTAGGTCACCAATGTCTCCAATAGCGACTACATGAAAAAGCCTGCTATTAAGAGAACAGGTTCAAAGCAAACACAACAACGCTTTGATGTATATGCTATTTTCAAAGAGGAAAATAATTTTCTCCATACAGATTCTCAAATCTGTACTGAGCCATAGAGGATGGATGCTAAACACTAGCAACATCAACTCAAACTTGATTAAAGAAAACAAGTAGCTCAGAGGAAAAAACACATTTTCCATAGCATAAAAGTTCTAGAAAGTGGGGCCTAGCACACACAGCATGACTTATCTACGCAAAGATAAAGGCCTACCTCCTGAGATAACAGCATCAGGAAGTCTAAAAACAGTCTACAACCTAGCTGTTAAACTCAACAATTGCACCTACATAGCAAGGGGATAATAGGCATACGGCCTAACAACTCCCTCGGGAGGAGGCCAGAACTAGGAAATATACAACCTGACAAGGTAAGTATACATAGGGGTTATATGTAAATAACACACCTAACCTAGCTCTAGCCTGGCCGCTAAGCTACGGGCCTTCTTACAGGGCCACAAGCCTAGTGAAACCTGGGCTTCACCTCCAAATCTCATGGATAAGAGAAAGAAAGCGAAGCTCACAAGCAAACAATGTCAGGTGGCCGATTGAGGCCGACCTAAACATACATAATAACTGAAGTGATGAGTGCTAACTCAAACTTCTCTTTTTTTTTTTAACAGCAGATGAGAAGCTACTCTAAACAACAAGTGTCATATATATATATATATATATAAGTGTCAGTATATATATATATATATATATATATATATATATATATATAGTGTCAGCTTTCAAATGATACCTTGGTTTTGTGTGTAGTCCGGAGGACTTGTTAGCAGCAACCATTTTATTTTGGGTATGTCATTTTTCACTACCTGGCCAAAAGTGGGGGTGACAGGTAAGGGGTTAAACCCTGGGACACGGATGAACACACTCTCTTGAACGTTTGTAAGGCATATTAAAGAATCCCTTACCGGAGTCGACATAGTCGCGATCAGACAGAAGAGACCCGAAAGACGAAGAGATACTGACTGTTTCTCCAGGCGCTCCTTTATACTTCCGGGTCGCGCCATATTACGTGATCTCTCGTCTCCCTCTGAACGAAGTCCAATCTGATAGTTCTCAGAAAATTAAGTGTAACTTAGAGAATACTAATCTCAAAAAAATTAGACTTATGTCTAAAGAAACGTTGAAATGTCAGGTTTTAAATCGTGTAAGTCAAATCGAAAACAAAAATTCTCTGTTTATGTAATCTGTATGAAAATAGACGCATGTCAGACGCCCGTGATTCAGCTCATTATCCGCTAATGCGGCCACGCCCACGGAACGAGCGCTATTCAGACGTAAATTCTGAGGCAATACATGCATACATTGTCGCATTCATGTATTTATTGTCTTCAATGTTAAAGCTATGGTTAGCAAGCTCTGGAAGCCTCTGTTAGTTCCTGGAGTGTCACATGGCTTGGACACAATGTTCTTCTTTAGAGTAATTTGTGGACTAAAGGTGTACAGAGCGCCCTCCGGCTGCAAGTATGAGTTGAAAACACAGTATCCAGCGTTCATAGTGATGACAATAAATATTGAATAAATATTACTCCTCTGTATAGAAAATTGACAAACATATGAGAATCCATCAATATTTCTCCAAATGTGCATGCTTTTAAGCTAAAAGGCTATATGAAATGCCATAGAGGTAGCATGAATATTCAGACACTTTGCACAGAAATACATTATATTTTAAAGTATATAATAGAATACCATTATTTTAAATTGTACAAACCCGATTCCAAAAAAGTTGGGACACTGTACACATTGTGAATAAAAAAGGAATGCAATAATTTACAAATCTCATAAACTTATATTTTATTCACAATAGAATATTGATAACATATCAAATGTTGAAAGTGAGACATTTTGAAATGTTATGCCAAATATTGGCTCATTTTAGATTTCATGAGAGCTACACATTCCAAAAAAGTTGGGACAGGTAGCAATAAGAGGCCGGAAAAGTTAAATGTACAAATAAGGAGCAACTTATTAGGTCAATTGGCAACATGATTGGGTATAAAAAGAGCCTCTCAGAGTGGCAGTGTCTCTCAGAAGTCAAGATGGCCAGAGGATCACCAATTCCCCCAATGCTGCAGTGAAAAATAGTGGAGCAATATCAGAAAGGAGTTTCTCAGAGAAAAATTGCAAAGAGTTTGAAGTTATCATCATCTACAGTGCATAATATCATCCAAAGATTCAGAGAATCTGGAACAATCTCTGTGCGTAAGGGTCAAGGCCGGAAAACCATACTGGATGCCCGTGATCTTCGGGCCCTTAGACGGCACTGCATCACATACAGGAATGCTACTGTAATGGAAATCACAACATGGGCTCAGGAATACTTCCAGAAAACATTGTCGGTGAACACAATCCACCGTGCCATTTCGCTGTTGCCGGCTAAAACTCTATAGGTCAAAAAGTATCTAAACATCCAGAAGAACAGGCTTTCTCTGGGCCAAGGCTCATTTAAAATGGACTGTGGCAAAGTGGAAAAGTGTGTTCTGTGGTGCCACACAGTGGTAAACATGGCCTTGTCCCAACTTTTTTGAAATGTGTTGATGCCATGAAATTTAAAATCAACTTATTTTTTTCCAGTTTCCCATTTTCTCAGTTTAAACATTTGATATGTCATCTATGTTGTATTCTGAATAAAATATGAAACTTTTGAAACTTCCACATCATTGCATTCTGTTTTTATTCACAATTTGTACAGTCCCAACTTTTTTGGAATCAGGTTTGTAGTATTTACTATCATAAAGGCATTTGAAGGTCTTACTCTGTGTCTGTTTGTTTTTAGGTGGCATTGGTGATATTGATGAGGTGAAGTCACTGTGGGTTATGAAGGAAGACTCTATCACTTTAAACACTGATAGAGAAATGAGGAATAATCTGATTCTCTGGAGGTTTGGAAACTATTTAATAGCTGAAATCAATAAAACAGGAGACAGCAACACTGTCTGTGATGATGTTCTTGATGGGTGATTCAGAGACAGACTGCAGGTGGATCATGAAACTGGATCTCTGACCATCACAAACACCAGGACTGAGCACACTGGATTGTATCAACTAAAGACCAATCATATGAGGAAGTTTTTCATGCTCAGTGTCTATGGTGAGTTTAGTCTTCTTCTCTACCTAGCTAACAAATTTTTGTCCTAAGAACATTTTCCAAACATTTTGTTTTTGTTATGGAAACGTTAAAAAACATCAAGTTTTCAACTTCTAGGAACGTTGATTTCTAACATTCCAAGAACATAAAATGTCCAGTTTCCTTAATGTCAATATAACATCATTTAAAGGTTAGTACAATGTTCCTGAAACGTTATTTCAAACATCCAAACACCTGCTGTTAACAAGTAGAATGACTGAAGAATAGAGAAACAAAAACAGGAACTACATCTGATTCCAGCCACAGCTTTAGATTAAATCAACTCAAGTGTATGGTGACAATCAAAAAACTATTCAAATATAAAATGAATTCAGTTGTATAATTTATTCATGTCGCAATGCATGCTGGGAGTCATGAATGAGCTTTGCTGGTACTCATCATGCACTGCAGCAGTAGTTAATAATTTCCTGCTCATAATTTCCAGAACATCCAATTGTCACATTAATATTGCATGGTCAGAAACACAATATTTAAACAAATTAATAACAAAGCACACTTCTGATCAGTAAATACACTTCAGATGTAAACACTGAATCAGACCACTTCATGATGACATTAACAACAGCATATGATGTTTTTCTGCTGCAGTAAGTGTTTTATGAACACACTGTTAAAGCAGCCAGAGAAGAACTAGCAAAACAATCAAGGATCAAGAGCCCAACTACATGAAACACTGATCACCATAATGACGACTTCACATGTTTGTTCCTCTTTCCTTCAGTATGTCATCACTAATGGTCAATCACTTAATTATCTAATAATCTCCAACACTGCTTCAGTTTAACACAGCAGTATCCATGAAACACAGGGGATTTTGCTATGTAGCATCCAAACTTAAGCCATTTTAAGACAGAAAGTTAGTGATCCTCAATATTGTGAAGGACATTCGAGAATTGTTTTCTGCCAACATTATGAGATTCATTGAAAACTAATGACAATGTGTTTTTTCTCGAACATTGTTTTAAAAGTTCCTAATTCTAACACTTTCATAAACTTTGTATGAATTTAAGAGGAAAGTTTGGAACAATAACTATGGGACAGGCTACAAAACTTTCCCACTATCCAAGGATGTTCTTTTAAGAAAGCACAAACCTTATTCATTTCAAGTTAGTTGTCATTCTAAATGTTTAAAAGATGTTCCAAGAATGTTGTTCTAAGAACCTTTTCTCCCAACATTATGAGGTTGTAACACAGTTTGTTAATGTACAGGAAGAAGAAGGGGAACGTTTAACAGACTTTAATATAATGTAATATAAAATAAACCAACAACAAAACGAAAGTAAAATGCCCACACAAACATAACATAAAATCCAGGCCTGGTCCTCTCTTGTCCTTTACTGTCGTCGCTCCTCCTTTTATGCTTCCAGAGCTCCTCCGTGAGATACGATACTGGTGTCTAGCGCAGGTGATGCTCTTTAGCAATCACGCCACAAGCCTCGTGCCGTTCCCTCAAGGCTCTGGCCCCGCCCTGCTTGTCACAGCGGACATTTAAAAAACCTTCTTTAATGTATAAATAATGTTTTTGTGAAGACCAGATAACACTGAACAAACATGTTTCTAGAAGAACGTTTGTTCATAACTTTGAGAGAACCTTGCCTGAACGTTAGCCAATGTTATGAGAACGTTCCCTGTTAGCTGGGTAATTGAATCATCTACTACTCATCTACATTATCTTAATTTATCCTCATGTTATTTTTATTCTTTCATGTTTTCCAGCTCCTCTGCCTGTTCCGGTCATCTTCAGTCACTGTCCTCAAACTCCTTCATCGTCATCAATGTCCAAATATTCATTGCTGTGCTCAGTGTTGAATGTGAGTCATGTGACTCTCTCCTGGTACAAAGGAATATTTTTATTGTCCAGCACCAGTGTGTCTGATTTCAGCACAAGGCTCTCCCTACCTCTGGAGGTGGAATATCAGGATAAAAACACCTACAGATGTGTGCTGAACAATTCATTCATTGATCAGACTCAACATCTGGACATCACTCAGCTCTGTTCAGGTACGTTACAGCTGATGTTAGTTGATGTCAGCAGTTATATTAGCATTCATTCACTGAGCAGACTCTGTCCGCTGTTATAATGCTGTTGAAGCTGTGATCCGATTGGTCGTTACTGTGCTGGTGGGCGTGGCTGCCGTGGCTGCCGCTGTTGTGCTGGTTTATGACATCAGATCCAGAAAAGCTAAACTGGATCAAGCACAAATTCCCACATCAGGAACCTAAATGATGATGTAATTTCTTCTTTTTTTTAATCATTGATGAATCTTCATTTATATAGAATGATTTTATATATTCTTCTGCTGGTGTCAATGTTGTTTTATCAGCAGCTCAGAAGATGATTTGAGTATGAACAGCAACACATTCTCACATTAATGTTTGTCAATTAGTGTTTGTCATGATAAATACTGATGATTACCAAATGATCGCTTTGCTCACACTGTAGATTAGATAGTATAACATGCTTTTCTTTTTAATCTTTCTCCCCACAATCAAATCTTATTTGTTGACCACTGCTACCTGTTTGCCAATTGTATCTGCTTGCCCTGATCAATAAAATTCTCACTCTGAGTTTCATGTCTCAACTTTTTATTACGTTATGTTGAGCGCCCCCTTGAGGAATACGTTTGTAAATCCCTTTTAAGGCCTGGTTACACCTGTGTCCTCTGAAATGGTTTAGAGACAAATTTAAATCTGATAACTCAAACCACTTCAGGTATTGTGAGACACATTCCAGATGAAACTATACTATGAATATGATGAATATACTATCTCTGCATTTAAAAAATATATTTAGATTTTACCTATAGTACATTTGAAGCCGTAGTGTACTGCAAGTGGTAACTAAATATATTTTTTAAATACAGAGATAGTATATTAAAAGCACATTTTAGTTCAATTTCATGGTGTCTCAAAATAGCAGTTGAGTACACTTACATGTTCTTAAGATTATCTTAAAAGTACTAAAGATTTTTGAGTATAAAGTACAAATTATGCATGAAAAGAGCCCTTTAAGTACATTATAGAAATGTACTTTTTTTAACCTGGGGGGTACACTTCAGGTTTAAAGGGTTAATGTTATTTTTTAGTGATCTCCGATTGGCGAAGTCTTACATCATTAATGAAACCATCATCTGACAAAGAAGGCTATACTAAACATGTGACAGGCAGTGCTGAGACAATAACAGGAGAGGATGGCATGATTCACCGTGTTTGTTGACTGATTCGTATGGAAGCCCGTTTCCCCACAGTTGAGTAAAAAAATATAATTCTGTAAGTCATAATATGAAACTTTCTCGAATTATGACTTATCTCATTATATTGGAAAGTTTTTCTCATAATATTAGTATGTCAGAATATGAAAAATTTCTCGTAGACTTATTTTCTCGTAAATGACTTTTTCCCTTCTCGTAATAATCATCCTATAAAACGAGAAACTTTCTCGTATAATGACTTAAATCTCATAATAACGAGAAACTTTCTCTAATAATGACTTAGTTTTCTCATAAAAAGACTTTCTCGATAATGACTAACATCTCATAATAACGAGAACTTCTCAATGAAATGATTAAAAATCTCAATAAACTTTCCTCGTAATAATGACTTAACATCTCTAACATCATAATGAGAAACTTTCTCTAATAATGACTTAGTTTCTCATAACGAGAAACTTTCTCGTAATAATGACTTAACATCTAATGAGAACTTTATCGTAATAATGACTTTTCTCATAATACGATCTTATCGAATAATGACTTAACATAATAATGAGAAACTTTCTCGTATAATGACTTAACATCTCATAATAATGAGAAATTTTCTCGTAATTATGACTTAGTTTTCTCATAATTATAACGAAAACTTTCTCATAATAATGAGAATTCTCGCATAGCGCAGAGCACGGAGCAGAAGCGTGGCACGCTAGCGACTCTGCTGGTCAAAGGCTCGTAAATGCAGAACAGCAAACATGGCACATTCTGCATTCGTGCACCTCTTTTTTGATAAATTCAGTGTAATATACAAAGTGTAGTCTATAGTATCATTAAATAACATCAGTTATAATTATCAGTATATCTTCAATACTTTCCATGCGCACGAACGCAAAGTGGTTTCCGTGGTAACGGGGAAACTGCTGCATGAACGCAAGGCTTTCAAAACTATCAGATTAATGAAGGAATATGACATTTATTCGTTTAGTTCAAGTGCAACGTCTTCATAAAATGTGTGGGGTTATGTGTTAACGTTAACACGTTTTCGTGGATGAGTCTAGGCTATTTGATGGCAGTTTGCCTAGACATAGGCACTGGAAGCTTTTCTAATATAAACCGGGTCCTAAAGCACTTGGCCATCATACCTTCATTCCAGCGATATTCCTACAGAAAACACTTTTAAGATGTTATGACTCATTAGAATGTATGCAAAGACAGCTGTCCGGTGAAGCGTTCTTTAACAGAGTTGGATATATAGGTGTGTGCTGTCTTATCATTCCTCTATCTGTTTGAAATCCATGGATCACTACTCTGTGTTTCTGCTTGTTCAACACAAACATACAATGAAATGTTACAAATGAATAAACAACTATATCCCGTCTCATACAGCTACTGATAATTATCAATAATGTTATTTATTTAATGATATAATAGATTACACTTTGCAGAACGTGCCATGGTTGCGGAGTTCTCGCATTTGACATCGGATGTCGCTGTCACTGATCCGCTGCTTATGCGCATGTGTAGAATTTTTTCAGTATTACGAGAAAAAGTCATTATTACGAGAAAGTTTCTCATTATTTGAGAAACTAAGTCATTATTACGAGAAAGTTTCTCTTATTATGAGAACTAAGTCATTATTACGAGAAAGTTTTCTCATTATTATGAGTACTAAGTATTATTACGAGAAATAAGTCATAATTACGCGAAATTTCTCATTATTCTGACATACTAAGTCATTATTATGAGAAACTACGTTATACGAGAAAATAAGTCTAATTACGAGAAAGTTTCTCATACATACTAAGTCATTATTATGAGAAACTACGAGAAATCTAATTACGAGAAAGTTTCTCATTATTCGTCATTATACTAAGTCATTATTACGAGACGAGAAATTTAATCATTATACGAGAAAATATCATTAGAGAACGTTTCTCGTTATTAATTAATTCATATTACGAGAAATAAGTCATTACTAATGAGATCGATCATATTATTTTCTCATTATGAGTCATTATTATGAGAAACTTTCTCAATATAATGAGATGCTAAGATCATAATTACGAGAAGTTTTCATTTTATGACTTCAGAATTATATTTTTTAACTCACTGTGGCGGAAACGGGCTTCCATAGATTCGACTACCACAGTTGTTTGATGGAAAAAGATGGTTAGCATTGATAACAATTTAACAGGCTAGCGAAATGCTAACAAGTTGTGCTAGCGATAGTGATTTGATTAAACAGCAATGTCAGATTTATGTGATATATTAGGCATTATTAGACAATATCAGATATATGGTGGTAATTAAGTTGTATTATTAATATAAACAACAATATGATAGTAAATAGAGATTCAAAACAAAGCTATTGCTTTTTTTGCATTACATAACAGTCACATATTATGGTTGGCTAAGAATAGTTCATTAAAAGCATATAAAGACAAGTGAATGAAATCATCAATATGTTGCAAAACAACAAAAAAAAACAAACAAAGTCCAGAAATTAACTCTTTGTAATTAAACTGAAGAAAACGTCTTCTGGCTTTATTCTAAAAGATCTCCTGCTACTGACAAATGAAAGCTGTATTCAAGTGAGAATCTGTGATGATATCTGCTGCTGGTCTCATGATCTTCTGCTTGTGTGTTTTCACGTCATGCTCTGAATTCTCAGTTTCTGATTTTCCCGTTTCTTTCCTAAAAGCATCATCATCTCTTCTTCACTCTTTTAATGTTTGCATGTCAAATCTACAATGATGCTCATAAATCTCACCTGACATGTCTCATGTAGATGTGAAAACCTCCTAACAGACCCAACAGAACCATCAGCTGAAAACACCAGATCAGCACAAACACCACAGACCCTGAAGACACTGAAAAAACACAATAACAAACATATCAGTCAGTCAATCAATCAATGTTGAGTTGATATCTGTAGATTAACAGAAATAATCTCACCAGGACAGCGTTTCACACTAATGGTCTTCTGTCCTTGACTGACGTGGTTCTTCACACTGCAGGTGATGTTTCCATCAGTTCCCTCATCCAGAACAATGGAGCTGTTTGCATCCATCAATGGATCTCCATTCAGAGTCCAGTTGTAGAGGAGCTGATCCCCATCAGAGGAGCAGGACACCCTCATCACCCCACTGGAGGAGCAGCTGATTGACACTTCTACTGAGCCAATAGGAGCTAAAGGGTGGGACACATGACTGTCACATGATAAACACAAGAGAATGATGTTCTTCCACACTACTCACACTATTACTGAGGCCTGTTGCATGAAGCTAGCTCAACAAACTCTGAGTTTCAGAGTAGGTTTGGAGTTGAAATCAAACCTGATTTAGATCTGGGGTCTACACCATGAAGACAGTTTAGGTGGACAGCCAGTTTTCATTTTAGTTTGCACCATTCCCTGGGTTTTAGGCACCATGAAAATGGCTCAGATTTTAGCAGTGTTCATGGCTATAGTAATTTACACTCTAAAGATATCCAGGGGCCTGTACCATGAAGCCGGATTAGCTGGCTAGCCAGGTAAGTTTCAGATTAGTTTGTGCCAGTCCTGGGTTTTAGGTACCATGAATGTGACTTGTCTTTTAGCAGTGTTCATCACCATAGTAACTTACACTCCACGGCAAACCTACTCTGGGGCAGGTTATGTTCTGGTTCAGAGATCTCAAACCGAAACTGGACCAATCAGATGTGAGCAAACTGACACTGACACACCCAACACAATAAAGTCACTCCCCCAGTTTCTCGTCCAAATTAAAGGTCATTATATAGTAAAAAACAAATATTTATTGATGAAATTGTCTGGCTTTAATGATAATTAGAATTATTTTATGATTTATATATGATTTATATAATTATTATATGATCTATATTATTATTAATCCATTACACACAAGCAATTTTAGTTTAACAGTTATTATTAAGCATTTAGTTTCAGTGAATATTAATATATAAGATGTAATATAAATAAGCTGTAAATAAACTTTAATAGACTACATTGACCTTACATGTCTGAGTCTCTATCACTATAAATTATCTACTACATAAACTAACATCACAAGTTTTCACTGATGAGCAAGTCAATTTCTTTTATTTGTCCTCTTTCATGAACAAGTATTTTTGTTTAAATTCTTCATTTTCTTCAATCTCTTAACCTTCAGCAAAGAGTTTTGAATCGCACTGGCTCTCTCGCAAGAAGTGAATCCCAGTTTCTTAAGTTGATCAGCATTATGGTACCAACAAAGGCAGATTGGATTGGGTTGGTTTTTGTCAACTTGAAACTAATCCTTTTTAATCCTTAGTTTGTTCAGCTTCCATCATGGTAAAGCTCCCAGGTTCAGCGGTCTTACAAAGCTTGGTATAAATGTTATCTATTACTCAGGTTTAACCCCAAAGTTTGTGATTAACTCTGAATGTAATTACATGAATATTTATTCATCCATAATCACAATTATTAATATAAATATAACAATAATTAACAGCAAGATGAGCAATTTTGTCTCTAAAATGTTTCACTATAAACTGATTTAATTGGAGCGAGAGATGCAGGGGGAGTGGCTTTACTGCATCAGATACATTCACTTTACTCACAGCTGATTGGTCACAGCTTGGGTTTGTCATCTCTAACCCGGAATAAAACCTGCTCTGGAGCAGGTTAGCCGTGTAGCGTAAGTTACCATAGCAATGAACCCCGCTAAAAACCATCCACCTTCATGAGCCCGAAAAAACAGAGTTTTGCTTAAACTAATCTCAAACATGTCTGAAACAGGCCCTGGAGTATGTAGTGCTTTACTGTGTGCTACTGCTACACCAATAAAAAAACAATGATTGATTTTACATGACATTGTAATGATATGATGAGAGTTTCTGTACCTTCAACATTGATTTGAAGATCAAATGTTGCGTGAAAATTCCTACCCGAGAAATCCAGAGGCGGGTAAACTACAGATAATTTGTAATTCCCTGAATCAGCTCTGATCACACGGTTTATGAACAGTAAATTTTTGGAATGATATTCAACTCTGTTAAGAACATGATCACATTCACTTCCTGTCATGCCAGAAATTGTTCTACAAACTGTGTGTTGATCATTTTGTGTGTTGTTTATTTTTTTTATTGTGCTGACATAATCAGTCATGTCATCTAACTTCAAATATAGTGGGTATCCAAGAGCTGCGTAACAGGAACCTTTCTCAACATCCCAGCAGATCTGCTCCAGACCTGGAAAAAAGAGAAGACAAAGTGTGTATAAGTATATCTGAACATGAAATAAATCACGTCGCGGAGGGGTAATCGCTGGCACATGAGCAAAAGTGAGCTAAACGTCTTTAGTGTGAGAATTAGGAGTCAATGATAGCATGCAGCTCTGATAAACCATTAGTGTGAGCACAAGTTACTGACTGACAGCTTGTTCTGCTATACATAGTCAATGCTATAAATTTCAACCAAGTATATAGAGTCCTTATTAAACATTACACACATCAAAATGACAGTGATGTACATGGAAACCCCCATTTATGCATACCTTGTCACTTCAAGTGTTTTCTCTGATCAGATCCAATCGTGAAAAGACCAAGAGAGGGCGCAGTGATTAACTCAGAAACCTAAGAATGACTCTTCAAGATAGGAAGGTTGCCGACCTCTGATCTAAGTCGTGAATGTCATGTAATTGATCAGTCTGGAGCTGCAGGAACATTTATTAAATGACAGAGAAATATTAACAATATTGCTTCAGAATATTTTATTACTTTTGAGTCGTCGTCAGAGAGAGATGTTGAGTGTGTAGTTATGACATGAGGCCATGCTGACCAGACAAACCTTGCTGCTGACGTATGTTGAAACAAGATGTTATCAATAGGAAGGATATTGGCAATCAAGAGATCACCTTTGAGATTAATATTCTGGATCCAAATGTGTATAGATAATTAGTAAACTAAGCACAAAGATACAGACATTAAATTAAAAATCGCCCTGTTTTCAATAACTTTATCCCTTAAAACCAAAATGACATATTTAAATGTTTTTTTTGTGTGTGTGTGTGTGTGTGAAAAAAAAAATTGTTCATGCCTTAAAATAGCTTGAATGTAACTCTACACCCTTGCTTCATTTAGTATATGCGGAATCACATATGCCAATTAGCCTCGCCTCCACTCATTCATTCAGGCTCATCTACAAGTCGATGTATCAGAAAGGTAATGCATTTTAAGTATCGCTCTTTACAACGTCGGACACAACGGTAATTAATATGATTAGCCTTTTGCTTGACTACATTATCAAACAGCTAATAATGTGTTGCTAATGTTACACAAACCATTTTCCCATTCACCATCTCAGTCTGCCTTCTAAAAATCAGTAGAAATGCTTTGAACACCTCAGAATATCAGTGGAGAAAGGCATATAGTTCATAATAATATCTGGTAACACTGTAGAACACTGATCCTTCATTAATGAATAACTACGCAGGAACAAATGAGTAAAGCATTATTAACACTCTAGTAACTACTATTAACTAACAAGAAACTGATTAATGTATAGTATAGTGCTCAGTTGAAGGTGGTCGTTCACTATTAGCTAAACAGTAACTACTGTTTTTTTATACCTTGTGATGTAACAAACACTGGCGATTTTAAACTGTTTTTGAGAC
Source organism: Culter alburnus (assembly GCA_028476615.1). Taxonomy (NCBI): domain Eukaryota; kingdom Metazoa; phylum Chordata; class Actinopteri; order Cypriniformes; family Xenocyprididae; genus Culter; species Culter alburnus. The sequence goes on from JAOTNS010000763.1 coordinate 147,513, forward strand.
TGTCTTTGGTTCACTGCAGTTTTATGGAGAAAATAATCAGCAATGGTGTTGACTTTTGTCAATGAATTATTTGCAGAAGGTTTGTCCTAAAGCATATTAAAACACCACAGACATATAAACAACATTAAAAACTTGATTTTCACCACAGGGGGACTTTAAAGTTAGTACTCAGTGATTAATTATAGTTTCTGGATGTAATTTACATGGAAATGCAATGAAAAAATAAACAAGAAGTTACTTCTTTCTGCTGCGCTAACAGTAGAGCAGCTTTACTGGGTGAATAAACGTTGTTTCCATTTTATTTTTTTTAACACAGAATTAAGCTATTTTCTTTGAAATAGCTTATGCCTGCCATGCTAACAATATCTCCACAACCAGACCACAAGCTCTTCTCTAGCACAGTGCTAACCACAAAAACATTTCCAACATTGCTGAACATTAAACACTAACGGGTTTTACTCAAAACACAGAAAATACTTTATTTCAACATGTTCACTCCTGATCCAGTCATATACAAAGCATGCTAATGCAAAAGAAATTATTCATGCAGTCCAACCAAATGGATGAAGAAACTTTAGTTTTACATATCTACATGGATTGAATAATGCACGGGTGTTCAGACTCAGTTTAGCTCCAACTTGCCTCAACACACCTGTCTGGAAGTTTCTAGAGTTTGTGTAGCAGGTTCAGGTGTGTTTAATTGGGGTTGGAGCTGAACTTTGCTGGACAGTGGCCTTCCAGGAGCAAAATTGGACACCTCTGAAATAGTTCAATGAAATGAAGTTGTGACCAAATTTTCATTTTAATTAGATTGAACAAGCAGCAAACTCATTTTCTAAGTGTACTTCACTAATATACACTGTTAAGAAGACTAGAAAATAAATACATAAGCAGTACACCCTGCAAAACAAACCCTTTGATGTTCTCTACATCTGTTCAAACAGTAAAATTCAATATCAAATCACTGAAATTCTGCTACCCATCAAGCCCAATGTTGCAATATTTCAACATTCACCTAAAAACTGTAATGTAAATGTACAGTTAGAGTACATTAGAGGCCTCCTACAACATGTAAAAGGTGTGTTTTTCAATATAGTGACAGTTCAAAAATGGGATCTTGCCCCACATTGACTGCCATTATATGGAATGATTGGCAAACCTATGCATACTCGTAAAATCTTCAACTTCAAGCTTTTAAAACTACTTCAAACTTGCTGGTTCCCTTCAAACCTGCAGATGCTTTTTCAAGTCAACATCAAAGTTTTGCTCATCTAGTTTAATATTACAACACAAATGTTTTCATTTTCATCAATAACATAATTTTGAGCTGAAAGTTGACTCACATGCACCAATTTGTAGCAGCGTCAGTCCAAAGATAAGAATGATTCTCTAAAGTCCATTTTCCAGAAGAATCCCAGCAGAAGATTGTTGAATTGCGTCTCATGCAGTGTCTTCACTGACAGACACCAGTACGATCATCAGGAGATTAAAGTGTTTCACTGAGGTAAGAGGAAGTTTTTCAGAGATGGTTTTACTAGATAGTTTTCTAGTAAGGGTATATAAAAAGTAAGCTAGGGAGACTAAAAAAGTGAAAGGATCCTGGTCCCATGAAAATACAAACACATTCGAATAAAACATAAATAATATTTATATTGGTTATGATTAAATATAACTCGCATACACAATAGTCAATAGTAAAATTAATTTACATGTTTTGAGTGAACAGTTGTAGCATGTTCTAATAATAATTTTCACAATGAAGATGCAAAACTTATTAGTTTTAACGAATGCTCAATATCCTGCCCCCCACTACCCAAACAACACAGCAGTAAAGAGAATTCAGTGGATACCAGGTAGAAATAGTCAGTAGTTTTAAATACTTATTAACATTTATAGATAGAAATTTGAGATTTGTTGGAAATGTAGATTGTTTTTAAAAAGTTCAGAAATAGCATCTTACAATTAATAATACTACTAATAAGGTAAATATATAAATGCGCACACACACATATATATATATATATATATAAAACCGCATTACAGTTCCATATCACTTTGCCAAATGATTTCAAATATTTAAAAGGTCTTTACATCCTACAAAAGCAAAATAAAAAAAAACCCACAACAACACCAACCAAACAAATAAATATAGTAAACAATAGGATGAAAACAAATTACGGTCATGGTTTTGACACAAATACGTTTTAATGTGTCCTGAAAGCGCAAACTCTCTTTCTCTTGCTCTGTCTCACACAAACGCACACACATACAGTACAGACACACAGAAACGTGTTGTCTGCGCTGCTCTGATGAATTAATCAGTAAAATAAATCAGTCTCACCAACGAGGTACTGTGCGGTTCTTGAGGTAGATAAACTTATAGTTTCGCTTTTAGTAGAGACGTTGCTGCCGTGAGAAACGCACAGACTCGGGTAGGCTAATTCACATATGCTCGTTCTCTCTCTCTCTTTCTTAACTGCGTTAATGTATTAGTCAGCTATCAAGGCTCAAGCCTTTGTTAATAGTTCTGAGATGACGTTTTGGAATTAGCAATTAAGGTTGGGGATGAGATGCATAAGAAAATTGGTGTTTTAAGGTTAAAAACCTGAAAATGTCTTGAAATACAACATCATAACAATGTCTTGAGGTGTGGTAACCATAGTATAAGTGGAATAATTGACACTGGGCTATTGAATTATTAGAAAACAATGCAGGGATGGTAATGCGGCCATGACAAAGTGGAGGCCCGTCGTTAATTATTCCTTACATACAGGTGCTGGTCATATAATTATAATATCATCAAAAAGTTTGAAACTTGTATATTATATTCATTCATTACACACAGACTGATATATTTCAAATGTTTATTTCTTTTAATTTTGATGATTATAACTGACAACTAGGGAAAATCCCAAATTCAGTATCTCAGAAAATTAGAATATTACTTAAGACCAATACAAAGAAAGGATTTTTAGAAATCTTGGCCAACTGAAAAGTATGAACATGAAAAGTATGAGCATGTACAGCACTCAATACTTAGTTGGGGCTCCTTTTGCCTGAATTCCTGCAGCAATGTGTGTGCAGGTGCCAAGTCCTGTTGGAAAATGAAATCTGCATCTCCATAAAGTTGGTCAGCAGCAGGAAGCATGAAGTGCTCTAAAACTTCCTGGTATATGGCTGCGTAGACCTTGGACTTCAGAAAACACAGTGGACCAACACCAGCAGATGACATGGCACCCCAAACCATCACTGACTGTGGAAACTTTACACTGGACCTCAAGCAACGTGGATTGTGTGCCTCTCCTCTTTTCCTCCAGACTCTGGGACCCTGATTTCCAAAGGAAACGTAAAATTTACTTTCATCAGAGAACATAACTTTGGACCACTCAGCAGCAGTCCAGTCCTTTTTGTCTTTAGCCCAGGCGAGACGCTTCTGATGCTGTCTGTTGTTCAAGAGTGGCTTGACACAAGGAATGCGACAGCTGAAACCCATGTCTTGCATACGTCTGTGCGTAGTGGTTCTTGAAGCACTGACTCCAGCTGCAGTCCACTCTTTGTGAATCTCCCCCACAGTTTTGAATGGTTTTTGTTTCACAATCCTCTCCAGGGTGCGGTTATCCCTATTGATTGTACACTTTTTTCTACCACATCTTTTCCTTCCCTTCGCCTCTCTATTAATGGCTTGGACACAGAGCTCTGTGAACAACCAGCCTCTTTGCAATGACCTTTTGTGTCTTGCCCTCCTTGTGCAAGGTGTCAATGGTCGTCTTTTGGACAACTGTCAAGTCAGCAGTCTTCCCCATGATTGTGTAGCCTACAGAACTAGACTGAGAGACCATTTAAAGGCCTTTGCAGGTGTTTTGAGTTAATTAGCTGATTAGAGTGTGGCACCAGGTGTCTTCAATATTGAATCTTTTCACAATATTCTAATTTTCTGAGATACTGAATTTGGGATTTTCCTTAGTTCTCAGTTATAATCATCAAAATTAAAAGAATGAAATAAATAAATGAAATATGATTTTCAAACTCATGCTTGATGTAAACAAAATGATCTTATTGGCTGTGATCCGACTGACTGACGCTTCAGAAACCATGTAATCCCAATATACACATACACAGAATTACAGTATTTAAAAAAATCTGTCTTGGTGAGTATTTACGCAAACATTATCTGTTAAGTGAACGTTTGGTGAACTGTTGGGGGAAAACATAACATCTGATGTGTAACATTATATCAGATCTGTGCGTTACAGTAGGTCTTAATAGGCTGTCTGTTTTATGTTAATCAAACAGTTGTGGAGTTGAATATATTTATGTTTCTTATAAATATGGGTTTTCACTTGGTTAGTGCAAAATTTGGTGTTATTACCAGGGATTTTAATGTATGGTTGCTAGGTGATTTTGTTTTGGAACCCTCAGAAAACATTAACTTGAATTTTCTCAGAATTGACTTTGCTTACTCTATCAATTTGAAACAGGTATGGTCATTCAGCAAATTTACAATTGAGAGCAAAATCTATATTTCTGTAGATTTGGCCATTCACGCATTCTACAACCAAATGTATTCAGCAGCACTTAGCTTACAGGAACATATCTCTACAACGGTAACTTTAAACAACACATTATCTTCAGAAATTCGCTGGTGAGGCGAATTCCCCTGACCACAGACTTGAGACTAGTGTGAAATTTTCTCACTCAAACCACTGTGTGAGGGACTTGACAAGAAGGCAAGATGGAATCCAAATTCTGGAAGTTTAATAAATATCAGCAAACAAATCCAATACAAAAGGCAGAGACGTAGTCGATAAGGCAGGCAGAATAATCAGTGACAAAAAATAAGTCCAAACAGGCAACCATAGCAAAAATGATATCCAAAAGGCAAAAAATCCAATAAAGCAAGCACAATAGTCAAAATATGTTTCAGCACTAGTTGACTCAGGGGCTGCACTCAACCTGATGACTACCAGCCTCATCCATTACACACTGCCTGCTGCTGCTTTTGATTGCTTTTGGGTAAAGCTGCACATAACGTACTGTTCTAGGATCAGTTTTCAATGTAATAGCAAAATATTTGGCAAGCGATCCAGTGCAAATCTGTGTTTGTGCTCTGAAGAACGACAAGGCTTATGTGTTTTTGCAGCATTGAGCAATGTAGCCAATCACAAAAAATATCTGTTGATTTCTTGAATGCAGTGATCATTTAGATATGTTAAAGTTAACACTGAACAAAAACTCTGGCGTTTCAAGTGGTAAGTGGATTCTGAATTCTGCAAGCTGGCAAATATTCCCTCATTACAAACAATTATGTAAATAAGAGATTCATTGTGCAGTCAGATCTTAATTTTACAGAACTTCTTGAGATCGCAATGAAATAAGATGAGTGAGATTATTTGTGATTATAAAGGAAGCTTTTTGTCATGCCATATCTCGTGGATCTATGTGAACACTGATACTTTATTAACAAATAATTTATCAGCAGTGTTTATGTTGGGATATTTAGGTTGTGCAGTGGCAAGAAACTTGAAACACTTTGGCTTAGCGATCACTTGAATATACAGCTACAAGTTATCAATCTAAAAACACATCAGTCATGATCACGCCTGACAAATCAGCACCAACTCCCCCAAACATCCCTCGGCTCAAACTCCTGAGAAAAAAAACAAAAAAAAAACGCAACTTCCTATCAGTGATGCGTGCGCAATGCAGCTGAAGCCCATGTTTACAGAACCAGATTGTGTCCACTGAGGTAAACTTTAAGGGAATGCTTTACAAAAAGGGATATTTTCTCTGCTTAAAACTCATCTGATGAGACAGTCATTGGTAAAATTGAGCTTGTTTTGATAAAACATGACAAACAGGCGTGCTTTCTGGTGACAACACACACTTCATTGTATTTGCATAGTATATGGACTCCATGAAATCAAACAAGCAAATGAAGAAATTCACTGCATATATGCAGAACACTGCCTATTGCCTCTGTACAGTCTGAATGGACATACTGTCACGATCACCAGCTGGATGATCATTCATTGCCATTCAAACATGGACTACATTTCCCAGAACTCAATGCCTGGACTCATCATCACTGATTGCTGTCAGATGTGTCTCATTAGCCTCATTACTCTAAAAAATGCTGGGTTAAATTTTTGACCATCATGCTGGGTAGTTTTATTTAACTCAGCTATTGTTAAAAATTACTGTATTGCTTGCTTAAAATGAACCCAAAGTATGTTGGAAATTAACATTTATTAATGTTTAATAAATGAACATTTATTTATTTGTGTGATTTTTAATTTTGGGTTCATTTTAAGCTAGCAATATATTCGTTTTTAAGCAATAGTTGGGTTAAATTAAACTTCCCAGCAAGTTGAGCTGCGCCGACCCGACACAATCTCGCCTCATGTTCACGTTCATGCGAGAGTGACAAAATGCTTCAATATACACATAGCGACCTCACTTTATAAGACAATTTCGAAAATTAGCCACCTCCATCGAGATTTCTTGTACTGTATTTGCAATACTCTCCAGAGCTGCGCTTGGAGTATTTACGACAGTGTGATTCACTGAAGGAACCTGTAGGGGGGAGCTTCGCAAATCTTACTGAGTTCCGCTTTAAAGAATACATCAATCCATGTCTGTTACTCATCGTACATCTTTACAACATGACCACGTTTATATAAAGCAGAACGTCACAGAGTCATCAGACACTGTTTTATTGTGATGGCAACAAGATTATAATTCACTCACAAGACAGAAGAATAAGTCCAAATATATGTGAATTACATTGACATGAATGTGTTTTTGCTTAAAATAGGTTCATCTTAGTAATGAGAGTGGTGGATGATTCCTCCTCAATAGCTCTAGCTAGCACTACACATGCAAAGATCCAGTTCATTCCTTAGTGACATTAATGATTTCTTCACCAGCGATCATGCTGAGGATCACTGCTACAAGGAGCTCAACTTTAGCCCTGGGAAGTCAAGCCTCACCCATTGTGTCAAGTCAAGCCTTCTTCTCTGCATCAGAGAGTGGGTCTTTCACCTTTAGCTAGAGGAATAATAGCTGGCATTACAGCTTTGCCATTCCCTGGAGTAAGATGCCCTCAAGTACAAGAAAGTTATTGGATACTGAGCAGAGGCCATCTACAGCAGAGAGAAGGATTGTGGTTGCTGAAGTACTCACTTTGTGCAAGAAACCAAAATACTGGAAAGTATAAACACAGGGGATTCTGCTATGTAGCATCCAAACTTCAGCAATTCTAAGACAGAAAGTTAGTGATCCTCAATACTGTAAAGGACATTCGAAGAATGTTTTCTGCCAACATTATGAGAACATTCATTGAAAACTAATGACAATGTTTTTTTGTTTGTTTTTTTTTTACTTGTTTTGAAAGTTCCTAATTCTAACACTTTCATAAGCTTTATATAAATTTAAGAGGAAAGTTTGAGGCTACAAAACTTTCCCACTATCCAAGGATGTTCTTTTAAGAAAGCACACACAACCTTATTTATATTTTAAGTTAGTTGTCATTCTAAATGTTTAAAAGATGTTCCAGGAATGTTGTTCTAAGAACCTTTTCTCCCAACATTATGTAACACACTTTTTATGTACGGGAAGAAGGCGGCGGGAACGTCTAACAGACTTTAATAATAATATAGAATAAACCAACAACAAAACGAAAGAAAAATTCCCACACAAACATAACATAAAAGGCCTGGTCCTCTCTTGTCCTTTACCGTTGTCGTTCCTCCTTTTATGCTTCCAGAGCTCCTCCGTGAGAGATACGAGACCGGTGTCTAGCGCAGGTGATGCTCTTTAGCAATCACGCCACAAGCCTCGTGCCGTTCCCTCAAGGCTCTTGTCCCACCCTGCTTGTCACAGAGGACATTTAAAAAACCTTCTTTAATGTATAAATAATGTTTTTGTGAAGACCAGATAACGCTGAACAAACATGTTTCTAGAAGAACGTTTGTTCATAACTTTGAGAGAACCTTGCCAGAACGTTAGCCAATGTTATGAGAACGTTCCCTGTTAGCTGGGTAATTGAATCATCTACTACTCATCTACATTATCTTAATTTATCCTCATGTTATCTTTATTCTCTCATGTTTTCCAGCTCCTCTGCCTGTTCCGGTCATCTTTAGTCACTGTCCTCAAACTCCTTCATCGTCATCAATGTCCAAATATTCATTGCTGTGCTCAGTGTTGAATGTGAGTCATGTGACTCTCTCCTGGTACAAAGGAAACACAAGCACAAGGCTCTCCCTGCCTCTGGAGGTGGAATATCAGGATAAAAACACCTACAGATGTGTGCTGAACAATTCATTCATTGATCAGACTCAACATCTGGACATCACTCAGCTCTGTTCAGGTACGTTACAGCTGATGTTAGTTGACGTCAGCAGTTATATTAGCATTCATTCACTGAGCTGATCTCAGTTTCATGCTTTTACTCATTAGACTCTGTCTGTGGTTATGATGCTGTTGAAGCTGTGATCCGATTGGTCGTCACTGTGCTGGTGGGCGTGGCTGCCGTGGCTGCTGTTGTTGTGCTGGTTTATGACATCAGATCCAGAAGAGCTGAACTGGATCAAGCGCAAATTCCCACATCAGGAACCTAAATGATGATGTAATTTCTTCTTTTTTTTTTAATCAATGATGAATCTTCATTTATTTAGAATGGCTTTATATATTCTTCTGCTGGTGTCGATGTGGCTTTATCAGCAGCTCAGAAGATGATTTGAGTATGAACAGCAACACATTCTTACATTAATGTTTGTCAATTAGTGTCTGTCATGATAAATACTGATGATTACCAAAGATTGATTTGCTCACACTGTAGATTAGATAGTATAACATGCTTTTATGTTTAATCTTTCTCCCCACAATCAAATCTCATTTGTTGACCACTGCTACTTGTTTGCCAATTGTATCTGCTTGCCCTGATCAATAAAATTCTCACAGTTTCTTACTGAGTCTTAAATGTTTATTACATTATGTTGAGCGCCCCCTTGAGGAATACATTTGTAAATCCCTTTTAAGGCCTGGTTACACCTGTGTCCTCTGAAATGCTTTAGAGACAAATTTAAATCTGATAACTCAAACCACTTCAGGAAGTGTTGTGAGACGCATTCCAGATGAAACAGGTGCTTGTACCATGAAGCTGGTTTAGGTGGATAGCCAGGTATCTTTCAGTTTACTTTGCTCCAATCCTGGGAAAATGTTCGCTCAAGTTTAGATAAAGCCCCAAACAACTATGCTTGTTGTATTCTATTCTTTAAGGCCTTTCAAATGACACGATTATATGAACTATATGATGTTTTTGACATTAAAGTACATACTACAAAATAAGTATTTCATAATTTATGTAAAAAACTATTTATCAGCAAATAACTCAGCACTACTTAGGAGTTAATCAAAGTGGCCACATTCATTGTAAAGTTCAGACTTTTAAGCTAAGCTTTCAAATGACATCTTTTTTGTTGATCAAGGCAGTAGTAAATGAAAAATATGATTATTCATTTTTCATAGCTAGGTGGCGCCAGCGGTACACTCAGGTTTAGAGGGAAGACTCAGCAATCCTTAAGAGATGATCAAAATGGTTTGATGCATTAACACTAGAACTGCTACAGGGTAAAATTTACCCGTCGCTGTTTTCAAATCTACATATCAGATTTTCAATAAAATATCCAAGTCTCCCAGTCATTGACTTTCACTAAAATTTTGTATTTACAATCCCCAGTTAAAAAGTGTGGTGAATTAATTTGGCTCATTATTGTCTATTTAGGGTATTCAGTAATTTAAATAACATAGGTATCTTAAAGGGTTAGTTCACTCAAAAATGAAAATTCTGTCATTAATTACTCACCCTCATGTAATTCCACATCCATTAGACCTTCATTCATCTTCAGAACACAAATAAGATATTTCTGATGAAATCCCATGGCTTAGTGAGGCCTACATTGCCAGCAAGATAATTTACACTTTCAGTGTCCAGAAAGATACTAAAGACATATTTAAAACAGTTCATGTGACTACAGTGGTTCAACCTTAATGATACGAAGTGACAAGAATACTTTTTGCAACAAAAAAACTAAATATAATTTTATTCAACAATATCTAGTGATGAGCGATTTTGAAACACTGCTTCATAAATCTTTTGTTTCGAATCAGTGGATCAGAGTGTGTATCAAACTGCCAAAGTCAGTGAACTATTGAAGTTTCAATGCACTTATGATGTAATGAAGCCTTGTTTACTGAAATCATGTGACTTTGGCACTCTGAACCACTGATTCGAAACAAAAGATTTGTAAAGCTTCAAATTTGAAAGTGTATATAACTTGCGTGAATGCAGGCCTCACTGAGCCATCGGATTCTCTCAAAAATATCTTAATTTGTGTTCTGAAGATGAACGAAGGTCTTACAGGTGAGTAATTAATGACAGAAATTTCATTTTTGGGTGAACTAACCTTTTAATATGTGATTAATGACATTTTATTATAACATTACACTGCCCAAATATGCATTTATTTCCTATTATCCATAGACTTCGGGTTTAAAGGGTTAATGTTATTTTTAGTGATCTCCGATTGGCGAAGTCGGACATCATTAGTGAAACCATCATCTAACAAAGAAGGCTATACTAAACATGTGACAGGCAGTGCATGTGACAATAACAGAAGACTTTCCACTTAGCACTGATAACAATTTAACAGGTTAGCGAAATGCTAACGTGTTGTGTTAGCGATAGTGATTTTAATTAAAAACAGCAATGTCAGATTAATGTGATATATTAGGCACTATTAGACAATATCAGATATATTGTGGTAATTAACTTGTATTTATTAATATAAACAACAAAGAATGATAGTAAATAGAGATTCAAAACAAAGTTATTGCTTTTTTTGCAATTACATAACAGTCACATATTATGGTTGGCTAAGAAATAGTTAATTAAAAGCATATAAAGGCAAGTGAATAAAATCATGAATATGTTGCAAAAAAAAAAAGTCCAGAAATTAACTCTTTGGGACTAAAACTGAAGAAAATATATTCTGGTTTTATTCTAAAAGATCTCTTGCTACTGACAAGTGAAAGCTGTATTCATGTGAGAATGTAATGATATCTGCTGCTGGTCTCATGAATCTTCTGCTTGTGTGTTCACATCGTGCTCTGAATCTTCTCATTCTCAGTTTATGATTGTCCCATTTCTTTCCTAAAAGCATCAAATCATCATCCTCTTCACTCTCTTGTTTGCATGTCAAATCTACAATGACGATCATGAATCTCACCTGACATGTCTCATGTCGATGTGATAACCTCCTAACAGACCCAACAGAACCATCAGCTAAAAACACCAGATCAGCGCAAACACCACAGACACTGAAGACACTGAAGACAACGAAGTCGCTGAAGATGCTGAAGTCACTGAAGACTCCAAAGACACTGAAGTCGCTGAAGACACTGAAGACACTGGAGACACTAAAGTCGCTGAAGACACTGAAGTCGCTGAAGACACTGAAGTCAATGAAGACACTGAAGACACTAAAGTCGCTGAAGACACTGGAGACACTAAAGTCACTGAAGACACTGAAGTCAATGAAGACACTGAAGACACTAAAGTCGCTGAAGACACTGGAGACACTAAAGTCGCTGAAGACACTGAAGTCAATGAAGACACTGAAGACACTGAAGGCTCAGAAGACACTGAATATGTCAAAGACACTGAAGTCACTGGAAAAAAAAAAATCAATCAATCAATCAATGTTGAGTTGATATCTGTAGATTAACAGAAATATTCTCACCAGGACAGCGTTTCACACTAATGGTCCTCTGTCCTTGACTGACGTGGTTCTTCACACTGCAGGTGATGTTTCCATCAGTTCCCTCGTCGAGGACAATGGAGCTGTTTGCATCCATCAGTGGATCTCCATTCAGAGTCCAGCTGTAGAGGAGCTGATCCCTATCAGAGGAGCAGGACACCCTCATCACCCCACTGGAGGAGCAGCTGATTGACACTTCTACTGAGCCAATAGGAGCTAAAGGGTGAGACACATGACAAACACAAGAGAATGATGTTCTTCCACACTGCTCACACTATTACCGAGGTCTGTTGCATGAAGCTAGCTCAACAAACTCTGAGTTTCAGAGTAGGTTTGGAGTTGAAATCAAACCTGTTTTAGATCAAGGGTCTACACCATGAAGACAGTTTAGTGGACAGTCAGGTATGTTTAATTTTAGTTTGCGCCACAGGTGCGTGCACAGGATTATGCACCCAGAGGCTTTTTTGTAGGAATTGGGCTGTTACATCTATCTACCAAATTTTATGCTTGTCTGTGAAAAGTAGCGCAAAGAGCGCTTAATTGAAATTTTGTAGGTGGCACTATTGAGTCATTTTACCACACCTACTTCTGAAACCCGTATCAGGCGCAAATTTTCACCACTTCTGACGCATGTGCAAAGTTTCAAAAACCAATCCACCTTCATGAGCCTAAAAAAACAGAGTTTGCTCAAACTAATCTTGTTGCCTGGCAAGCCAGACTGATATATCTTCTACAAGATATATCAGTCTGGTCAGTCCACCCTCCGTCACGATTCGAGTCAACTCCAAACTGTACCGTGCAATCAGATTTGTTTATTTCAGTGACGCAAACAGCGTCACTCTAGTGCGGCGAAAGTCCCTTCAATATCAACAAAGACTGCGCACGGGAGACCCGAGAGTTTTGTTCTATTCAGCCGTGAATTCAGTTTTAAATTACCAAAAACACATTAATTATTTACTTTTCGCTGTTGACTCTCTTGTCGCTTTGCTAACGTCATATCCGCCCTTCTCTGATTGGATTACTCCGCTTCCTGTTTGCTCGGATTTGCTCCGCCCTAGAAATCGAATTGATTCAATGGCCGACCAGACTCATCCGCTGGTACAGTGGTCAGGCTGGATTTTCCAGGCAACTAATCTTGAACTTAACTGAGTAGAAACTGAACCGGCTTCATGCGACAGGCCACAGGAGTATGTAGTGTGTTTACTGTGTGCTACATGAATAAAAACTTACACAGAGATTCAACTGATTCATTTGCATCTCTGGAATACGTGACATTGTAATGAGTATGATGATGAGAGTTTCTGTACCTTCAACATTGATCTGAAGACCAATTGTCAATCCCCTACCCCTTACCACATCTGGGGCCCGGTAAGATAGAGATAAGTTGTAATTCCCTGAATCAGCTCTGATCACACACGGTTTATAAACAGGAAATTTCTGGAATAATATTCAACTCTGTTAAGAACATGATCACATTCATTTCCTGTCATGCCAGCATTTGTTCTACAAACTGGCTCATTTTGTGTGTTGTCTATTTTTGTAAATGTCCAGTTACTTCCAAACAGGTCATTAATCTGCAGATATAGCGGGTATCCCAGAGCTGCATAACAGGGACCTTTCTCAAAATCCCAGCAGATCTGCTCCAGACCTGGAAAAAACAAACAAAAATTAAAGCTGCATGCAGCATTTACCAGGGTTCAAGCATTTAAGGCCTTTAAACACATAAAAAGGTATTAGATTTTATTTAGCAAGCATGTAAACACTTAGCTTATAGATGGAAAATACCATTTACAGCCATTACAGGCAATTCAGTAAAGAATAACATGGTTTTTAAAGGTTTTGTTGACAGTTATTGCACATGGGATGTCCTCAGAGTGTGCCCATTTGCCCATTTGCAAAAGTTTTTTAAGCGCTAAATCACAACGTAGCACAAACCATAAGGCGAAACCTAACATGTTTGGTATCGCTGGACTCGACAAGGTTTCAGGATATATTCACTCCCGTGAATATAAGTTAACCACATCCAAAGTTATATATATTTTCATCTAAAACCATTGTTTTTTTTCACAATTATAGCACCACCTATGGTCTGATCTACACAAATGTTGGCATGCTACTTTAGAGTCATATGCTGCATGTGCTCACCTATTTTTGTGAAGTTCTGAGTTTTCGTTTAGGTTTTATAGGCTTTTGGGTATATTTAGCCATGCCCACTTTCTAAATGACCCAGTTATAGCGACCCAAAGGGTAAAGTTCGATTATTGATCTAGAGAGTCCATAGAATTGTCCTACACTGGTTTCGTTCCGATCGAGCAAAAAACCTAGGACTAGTTCGCAAAAGTAGGTTTTTCACATATTTGCGAATAATTAATGAACAATTTGATTGACAGCATTGAGCATAAGGAGATCTATCAAATGATACAAATATTGTTTGGATCATTGAAACACCACGTGATTACTGAGGCGAAAAACTCGTTAGTTCCAACTTATGGCCGATTTCTTTCAAAATTCTTACAGACCTCTAGGACCATGAGTTAAACATGCCCACTGAGTTTCATTCTGATTGGCTTCTGTTAACCTTGTCTAATAGGTGCTCAAACTTCATTGGCCGATGGTGCCATGTTTTTTGAGATACCCTTGGACCAAGACACTGCATGCCAAATTTCAAGTCAATCGGACTAACGGTTGCATAGTTACAGCTGTTTTCATGTTTTTTTCAAGTTATAGCACTACTTAGTATCCAATCGAAGCAATTTTTTATCGACCAATAATATTGACCATAGATTGAGCCCCTACATAGGTGTACCGAGTTTGGTGAAAATATCTAATTTCGTTCTCGAGTTATAGCCATTTTAGTGAAAGTGGCTCCGCCCTCATCATACTTTTTGGCGCCCCTTAGTGACCGTGAATCAAAATTTCAACTTTTTTTGATAATTATTGATATTCAGACTCCAGAGAACATTTCTGCACTGGTTTGGTTCCGATCAGGCGAAAAACCTAGGACTAGTTCGCAAAAGTAGGTTTTGAACAAAATTTAAAATGCCGGAAAATGAAATCAGAAATATAGGTTTTGTCCATCTTGAGCCAAGGATTCCAATGATTCGTTTTAGGGCACAAAAAAAAAAAAAAAAAAATCAGAGCAATTACAATAGGGTTTCAATAGGGTTGAACCCCTAAAAAAACAGGAGACAAATGTGTATAAGTATATCTGAACATGAAATAAATGATGTTGCGGAGGGGTAATCCCTGGAATGTGAACAAATGTGAGATGTATGTGTATTTCATTCAGATAAAGTATCTCTAGTGTGAGAATTAGGAGTCAATGATAGCATGCAGCTCTGATAAGGTTGCCGACCTCTGACCTAAGTCGTGAATGTCATGTTAATGATCACTCTGGAGCTGCAGGAACATTTATTAAATGACAAAGAAATATTAACAATATTGCCTCAGAATACTTTATTACTTTTGAGTCGTTGTCAGCAGAGAGAGCTGTTGAGTGTGTAGTTATGACATGAGGCCATGCTAACCAGACAAACCTTGCTGCTGACATATATTGAAACAAGATGTTATCAATAGGAAGGATATTGGCAATCAAGAGATCACCTTTGAGATTAATATTCTTGATCCACTTTCATAAAAGATTTAAATATGTATAGAGTATCTGATAAAACTAATCTTGAAATTGTGAGTACTACACTAGTGTATAGATAAGCACAAAGATACAGACATTAAATTAAATTCCATCTGTATTCAATAACTTTGTCCTTTGAAACTTATCTTTGATCACCAAAATTACATATTTAATTTTTTTTTTCTGTGAAAAAAAAAAAAAAAAAGTTCATGCCTTAAAGGGTTAGTTCACTCAAAAATGTCATAAATTAAGATATTTTTGATTATATCCGATGGCTCAGTGAGGCCTGCATCGCCAGCAATAACACTCCCTTTTTCAATGCCCAGAAAGCTACTATTCAGTGGTTCGGAGCGTGTATTAAACTGCCAAAGTCACGTGAACTATTGAAGTTTCAAAACACTTACAACGTAACAAGTCTTGTTTACTGAATGTGATTGTGGCGCTCTGAACCACTGATTTGAAACAAATTATTTGTGAAGCTTCATGAAGCAGTGTATTGAAATCACCCATCACTAGATATTGTGGAATAAAGTCGTTGAACCACTGTAGTCACATGAACTGTTTTAAATTTGTCTTTATTAGCTTTCTGGGCCCTGAAAAAGGGAGTGTTAATGCTGGCGATGCAGCCTCACTGAGCCATCGGATTTAATCAAAAAATCTTAATTTGTGTCTTATGGGTGTAGAACAACATGAGGGTGAGTAATAAATGACAGAATTTTAATTTTTGGGTGAACTAACGCTTTAAAATAGCTTGAATGTAACTCTACACCATTGCTTCATTTAGTATATGCGGAACCACATAAATTTGACTGTTATCAAACAGCTAATAATGTGTTGCTAATGTTACACAAATTATGTTCCCATTCGCCATCTCAGTCTGCCTTCTAACAATCAGTTCTATCATTAGAAACACTTTGAACAACTCAGTGGAGAAAGGCATTAGTGTACACAGCCGGCCCCTATATTGCTAAATGTACATGATTTTTCATATCAACAGAAAAATATACAGGGATAACCTGCTTCTTGAGACTCCTCTGTTTCAGAGAATAGTAATGATATGCTAAAGCTACAAGGTAGTTTGTGATGTCAGAAACACCAGCTGTTTTTTTTTTAAACTGTCTTTGGTTCACTGCAGTTTTAAGAAGAAAATGCTCAGCAATCGTATTGACTTGTGTCAGTGAATTTTTTGCAGATGTTTTGTCTTAAAGTCCGCGGAAGTTGCAAACGTCTTTTCTCCAGTGCTGTGACGTATTTCCAAGTGAAACGGGATATTGAATAGAGGGCAAAGTTTTACTTCAGCGCTCCTCCTCTCCATCTCTCACTCATAGCAGATGAAAGGTTGCAGAGGAGTGGTTTAAGTGTTTTCAACCCAAGCCGTCAAACTGACGTCATCAGAGAAGGAACGCCATTCCAGACCGGAAGTAACTTTTCAGATTTTGATTAAAGATTACCGTGACAACTAATTTTTTTCTGAGTATTAACTTGCACGGATTAATTGTTCACCACAAGACTAGTAATATGTGCTAATAAAGTAAATAGTGTCAATTTTGCTTTCATGCTGACTTTAAAGCATATTAAAACCCCATAAACAACATAAAAAACTTGATTTTCACCACAGGGGTCTTTAAAGTTAGTACTCAGTGATTAATTATAGTTTTTGTATGTAATTTACATGAAAATGCAATGAATAAATTAACATGAAGTTACTTATTTCTGCTGCGCTAACATTAGAGCAGCTGTTACTGGGTGAAGAAACGTGTGGTTTCCATTTTATTTTTTTAGCATAGAACTAAGCTATTTTCTTTGAAATAGCTTATGCCTGCCATGCTAAAAATATCTCCACAACCAGACCACAAGCTCATCTCTAGCACAGTGCTAACCACAAAAACATTTCCAACATTGCTGAACATTAAACACTAACAGGTTTTACTCAAAACACAGAAAATACTTCATTTCAACATATGCAAAGCATGCTAATGCAAAAGAAATTATTCATGCAGTCCCACCAAATGGATGAAGAAACTTTCGTTTTACATATTTACATGGATTAAAAAATGCAGGGGTGTCCAGACTCAGTTTAGCTCTAACTTGCCTCAACACACCTGTCTGGAAGTTTCTAGAGTTTGTTTAGCAGGTTCAGGTGTGTTTAATTGGGGCTGGACAGTGGCCCTCCAGGAGCAGGATTGGACACAATTCAATTTCAAATCACTGAAATTCTGCTACCCAACAAGCCCAATGTTGCAATATTTCAACATTCACCTAAAACTGTAACGTAAATGTAAATGTACAGTTAGAGTACATTGGAGGCCTCCTACAACATGTAAAATGTATTTTATATATATATATATATTATATATATATATATATATATATATATATAGACAGAGTTTTCATTTTTGGGTGAACTATCCCTTTAAATACAGACCACATCGTATTTTATGGAATGGTTGGCAACCCTATGCATAACCATAAAATCTTCAACTTAAAGCTTTTAAAACTACTTAAAACCTTCTGGTTTCCTTCAAATGCTTTTTCAAGTCAACATCAAAGTTTTACTCATCTAGTTTAATATTACAACACAAATGTTTTCATTTCATCATAATATCATTTTGAGCTGAAAGTTGACTCACATGCACCAATTTTCAGCAGCGTCAGTCCAAAGATAAGAATGATTTCTCTAAAGTTCATTTTCCAGAAGAATCCCAGCAGAAGATTGTTGAATTGCGTCTCATGCAGAGTCTTCACTGACAGACACCAGTATGATCATCCGGAGATTAAAGCGTTTCACTGAGGTAAGAGGAAGTTTTTCAGAGATGGTTTCTGTGATTAAGTTTAACTAGTCCCATGAAAATACAAACACATTCGAAGCCATTTGTAATCATAGCTTCAGTTAAATAATATTATATAACAAAGATGCGTAAGAACATCTGAACGGTGCCTCGAGGTGTGGTAAACTTAGTGTAAGCAGAATAATTGTGTAGTGAATTAGCTCAAAAGGGAAATATTAATAAATATTCCTAACTGGTTATGATTAATTGATGATATTTAGATCAGTCAAACAGATTAACTGGATGTAGCTACATTAAAGGGTTAGTTCACCCAAAAATGAAAATACTGTCATTAATTAATCACCCCATGTTGTTCCACATCCGTAAGACCTTCGTTCATCTTCAGAACACAAATTAAGATATTTTTAATAAAATCCGATGGCTCAGTGAGGCCTGCATAGGGAGCAAGATAATTAATACTTTCAGATGTCCAAAAAAAGATACTAAAAACATATTTAAAACAGTTCACGTGACTACAGTGGTTCAATCTTAATATTATAAAGCGACAAGAATACTTTTTGTGCGCAAACAAAATAAATGTCAACAATATGTGCGATTTCAAAACACTCAAAACACTGCTTCATGAAGCATCGAAGCTTTATGAATCTTTTGTTTCGAATCAGTGTTTTGGAGCACAAAAGCCATGTGATTTAAGAGGCTTTTCGTTACGTCATAAACGTTTCAAAATTTAAATAGTTCACAAGACTTTGGCAATCTGATACGTGATCCGAACCACTGACTCGAGGAAAAAAAAAAGAAAAAAAAAAAAGAGCTTCAAAGCTTCATGAAGCAGTGTTTTGAAATTGCCCATCATTAGATATTGTTGAAAAGTCTTTATTTTTGGTGCACAACATGTTTTAGTACCTTTATGGGCATCTGAAATTGTTAGTTATTTTGCTGGGAATGCCATCAGATTTTGTGGAACAACATGAGAGTGAGTAATAAATAACATAATTTTCATTTTTGGGTGAACTAACCCTTTAATATTACAATCAGTTAATCAGTTCACCCTCGTCACGGGTGTTTTGAGACTTGGCTAAATTCCAATTGACCTTTCGCCGGGAGTTTGATTGACAAGCGATCTAACCAATCTGAACGCCGAATCCGCCATTTTGTCCGACAAAGCAGTCAGGAGTCAGAAGATTAACCTCGGTGGAGTTGAACTTGAAAAATGGTGTATATTGATGTCTTTCCGCATTTGAAACAACATTGATTCTCATGTTCATTCATGTTTATTTGATGCTATAAATGGACTCGTAGGAAGAGATGATCGGTTTACGAGTCTCTTGAGCTGAGGCGCTACAGCAATCTGTCACGACACATTAAAGAGCAACAAAACGTTTTTTTATTGTTTGAATTTCTTAAAAAACTACACAGTTTGAAAGCTGGGACTTTGTTTAATATCATAAGTAACCTGGTTTGTCTTGTCTGTCGACGTGTTGTCAGTGTCCTCTTTGCTCCGTGATGTATTTTTCACTGTGTGTGGCGTGACAGAGCCATGGCTTGTCGGACAAAGCAACAGTAACTAAGGGGGGCGGGTCTTTGCGAAGGGTCAATTGCAGTTTTAATGAGAAATCCAGAAGAGAAGTACAATGCCAAGCAAAGGGTCAAAAACCTTGCAAAACCATCCCAAAAAAAAACAAAAAACAAAAAAAAAACAAGAGACAAGACTAAGAAGTGTACAGAATGTACAATGATCAATGTAACAAATAGCTAAACCTCAATAATGATAACTAAAAACAAACCGGATATAAATAGGCAGAAACAAACAAGATGAGTGAAAACAGCTGTGTGCAATGAACAGTGATTAGTCGGGAACAAAGGATTATGGAAAATAAAGTCTGTGATACTGAGAATGTCTGGGGTAGAGTGCCCTCTGGTGGCTGTCAAGGGAACTCCAGCAGGGGATCATGACAATCCTGTGAACACTCAGTATTGATTAATGAATCTTAAGAAAATATGTGTTCTCATTGTCACAGAAAAATAATTCTTTCTTAGCATTTACAGCCCTCAAGAATGTTGAGTGACGTAAAAATCACATAAATTCCAATATGACTGTTCACACTGCAGTCGCATTACAACACATCTGTATTTGGGCCACATCTACCTGCAGTGTGAACGTTGGATTAGTTAATACAACAGGAATATATTGTATACAATTTGGGACAGTTTGATTGTTAAATGGAGCTAATGATCTTTCCTAAGTGTACTGTGAGTTTGCAGTGTTCTCTGTGCCACATGACTGGTGGTGGGGGGTCGTCAAATTATGAATACCAACAGAGAATTATTTCTTAAAGAAATTACTTTCCTTTAATGTCTACAAAAAAATGCTTCCATATAGTCTGATGTTAATGACAACTTAGAGTTGCTAGAGGGGCATGATTTACCGAACTTCACACACTGGATGAGAAGTGCCACATCTTTAACAAGAATTTGGGACAATTATAATGCATTATAATGGAGGATTATGAAATGTTTTCTATTTTTAATGTACATAAAGACTTTATCGTAGTCTGCCAGATTGCACATTTTAATATTAGAAAAAGTAACTGCCAGATATATTATATATTCTTTTAGGCTTAATTTATGTATTCAAGCTTAATTCTATTTAATGTCATAAATTAGTCTATTTATAAATGATCTTTCAATGATAATCATGCATATATCTGGGCCTATAGCCTATGTATTTTTGTATGTCATATTTGTAGCAGACCTCAAAAGTAACCCAAAAGTAACCCTCAAAAGCTTCCCAGATCCATGCTGAGTGCCATAGATGGATGGATGGATAGATAGATAGGGTTGGGGACATTATGGCAAGAGGCCAAGTCTGGTGTACAGCTGCATTAGCAGCGGCAGGGACGTGAACATGACACTGAACCACCGCTGGAACCGCCAAGGCCGCTGAGCAGCAGACATAAGAGTAGAGCGGAGGGGTCTGACTTAGGCCTCGGCATGCTCATGATTGCCTTCATCTGCTCACTGTGTTGCCTCATCATCAGATTCATAGACTCATCATGTTTTTTGTTCATTTTTTCTATCATCTTTTTAAACATCTGGTCACTTTTCTTTTCTGCTTCTTTATTCTTCTTCCTAAAGTCCTCTATTTCTTTAGTCATCCTGTCTGCCTTCTCCTTAAAGCCCTTCTCCAACAGATCAGCCTGTTCCCTCAGTTTACTGTCCACGGCACGCTCAGCTTCCTCTCTCTGGAGCCTCAGCTCCTCATCCATCTTCTCCTTCATCTGTCTCATCCTCTCTTCATTACTCCGTCTCTCTGCTTCCATCTTCTCTTCGAGTTGTTGCTGCTTTTGTTCCTTGGCATTTATTTCCTGAGCCAGGAGAACAGACTTCTCTCTTTCCTCTGGAAGAAGATGTTGAGACAAATGAAATAAAGTTTAATGGGAAGTTTAAGAAAGTGTAACATTGTACCTAATTTTGCATTGTATTTAAAATCTTGGCTTTTCAATTCAATGAGGCATTGAGGCAATTCACTGAAAGTTGTTGAAGAGAAAAGTTCTCAATCAGATGATAAATGTAACTGGGAGTTGTTAATGTTGTTCATTGTTTAGCACGGGGCTCTTGATTTGACATGCATCTGTATTATTCAATACATTAGGGAAAATGGTAATATTCCCTATCATATCAAGTGCTGGAAACTTTATCTATGAGAAGTTATATAGGTGATGCACATCTTAAACCCATGATTGAAGCGTTCTGCATGATCCAAACAATGGATGATGGTTGCAATGCAGTTTAGTCCATGATTCAGATGATCAGCCAGTCAAGGGTATTGTGCGCTGTTCTTCAAAACAAAGTGCTAAACAATATTTGGCATGCAAGAAATTTATCAAATCGATAACATTGGATGAAATAACTATCTTTTATCCACACGTGAATGTAAGTTTCAAAGCTGAGAAAATCACGTTTTTGACAAAGACTACAACGTGCATAAGCAATACTTCTATCGCTTGTTTCTGCTTCTTCTTCACCTGTGTTTTGATCCGGAGATTCTGTCCTCTTTCAGGAGATCTTATAACATTACTGGATAACATTGAAAACATGGATTGGCAGAAATTTGTCAATGAGGAGGAAGAGTTGTGTCATAAATGATGGAATATTCTGTCAATGGCGGGGAAAGAGGGTAAGATTGAAAATGTACATAATAGTGACCAGAATCAATGAGGAACATGGAAGGAAATAGTTTCACTGCAAAGATGCCATGATTTCACAGATGTACCATCTTTCTCCACTAGATGGTGCTATTGTTGCTTCATCTAGGATGTAAAAGACTCTCTTACCCATTATTTTTTTCTCCTTCTCAGTCAGTTTCTTGTCAGCCTGCAGAATGGCGTTAGAATCCACTGACTTCTGCTTCAGAAACTCTTCAAGTGTTTCTTCTGCCTGTGGACAAAACACATATGAGAATCTGCTACTACTTTTATTATTGTTACTATCTAATTATAACTGGTACCTCTACTATTATAACTAATATTATTAATGATGATTGTGAAGATAATGGTTATAATAATAATAATAATAAATAACAAAGTAATTCATCAGATAGTTCTAGACGCTTTTGTTGAAGGCCATACAAGTCAAGCGGTGTCCATGTCCCAGCCACTGGGAACTTAATGACTACATTTAAATGGATAGCAGTAATCTAGTAATCTAATTATTGACCGTATTCTGAATAAGACAATATCCTGATTAAGAATGCGATCCCGCCCACTGCCAGTTTACCAAATAGTATTTCGACACCCCGGGTTGCCATTTGGTAAAAAACATGACAAACATCTTACAGTCTGAAAACATCTGAAACCTGTGATGTTGCAGTAATTGTGTCAAATGTTGATACTCACCTTGACTCCTTTATTGGCTTGGATTTTATATTCCTTTACAATGTCTTCAAGGTCCTGGGAGAAGAGATCATAGCCACCAGGTACTTGAGTTTTTCTGTCATTGGTGCCGAAAGTGATGACAGGAGATTCTCACATCTTTTTTTTGAAGCCTCCTCATTTTGGCACAGGTATCCATCAAAGAGTTTATTAATGTCTTCCTGCAGCATCACACAAAATATCAGAGGAAGAAACGTTAAACACCATTCAGAGGCTTCAACTATTGAAAAAAGTTTATTATACAATGCCCATTTAAAATAATCATTTTTTTCAGCTTTTGATTCGGATTCAGAGACATATTATACTCATTACAGCTAAAACAACAGGCCTTATTCACCAGTACTTTATTTTTCTTCATAACATTTGTTCTTGGAGAACAAATACTACAAATCTGAACTATTTTTTGTTTTGCCTGAAGAGGTCATGAGTTTTATCTCATATTTATATCATATGATAAAGTTAAAGGCACAATATGTAATTTATCGCCACTAGAGGTCGCCTATTCAAAACAAAGGCGTAGCTTGAGTCAAACAATAAGACTAAATGTGTTGAGCTATATTACAATGATAAGTTTTCTGTCTATAAATGTAACCAAACAGTTGTTCCCTTGTTTAATAAAACATAATATATTAAAGGGTCTTTGGTGACCCATTCATAAAGACAGTTATTTACTTTCTTGAATTTATCAGCCATTTGAAATAAATATTTAGGGGATAATTTGCCCCAAAATGAAAATTTTGTTTATCTACATTTACTCATCCTCATGTTGTTTCAAACCTGAATTAGTTTCTTTTTTTAACATAAAAGAAAATATATGTTCAGTAACCAAAGTGTTTTGGTCTGTAAATATATATAAATAATTCAGATGCAGCTTCTGGGGGGAAAAAAGATGGTCATTGTAGCCTAAATATTCTAAATAATACTTATTTCTATTTTATGCTCATCATTTAACACAATAATAACATTTTTTTGGGGGTTAGTTTCACAGTCAAATTTGATCTGCAATTAAGTAAATTAATTAATCACCACATCATGTAATTAATTACATTAAATATATAATTGCTTGACATAGATATAGATAGATAGATAGATAGATAGATTTTACTGGGCATCACCTCAAGACATTTCATGAATGTCCCCTCACTGTCCCTGAAGGAACGCTTCATGAAGGTTTGTGTCGCCATGCTGCTGAGACGTTGGTGTTCTGAGGACACATCCTTCAGTTCCAGAGGGAAGGAGTCCTTCAGCTTCTCCATTCCACTCTGGTAAACCTCAAGCCCCTCCTTCACTGCAGCCTCATTCTCAATCATTGCCATAGCAATCACAGCATTCTCCAGAAATGGAACTTCACCACTGGAGATTGTGTCTACGTATGTCTTCACCAGCTGACCCAGAACTTCAGGGAAGGAGAAGGGTCAGACACAAGGAAATTAACTTGGCAGCTGTAGATTAATAACTTGCAGTCTAGAAAGAGTCATAAACAATGTCATAGCTGAATTCAATTTATTTATTTTTTTTTTTTTTCTGGGAATAATTAGTATTTGACACTCTTCTGAAGAAGAGAGAAGAACATTTCTTAAGAACATTTTGATTTAGAAATTAGTCTGTCACCCTACTGGAATGGGCATCGGCATTATGGTGCAATGAGCACACAACCTTAGGTATTTAAACAAAAACATGGTTCCTCTGTTGACAGCAGTTTAGCAACAACTACAGGAGAAATACATGTCTGGTTACTACTTAAAAACAGCTGACAGCTGTGCCATTCACTTGTGTAATTGAATTTAGTAAATGAATCATATATTAATGCTTATTTTGCAAATGTCACGTCACATCATTTCATATATCCTATTGACTCACCTCTGCCTGTGACTGTGTGTCCATCCTTCAGCCTTTTGACTTCACTCCTGTCAAAGATGAACTTGCAGAAATGATCTGAGACATCCTGGAAATCTGGGGAAAGGTCAGCAGGATCCAAGCTCTCCAGACGAGACACATTCTCTGGTGTGGTTGGAAACGGGAAAGTAAAACACTTCCGGGATGGGAAATAATTTCGGATACATTCCCGTGGAAGGTTGAACTCTTTAGCTGTTCTTGAAGAGCCTTTAAACTACTCTGTCAATCATCTTGTCACAGTTAAAATCCTCCACATTGAATTAAGTTTATTTTCCTACCGTTTCGGAGAGAAATGTAGTCGCACGTTGATCTGCCAGTCATGGGTCTTTCATGCAGAGAACTCTCCTCATCTTTGCATAATGATGCATTTAAAAGTTAATGACCAAACGCATCGTTATAAAAGTTCACAATGCTGTTGCAGATGAAATATAATGTGGATAACATTTAATAAATATCTTTTCGTCAGGTTATATTGATTATTAATTATTCAAGCCCCTTTATCTTAACCGCTCTACTTGTCAATGCTACTTACTCTACTTGTCGCGAATTGTCAATGCACGCGAGGTGTCTATGCGCAATTGCGCATGACTCAAACGCTAGCAGACACAGCAGCAGTTGTCGGCAAATCAGAATTTTCTTGTCTCGAATTATTTATTTATTCATTCGTATTCATTAATTCATTCATTTATATCACTTGTTTAAGTTATTTA
This sequence comes from Culter alburnus, assembly GCA_028476615.1. NCBI lineage: Eukaryota > Metazoa > Chordata > Actinopteri > Cypriniformes > Xenocyprididae > Culter > Culter alburnus. Next base: position 173,292 of record JAOTNS010000763.1, read on the forward strand.
ATTGTAAAAAAAAAAAAAAAAAAAAAAAAACACGATTGGGGGGCCCCCTATTGGCCAGGGGGCCCCAAGCAGCCGCTTAGTTCGCTTATGCCTCGGGCCGGCCCTGCTGAGTATATTCTTCTTACCTTTTCATCGATCTTCACCACCTCTCCTATTAGCTTTGTGAATATCATGTCCTTGTGTCATTGTCATCCAGGAAAGCCAGGTCTTTGAAGCGTGGATCAAGGGCTGAGGCATAGTGGAGGAGGTCTTGGAGATATGTGTAGCGTCCGTCAAAGTCCTGCCTGAATCGCTCCTTCATCTGGTAAATTACTAGATCACTATCATCTGGCTGGAAATGTCTCTTTAATTTGGCCTGAATTGGGGAGATCATTGAGATGGTGGGGTTTTTTTCCTCACTGAGGAGCGTGGTTGCCACTTTCAGTGGAGACATCAATTTGATGACATCTTGAATTATTGCCATGTCTTCCTCTGTCAGGCTGGCCATGCATTAACTTCTCTTTATCTGCTTTGACAGCAGGTTGTTCAACACAGCAGGCTGTTGCTCCCAAAAATGCTCCAACATGTCAAGGGAACTGTTCCATCTTGTGGAAACATCATGGATTAGCTTGTGGTTTGGCAGGTGTAACTGGGCCTGCATTTCACGCAGAACTTCAGTTGCTTTTGGGCTTCTGTGAAAAAATGTTACCACCTTCCTCACTTTTGCCAAACCTCAGACACTCTGTCCAGTTTGAGGGATTTTTGAGAGGCCAGATTAAGTGTGTGCGTGATGCATCGCACATGGGGGTCCATTTCTGCACCCACTCCGGCCAGCATCATATTTTTTGCATTATCCGTGACTAACGCTGTGTCCTTGATGTTGATGTTCCACTCGCGGCAAACGTTCTGCAGTAAAACTGCTAGATTATTCCCTGTGTGAGCCTCATTGAACACTCTAGTCTGAAGAACGTACTGTAGTTTTGCAAAACCCACTCATCGTCAATATAGTGTGCTGTGACAGTTACATATGAGTCCGTGGCACAAGACGTCCAGCCATCAACGTAATTGCAACTTGTTGGGCATTGCTTAGTGACTCGGCTATCTCTCGTCTAACTTTGTCATATTTTATATATATATATATCGTAACGTGTTTGTGTGTATATGATTAAGCTATTAACACAATGCGAGTATCTATCTATCTATCATCTATCTATCTATCTATCATTTCAGTTAGATCGTTTTAATACAATATTTGACATTAACATGGTTTTAAACTTTAAAAAGCTCCAAATGGAGCAATGCCTATGGAGATAAATTGGCTCCGCCCACTTCCGCCCTCAGGCTGTTAGTCTGGCGCTGTCGTCCTCAGACTGTCATGACGTATGGTTTTGCTGTTCTGGGAAGATTCCAGATTGGGCCGTCTGAGCTTTCATTTTCTCAAAGGTGAAGCAAAATACTCAGGGCTCTGTTTACACCCATCGCCTTTTCTAGCCACTAGTTTACCATAGGCAGGCTAGGGGAACTGATATTAATGTTAAAAAACCTCATAAAGTGAAATTTTCATGGCATGGGACCTTTAAGCACACCTCTGCCACCACACACACACAGGTTTTGTTTTTACAAATACCATCTGTTTATTTGATGATTACATGAAATGCCAGAGAAATTGTTGAGTCACAGAAAAACCTTATTTGTCACTGTTTAAAACAAAATACCAATGTCAAATAAACGTAATTATAATAGATCATAGATCATTTACACTAGACACACAAAATTTGCTTGGGAAGTGAAATTTAAATTTCCTAATCCATCATATCAAATATCACTGAATTTCATGTGAAGATAGAATGAGATCAAATGTATTGTTTTATTGTAAGGTTATACCTCTATATATTCCTCTGCTGAGTCACAGAATTAAAGCATTTCACAAAATACAACATCCGCCTTTATTCATCTTATGAATCTTCTCCATCTGTTCTCTGTGTTGCTGGTTCATCATAGCCATAGTCTCCTCATGTCTCTTGTTTGAGTTCTCTAAAATCCCTGCAAACTCTTTAGCTCTATTATTCTCAGCTTCAGCATTCTGTCTCTTAAACTCCTCCATCTCCTGGCCCATCCTGTCTGCCTTCTCCTTAAAGCCTTTCTCCAACAGAGCAGCCTGCTCCCTCAGTTTACTGTCCATGGCACGCTCAGCCTCCTCTCTCTGGAGCCTCAGCTCCTCATCCATCTTCTCCTTTATCTGTCTCACTCTCTCTTCATTACTCTTTTTCTCTGCTTCAATCTTCTCTTCGAGTTGTCGCTGCTTCTCCTCTTTAGCTTTGACTTCCTGATACAGGAGGACTGATTTCTCTGTTTCCTCTGCTCATTCATTGACAAAAATAGAAAGAATAAAACTGAACATGTCATTCATTGTCCTTTAAGGAAATATACTTCTGTGAATTCTTATAAATATACTAATACACCTTTTAAGAAGAACACTTCCTTCCATTTTCAACTTCCAATATTTTACTAAGAGTTTATTTTCATCCAAGTTGCACTCTTTCAAAAACATCAATAGCATATTGAATATGAGTTAGAACTGAATTAGAACCATTAAAGGGATAGTTCACCCAAAAAAGAAAATTCTGTCATCATTTACTCACCCTCATATCCTTTCAAACCCCATAAGACTTTCATTCATTTTTGGAACACAAATGAAGATCTTTTTGATGAAATCTGAGTGCTTTCTGTACTTCCATTGACAGTCTATGCAACTACCACTTTCAATAGCACCACGATGTATGCGTGTTGTGTTGACAAAAGACCAGACATTGCGTGAACGTGGATTGAAGATTAATATTTTGTGAATAAAGTGGTAAATTATTTTTATTTTTCAAAACAAAGCACTCATGACGCTTCATAAAATTGAGGTTAAACCACTGGAGTCACATGGATCGATCTTTGGTTTTACTACCTTTCTGGTAGTTGCAAAGGGTTGTCAATGGAGGGACAGAAATCTCTGTTTTCATCAAAAAGATCGACATTTGTGTTCCGGAGATCAACTAAAGTCTTGCGGGTTTGTAACGTCATGAGTAATTAATAATTTTTTGGTGAACTAACCTTTTAAAATGGAGCCAGAAGAGTTCAAAGTACTGATCTTGATCACATTGATCTTGATTCATAATGATAATGGCATACACAGCCACCCTGGACTATAATTGCTATTGCAGTGTGCAATTCTTGGACCCTTGAAACAGGTTGTACTAAAATAATTTGGCTGTTACATCTTCTTTTTCCATTCAGTGTCTCAGCAGTACTCTCACAACCTGGTAAAAAATATACTGTTGTGGAAATGTAAATTTTTCATATGATTTTTACCTGTATTCTTATGAAATATGATGCTTATGGAACATGGTATGATGTTGGCTTAAGTGGTAATGTTTAACATAGATGTTAGAAATAGAAAGAGCAAGATATGGGGACATGCAAGATATATGTTAATAACATGTATGTGCTAACAATGTGTGGAAAGTTACAGCCGCTAAGAGATGTTCCTAATATGGTTAAAGGACAGAGGCTTTGGCCTTGGAGGTTAGAGATATAAAAGTGAGGGGAAGCTTTCGTTCTTTGTCTTACATTCTGCAGCTACTTGTGTTTCTGTATGACCTGTCTGACCTTTCTTGCAAGAAATAAAACCTTTAAAGACAATTGGAAGTGTGTGTCTCTTATGAGGGTAGAGTCGGATTGATTTGTTTTTGCCACAACAATACAAACAGGGAAACTGGGATTTAAATGGTTAAGACTCTCACCCTTAATCTTTTTTTCATTTTCAGTCAGTTTTTTGTCAGCCTGCAAAATTGCTTTAGATTCCACAGACTTCTGCTTCAGAAACTCCTCTAGGATTTCTTCAGCCTATTGACATACAGAAAAAAAGGGATAATTGTAATGTTGATCATATTTCTGTAGTGTGCAGTGTGTATAAAGAGGTGTAATAAGTGTAATATTGGCAAGACCTTGACTTCTTTATTTGTCTGGCTGTTATAATTCTTCCCAATGTTCTCCAGATCCTTGCAGAAGAGATCATAGCCACCAGGTTTGGCATAGAAACCCTGCTTGAGATTTTCCGTCATTGTTGCAGAGAGGGATGACAAGAGATCCTCACATCGTCTCTTTGAAGCTTGCTCATTTTGGCACAGGTATCCATCAAAGAGTTTATTAACGTTTTCCTAAAAACACAACATGTAGCATGCAAGTAACAGTTCATTTCATATATGTACACTCTGACATGAGATACTCTGCCCAGTATTACTGAGTCAAGTGTTCCCTTTCGAGGGAACTCGCGCGCTGTGTCTGAGAATTTGAGGCAGTGGGAACGTCTCTGCGAGAATGTGTCATGAAGCACACGTGAAATCAGTCCAATGGTCATGACCAGGGAAATATAATGCATACCCAGACCAAAAAGCATTAGCTTGTGTGCCTTCAGCAAACACACACTGTGTGAAACCGTCTGTCTAGTTGGTGTTTGTCTATCACAAGCATGTATATTCATTATATGCCACTTTTGACATGCACTCACTAAAGCGGCATGTGAACAACTGCAAGGCGCCCGTTTCCGAGATTGAAGTTCCGAGGCGCCGTGCCATCAGTTTGTCAAAACAGCTTTTCCCATTTTGACACCGAACACTCTACTGACTGAAAGCCGGTCCTCAGGTGGTATATATACTGCTCTGTGGGGTCTCTCAACTGAGGTTATTGAGACCATATTTCACTCCAGAGCTACTTCCACAAGGAAACTGTATGCCCTTAAGTGGGGAGCATTCACTTCATGGTGCAGGAATCTCTGGCTGGACCCAGTTAACTGCCAATTTGGTAGAGTGCTGGAGTTCCTTTAAAAGTGTATGTAGTGGCCATAGCTGCTTACCACACTTCTCTTTAGAGAGAGACCCACTTGTAACCTGTTTCCTTTGTGGTGCTTTGAGGATGATGCCTGCACTTCTCACGAGGGCGCCGGCTTGGGACTTGGCCATGGTATTGGAAGGCCTATTCTTGGCTCCCTTTGAGCCTATTGAGGAGGTTCCAGTTAAGATTCTGACTCTAAAAACTTTTTTCCTCACTATTATGTCTCAAAAGAATAGAAACTTGCAAGCCCTGTCAGTTTCCTCATCATGTTTGGAGTTTGCACCAGGCCTGATGAAAGCTTTTCTATACCCAGCAGCCATATCACCCTGTAGCCCAAGACTGGTTGCCCACTGAAGCTAAGCAGGGCTGAGCCTGGTTAGTACCTGGATGGGAGACCTCCTGGGAAAACTAGGTTGCTGCTGGAAGAGGTGTTAGTGAGGCCAGCAGGAGGGGCTCACCTTGTGGTCTGTGTGGGTCCTAATGCCCCAGTATAGTGATGGGGACACTATACTGTCAAAAAGCACCGTCCTTCAGATGAGACGTTAAACCGAGGTCCTGACTCTCTGTGGTCAAAAATCCCAGGATGTCCTTCGAAAAGAGTAGGGGTGTACCCCGACATCCTGGCCAGATTTGCCCATTGGCCTCTGTCCATCATGGCCTCCTAATCATCCCCATATACTGATTGGCTTCATCACTGTCTCCTCTCCACCAATAAGCTGGTGTGTGGTGGGCGTTCTGGCGCAATATGGCTGCCGTCGCATCATCCAGGTGGATGCTGCACATTGGTGGTGGTTGAGGAGATTCCCCCTACTATATGTAAAAGCGCTTTGAGTACCCAGAAAAGCACTATATAAATGTAACAAATTATTACCCTAGACCGGGTTATGTTCCTAAGGTCCACCACTAATGTGGCAAGATCTATTGTACTGCAGGTCTTTTGTCTTCCCCCTTTTCAAACTTCAGACCAGGAGAGAATGAATCTACTTTGCTCAGTTAGAGCAATAGATGCTTACATCCACAGAGTTGCCCTGTGGTGTAAATCTGATTAGCTGTTTTTGTGTTTTAGGTGAGTAGTCATTACCCTGGGGCATGTGTCAAAAAGTGATTTATTGCTTCCGGTACCACCCCCTTCCGGACCACCCATGTCGTCCCCCCTCCCCCACATGACCTTGAGTGTCCAGCTGTGTCAACACAACCTTTGACCCCGATGTCATTGACCTATGACCTCCGGATATTAGGATGAATGTAATGTTGTTTGTGTTTGTCCATCTGGCTGTTGACCTTTCGGATATTAGGATGAATGTAATGTTGTTTGTGTTTGTCCATCTGGCTGTTGACCCGTGACCTCCGGGAGTGAATGATCGTTTGACCCGGTTGTTTGAACAGATATTTCGGGGCTGTCGCATTCCGTCACAGGGTTATATAAATAGAGGTTCAGACATTCTGCAAAAATGAGAAGAGGAGCTATGAGCTACATAGACATGGCGCATTTAAACTCACCTAGAACTCCTGATATGGATAGCGATGATGACTCGATATATGACGGGCTGGAAATGGCACCAAAAAAACATTGCAGACATACGAGTATAACAAAGTTTCTCCATGACAATACGGATGTCGTGAAAAAGGAGAATATAATGTCCAATAAGCGGGTATTTGGCTACATCTTTCATAAAGCATCCAGAGTCGTGACTCTCTACACAGCAGATACCCTCGGTGATTTTTACCGGGGGGATCCGTGTGTGTGTTTCATGAGAAAGACTGGGTGCTGTTTTACGGCCGTCTGGAAGGATCTGAATGACTGCCGGGGGATGCCGTTGTACATCTCTGAGTTTGACGGTGTGGTGCCGAATACCCGGTCCGTGTGGTCGGAGACCATTCTATGAAGAATGACGACGAATATGTCTACATTTTCTGCTGCAAAGACAAGACAAAGCTCCGTGACCCACCCCGACGCCTTGTGGAAAAGGAAGAACACGACAAACTGTACGAGATGCAGTTTTTGTTCACGTGGCGTGATCTGGATCTGCTGAGTGGCTTTTTCTCGGCGATAAACAAGATGTTCAATTGGTGCAACATACATGATGGTTACAAGAAAATTAAAGTGGCCCTGTTCCACCCAGAGAGATGCCCCCGCAGCGACATGTACGAACTGCCGGCCCCGCCCATTCACTACAGCCATTAAAAGAGCGGGTAAGTCTAACCCACCAACACTTCTCATTTATAAGCCATGGCTCGAGACATGTCTCCGCAGCAGATGCACTGCTTCATCAACTCATACAAATGCGATCTCGATCATCCTGATGATAATGCTACGGATCATGTTCTAACAGAAAACACTTCTGCAACGGATACTTCGAAAGAATGGTTGGATAAATTCTGCACAGAGCTCGGATACCGCAACCTCTCCTTCCTGACGGAACTCTGCGCCGACACACCTTTCGCTACTAAACAGGATTTTGACGTGACAGACGGCTGCTTTACCGATATCGGATTCAAGACCGTGAAAGCCACGATCGCAGCGCTGCTGCAGCACATCATCAGCAACAAGTTGAAGGAAGACTGTGAGGGCTGTGCCATTGATCACCCCAGCCAGCTCCAACACTCCTGCCTGTTTGAACCACCTACATTTTTCTTCGATACTCACTTTGACGAACTGACCCGCAAGCTGTTTAAACCCAGCCTTCGCCGCGCTATCGCTCACGCGCTACAACGCTGCGGACTAAAGTCGCACCCTCAACGGATTCAAGGAACAACCGGAGCTATTCTGCATGAATTAAAAGAAGAGCCGTACATCGGCAGCAGGCTGCAAGCAATCAGGGACGAGCTTGTGGACGAATCGTGCAAGAAAGCAGTCTACGACGCGGTCGATATCTGGTCGGGTAAACCCCTTACGGATGGAGAGTAACCAAGAAACCGTCAGCAGCACCACCGACACTAACAACATGGGTCTGGTATATAGCCTAAAAGATTTTATGGGAAATATGTTCAAAGAACATTACAGAAGAGAACTCGAGAGATTGCTGGAAGAAGTGATCATATTTTCAAATTCTGATGATGAAGAAGATGATGATGATGATGATGATGATGAAGATAAGCGTGTAAAGAATCTCAAGAAAGTAATGAAAAATGCTCGAGGAGTGATATGTACATGGGGTAAAATGATCACCGAATGTGCCAATAACGATGAACCGCTTTCTGTTTTAAGAAATGTTCTGGATATAGTGTGTGAAGCAGAGTTGCGTTTTGCCGACATCACATGTATCTGTGCCTTTGTAACTGATGTTTGTGAGGAGTTGGTGTTAAAAGATGCTGATTTCGATGTAAATCCTTTTATTGAAACAGCGGTTGATCATTTCTTAGATTGTGATTTAAAAGACATGTCGTGAATTTCTTTTCTGGTTAGAGTGTATCTAAAATTACTCTTCATACTCTGCATGTAATACCTTGTCTTTCTTATTTTATTGTCTTATTACTCGGAGATAGCTATCATATATCCTATCATGTATATTTTCTTGTTTTATTACTTTGAGATAGTTGTCATTATCATATATCCTATCATATATCCTGTAACGATTTTTTAATAAAAAGTTTAACGCATACCAGCCTTTGTCTTATTCTTTTGCAAAAGGTTGAGCCGATAACATGGCAGAGCTTATGAAAGATGCTTATTATACACCTTCCAACCCCGGATCATTAGGGGGGAAAAAACGCCTAAAAGACGCGGTCTTTAAGGATAGTGGCGTCCGTCTAAGCGATAAAGAGGTTTCAGATTGGCTTGCCGGTGAGGACGCTTACACATTACACAGAACCGCGCCTGTGAAATACAAACGCAATAGAGTTGTGGTTTATGGTATCGACGCGCAGTTCCAAGCGGATCTCGTTGATATGACTGCGTATTCCAAGGATAAGGCTTGCATTGATGTATTTAGCAAGTATGCGTGGTGTCGTGTACTAAAGAATAAAAGCGGTGCAGAGGTCACTAAGGCGTTTGAGTCTATACTCAAAGAGCGACGTGTACCGCAGAAATTACAGACTGATCAGGGGACGAATTTTTTAACAAGCGTTTTCAAGACTTAATGAAAAAGCATAACATCACTCATTTCGCAACGGCTACGGATTTGAAAGCTAGCGTCGTGGAGCGTTTTAATCGAACATTAAAAGTCGTATGTGGAGATTTTTAACGGCCACAAACTCCCACCGGTACATAGATGTTTTACAAGATATTATGGAGGGGTACAACAGCAGTTATCACCGGAGTATTAGGATGCGACCTTTGGACGTCAACAAAGAAAATGAGGCGAGTGTGTTTCAAAACTTGTACGGTGATATAAAGAAGAATGAAAAGGTTTTATTTAAATATAAAGTCGGAGATCTTGTTAGGATCTCTAAAGTGAGAGGGCCATTCGCCAAAGGGTATGAGCAGAACTACACGGAGGAATTTTTCACAATATCCGCATGCATTCCTCGTCAACCACCTGTCTACAGACTATCTGATTACGACGGTGAGATCATCGACGGAGTTTTTTATGAAAAAGAGCTACAAAAGATCATTGTGAGCAAAAAACAAGTCGTTTAAGGTGGAAAAGGTTTTAGGGGAGAAAAAACAGGGGAGGTCTACGCTCGTTTTAGTGAAATGGTTAGGATGGCCGTCGAAATTTAATAGCTATATTGACAAAAAAACTCTGGTGGATTTGCAAAAGCCTTAAAACGCGTAAACTCATTACGGATCGGTTCATTCATGTAAAGGCTACTATCATGGAAGATCAAGGTTCTATGTTACGTTGCCGTGCAACGCATCTTTGGACGTCTATCCTGAAAACCGTATATCTAGTTACAGAACGAGCTATCTACAACCATCAACTTGAAAGGAAAATGGGATGTTGCGCTTGCTGAAATTGAATATCCTAAAAGTTGGTACACCTTAAGTGATAAGGATGGGGGTTTCACGCTTTACAAGGCCCCACTCCCGACGGAAAAGGAAGGAGATAAACCGGGGGAAAGAAAAAGATTAGAAAGATATCGGGGCTACTGTAAGGAAGGAATTAAAAATAAATGGTGGATACTACGCGACCATTTACGATGTAATCCTTGAGGTAAATAAGGTTCTTGCAAAGAACGGAGAACTGCGTTATGATGAATTGAGAAACAAGGTGTATCTAGTGGCAATACGTAACATAGCGGTAGGGTTCTATGGAAAACTCGCCACTATTTTAGGGGTGAAGCCGGATGATCCTCTCGGACGTGAGGACTACCATGCTGAAGCTGATTTTACAACGAGTGTTAATACATACGCCCCTTATCAGGCTGATATTAACGCGGGTCTCTATACGATCTACGTTTACACAGACATTATCCAATATCAGGCCGTCGGGGATTCGCACGTTTCCCCTTTTGAGATGCGTACATATATCGGGTGAAAACAAGGAAACGGTTAGTGTTAGATACGACAAACCTCATTACGTACCGGTCAACAAGGAGCTCATCACGGACATTGTCGTGGAATTGAAGGACGATCATAACTGCGAAATACCATTTTCTTACGGAAAAGTTGTTGTAAAACTTCACTTTAAACCGTCGAAACATTCTATTCTTTAAAATGAATTATTATAACCCCCGTGAGACGAACGCTGCGGAATATGTCAATTATTACCGAAATCAGGCCGGCGGAGGTCTGCCTGGATACGCAGGGGGCGGAGTTATGTATGGGGCCGGTCTTGGTGGATTGTTCAGAGGTTTGTTTAGGATGGCCATACCATTTCTCAAAAGAGGGTTCAGCATTGCCAAACCTCACCTAAAATCGGCAGCCAAAAATATAGTGACAGACGTAGTCTCGAACGCTCTGTCGAGATCAAATAACGACGACTCTAAACCGCAAGGCGGATCAGGCTTGATGGTAATGGCACGAAAGAGTCTATCTAAACCTCCGGGTATAAGGAGGCGTGGTCGTACCGTGACAAAAAAGAAGAAAACAGCCCGGTCCTTCAAGAAGTTAGCAGTCGGTAGTAGAAAGCGTAAGAAGTCTGTGAAGCGTAACGTATCAGTTAAGCGAACCATTTTCTAACATGGCCTTACTACACCGCATGTCAGGCGAGTGCATCAAGTCTGAATTGGACCTATTCACGGTCCCGCTAACGCAAACTGTTATTGAGAAAAACAGCTATTTAGAAGTTCCTCCATTATCGGCTATATCGGACTCTGCTCCGTTGGAGTTTTTTATCGCCGGAACCGGCGAGGATTATTTGGACCTAAATAACACCTTGGTGTATCTACGGCTTAAAATCACAGCCCCTGATGGCAGCGACCTAGCGGACGACGCAAAGGTCGGTCTAATAAATTACCCCGGAGCAACTATATTTTCGCAAGTCGACGTCAGTCTTGGTGATCGGCTGATATCTCAGAGTTCGAGTACCTATCCATACCGGGCCATAATCGAGAGCCTCATTAATTACGGTAAAGATGCGCTGGAATCACTCTTCTCCGCGGGGCTGTTTTACAAAGATACAGCCGGTCAGATGGACGTGGCGGATCCCGCGGGCGCTAACGCCGGCTTGACAAAAAGAGCTCGATACACAAGCGAAAGCAAGACTGTCGAGCTACTTGCGCCGATTCACAGCGACATTTTCTTTCAAGAAAAATTAATGCTGAACGGCGTTGACATTAAAATTCGCATGATCAGAGGCAAGGATGAATTCTGTCTGATGAAAACTGGTGACCCCGCTTACAAATTAAAAATCATGACTGCGTCACTGTTTGTCAAGAAAGTGTCCGTATCACCATCCGTTAGACTAGGACACGCGCAGGCCTTACTCGGGGCTACGGCCAAGTACCCTATAGACAGGGTATGCCTAAAAAATTTCTCCATACCGGCCGGCAGCCGTGTTTCAAATCAAGAAAATTTGTTTTTAGGAACACTGCCAAAATCTTTAGTTCTGGCTATGGTTGATAACGATTCATTCACTGGAAACTATGGGAAAAACCCCTTTGCATTTAACATTATGACTTGGAGTACCTGGCAGTCTACGTCGACGGGACAGCAATTCCCTGCAAAGCCGCTGCAACCCGATTTTGCAGCGGGGCTGGCGGTACGTGAATTTTACCAGCTGGCTATGGCAACGGGTAGACATCTTAAAAACCAACCGTTATCTATCGACCGCGATGATTTTCTGAACGGATACGCGCTTTACGCCTTTAACCTCACACCTGATGAAGACTGCGGTCAGCACATCTCCCTCGTCAAGTCGGGTAACATCAGACTCGAAGCCCGTTTCAAAAACCCACTGCCGCGCACTATTAATTTAATAGTTTACGCGTTTTGACAGCATCGTGGAGCTCTCTAACCGCAGACAGGTTCTGGTCGATTACTATTGAAATGAACACGGTACAACTCACCGCCGTCATGGAAAAAATCATGTGCAAACCACATTTTATCGGTGTTCTACCGTGTGATCAACTCCCTACGGTACCGATAACGAACTTACCTGCAATGACGATAATTAATACGGATCCGGCCCACATGCCGGGCGAACACTGGACCGCTGTTTATTTGGATGAGGACGGACCTAGTTGTTTTTTCGATAGTTATGGCAACCCTCCGGACAGTGGTCTCTTTCCACCCACCATCAAAACATTTCTAACAACCAACTCCGCTACCACCCTATATTCAGCCAGACGAGTCCAAGATTTTACATCGGATGCGTGCGGACAGCACTGTGTGTTTTTTCTGTACCACATGGCCAGAGGTGTCGACTATGACAATGTGCTGAGGCTCTACAGCGACGATTATATTAAAAATGATAAAATGGTCAGGCTCTTTGTGAAAAGATTAAGGCCGAATGTTTGTAATGAAAAATTAAGTCTGTGTATTCAATGTGTACAATCTTGTAATACTTCTACGGACTGTGGTTGATTGATCAAATTAACAATGTGATTGTTTAGTATATAAACGAATAAAAACGCTTAAACGGGAATCTTTCTCTTGTCTTTTATTTTACATGCAAACATCCGGTACATGAACAGTGCATTTAGTTATTCCAATATTAACAAAATAAAGAAACCTTAAAATTCTAACCACTGTCCACGATCGAAAGAATGCGACTTAAACGATGAATCCTCTGATCGCGGAGACGATGAGTGGGGGAATTTTTTCTTTTTTGGCTTTTTAGCTTGGGGAACCATACTCAGTGCCGTCGGCGCGTGGTTTACTCTTTAAAGAATTAATCGTTTGTCTAACATGATGATTCGGCACTGTAGAAAATGGAATGTTTAATTCCCCAAATGCTTGTAGAAACTTGGTCCATCCTACGGGTCTTTGGTCATCCCGTACCTTGTGCGGAGCAGTGATATTTTTTATCAAATCAAACATGTGTGACCCCGGTATAACTTTACCCTTGAACACAAACTCCCCCGACTCGTTCCAATCGCTGATCTCTTTAGCTTTAGACATTTTGTCTAATATGTAGCGCGTATTTTTCGCGCTCCTTGATGGTACATTCTTCAGAACTTCGGTCGCGACATCTTCCACATTGCCGTTGTGGCCATCGTCGGTAGGACCACGGTCGTCTTTATGGGTGGGCTCGGAATGAGGTAGTGAAAGGGTTAAAACGCTACTCTCACGATTGCCTTGTTTAACGAGTGCCAAAAACCTGCTCAGGGTGTTTGTATAGAGTTGGCTTTTTCGTATTGATTCAAATCAGACCTCTGTAGAATACTTCTTATGGTGTATCCAGATCGTTCTCAAGGTCTGTTGAATATTCTCACGAACATTTTCATTTCTCAGCTTTTCCAGTTGGTGTTGAGGCACTAAATCTTCTCGGCGTATTCCATCGTCAGCCCTGTCTAGACGCTATTAAGCTTGAAATAAAGGGCACAGCGACACTCAGGAGAGGTAAAAGAAAACCGCCAGTCTGGTTGAAAACGCGCTTCTTGGCAGATATACCAATTTTTTTATTGGTAACAAATTTAATTTCCGATTTCCTCCTCTTCAGTTTTTCGTACTGCTGACGGTTGATAGGAATCGTGCCATAGAGTATGTTAAGAGCGACTTCGCACAATGTTAAAATGAGTTCGTCGGATGCCGATTGTAAAATAAGACGGCGTTGTTTAGGCGTCGATTTATGTAGCAGTTTTAATAGCGGGAGATGTTTACAAAGTCTGGCCGACATAGCGACTGTCACGTCCTTCGTTTTTCTGGAGATAAACCACTTGGTGGTTGGAAAGCAACCCCGTTCTGAGGCGAAATTGTTCAGGAGTTTTTGCTTTATAGTCTATCATTAGATAGCCGAAAGGTTGACTCGTAGCATCTTGATAACACTCCATGAAGTATTTGGCGTTTCCGGGGTACATCTGCCGTCCTAGCACAACCACTTGATTGGCATCCCGCGGGTTTTTAAACAGAATTAAGTAATTTGTGTTTAAGCTAATGGTCCTGCTGGATTTACCTTGGACAAATAAGTTTTGAGTGATGTATATAACGCTGAGATTGCGGTGGTGCACAAATTGCGTAAAGGCCTTTTCGACAGACTTGTTCCCGCAGGCCACTCCCATCAAATCATCCAAAATGAGTAGGTTGGTTTTACTGACAGGTAGTAAATCATCATCATCCAGACACGGGGGAATTCCTTCCACAAATTTAATGTCATACAATTTAAGTAATTCATCGTACAATGGTTGCCAGCAATCATACAAAAAAACAATGTTTTCAATTTTTTTAGAAATCAAATTCATGCCATTTTCCAACATTTTTTTACAAAATAACTCTTCCCTGAATTTGAAGGGCCACTTATCACACAACTGAATGGGAACTGAAGTCTGAAATCAAAATCAGAAACATCCCGGGACCCTCTGTGCATCGTAGGTTCAGTAGCCATAAGGAAGGGTGGTGAAGTCGGACAGAAGTCTGCGCTTATTATACACCACCTTAAACCTTTTAACGACTGACTTGTTATGCAAAGTGAGCGTCTTTTTATTCCTCACAATGTTTTCAGTGGAGCCAGGATGTATTGCGTATCATCAGACAAAGTCACATAACCGTCAACCAGACCGATAAGGCTATCCAGACAGATGGCTTGGGAATTTTTAGCGTTCAACGTTATACCCTTAGCTTTCATGCACACTTTACCTTTGGCCGTGCGATAACCGTAAGATTTTGGGCCGCTGGAGCAAAACTCTGTGATATAATCACCGTCATCTATCTCATTTGTCAGCTCCCCCAAATAATCACCCAGAGGTGGCTCCCAGTCACCGTCCCTAGACACAAAAATGACGCTGTCTGTGTCGGAGTACAAGAGACGGTCGCCTAGTTTGTCCATGAGTTGGTACAATTCCAACCGAGCGTGCGCGGTTGTAAACGCACCTACAAATACATTAATGTCACGAGTCTCAACAACGTCTCCCTTTTTAGGACGATGTTGGAAAAGCGCTACGTCGTCCGAGACAAAAGTGAAATATGTCATGGTCTCGGTTTCGCCAAAAACTATTCTGGTGAAAAGTTCGGGATCGTTCACGAGCGTGGTTTGAGGTAGCCCCTCCCTCATCGAGAACCTCCCCCAAAGGCTGTTTAACAGTAATTTGTTGATGGACCTCTGTGCGGGGTTATGATTGATATGTTCAGGATCAAGTTGTATCCCCTCTTTTTCCAAATAACTCTGAATGTAAGTCTCTTTGTCACTGTCTGTGACAACGTTTGACGGGTACCCCGATGCTTGTTGTTTCAACCGCAAAAACGTCTTTACGTATTCGCTAAACAATGTGTCTGATTGTTGCGGAAAGTGCCATACCTCGTCTATTTCGCGACGACGTACCCCTTCTCGATGGCTTTTAAAAGTTCGATACTGACCCAACACCCTCGAGCGCCCTCTCCTCGTCGTTGTGGTCGCAGTTTGTTGTTTGGTTTTGATCGCAAGCGCATGTGCGACATAACGGGAACATCAGTTTACCGTTGCATCTGTAAGGGAGAACAGGATGCAATAATTTGCGCGGAGGGTAGACGGTAGCTTTTATTAAACCGTAATAATTTTCGATAGGTTCAAAATCTTTGAAAATGATTTGAGGATGACCGATCGGATAGCTTTTTCTAGCCTGACAAAACGGGTATAAACTGGTAAAATCCAAGTAACTTATTTTCTCAGTTTCGCGTGTTTTGTGGTAGAGTTTATATGCGTTCGTACGTCCGCCGAACAACGCCTCTCGCGGCTTCAACCTCTCGGGGGCGGAATAAGTGCTCATAAATTCCATCACAGCAGGGTCAGTCTTTTTCATCCTGTCCCATTCGCATTCCCAGATCACTTCCATCTGTAAACCGTATGCGTTCTGCAGAATTTCAACCTTGTCGTCAAACTGTCTCCTGAGAACCCCATAGGTTACACCCGACAGGGGGTGTCTCTGATGAGGTTCAAAGCGACACGAATGTCCATGGTAAAAACATCCGTTGTATTCCAACCCATGCCTAGTCCCATTTTGCTCAAAGTAGCCGTCTAAAAAATAACGACCGACCGACACTTCGCCGTGGTTTAAAGCGTGATGAATGTCGACGTTTCGAGTCTTTTTTACAAACTCTAACCATTCGATCGATGCGCTCGAGTACGTCTTACTCTGTTGAACGTATGCATTGTTATGCGTCAGAGCCAGCGTATCTTTTTCGAGATAGTGTGTTTTGAAGACTCCCATACTACAGCTTGCTAACGTCGTGAATCCGAATGGATCGAGCTTGGTGCACTCTATGAATGCCTCGCGGTATTTCATACACCCTTCGCGCAGCAAAACGACGTCATTCACGCCGTAATCGTACAACTCGTTCTTAAAGTTAAACACTTTATCAGTAGTTGTGCCGTACCACGCGTCAAACTTTGCCTGATCCTTATCGGACATGTTATCGTAGTTGTAGTACTTCTTGTCAGGGTAGGGGCCGACATAACTCTCATTTTCGACTCTGTTGAAAAGATGTGGGAAGTAGCCTTTTTCTACGGTGCTCAGGTTTAACGCAGAAGGCATCTTTGAGAGGGCCATTGGGATAAATGCATAGCTGTCAATATACCGCTGGTCAAAAGCGTCATCATACATGAAGATTAATTTACATCCCTGCATTATGACGTCGAGCTTAAGACCCGCTTTGCAAAAATACTCCAGAATTAGAAAGGAGTCGAATCTAGACGCGTAATGGGCAATGAAACAGTACCCTTTATATCTGGGTTGCCTGAATCGGGTGATAGCTTCGCGATGCAGTCGACGCCTTCGGCTACAAATCTCTTTCCGTTAAAAGTGATTGCGCAAACAAAATTGGCGACGTGTTTCCCATTTTCATAACGAGTTTCGAAATCGTAGAAAATGTAATTTGTGGAGGGTTGCTTGGGTGTAAGAGGCTGTATGAAACAGTTATGTACACCGAGAGGTTGAAGAACTTCGTGACAATGTACACATCGATGAGGGGCGCATTCGTGCGGTTTTCTAGCAACAGTGTATCGCCTGTTGCATAGTTTGCAATATTTTATAACATCGCACGGAGGATTACCTCCATCTGGGGTAGGTTTTTTTATGCATCTCGTAGCAGTAAGCGGAGTTACAGAAACGCAGGCAATCGGGACACTGCACCGGTTTTTTAGGGAATCTGTGACATTCGGGGTCATGACACACGTTACATACGTAGTTACAATGATGATCTCTGCGATTTGTGTAACCTTTATAACAAAATTCACACACGTAATCAGCGCCTATGAATGCCGTCAAATTCAGTATCATGTAGTAATGAGCGTCATGCAGATAGAGGCATACTGTTTTAGGATGAGGTTCACCCTGATTTTTGAATGTTTCTATCGTACCGACGGTCGGTCTGTAAAAAACGACGATTTTGATACCTAACAGGGTTTCGAACGTCGCTATGTTGTCCAGTCCAATTTTATTGTGGATGGAGAACCCCGCATTGTTGTGGATAATGGTCGCCATTCTTTCTAGTTCGCTCTCGGGTAACTGGGGGTTGAGAAAATGAGCGAGACAGATGGAGAAACATAGATTATTCGAGATGTTTAACGGGCAGAATAACGACATTTTTTTACGCTTAATCACCTCGTGACAAGCCAAATCGGTGAGTTTGCGACGTACCCGACCACCGCCTTGTCTGTTAATGGCGATGTTCGCATCAATCTCGACCGAGTCATCCGTCAATATCTGGTCGTCACTCTGTAAAACTTTTTCAAATTGATCCAGAAACATACCGACGTCATAATTACTCCCTGATGTTAAAACAGTATTAATGGGAGTTCTCAAAGAAGGAGCGGACATGGATAAATTGATAACACACCCGTCTCCACCAATATCTCGCGCAAACGTCACTATATCGCTGAAGGTATTGTGTAAAAAATTATGATATGAGGCCAAATCATTAGAGTTGATTTCTCTCAGATTCATCGTCCTACGCAATTGTACGCTGTTGAAGCGTGGTCTTGGTAAAACATGATATCCGTTTACGGAACCACCGTGTCTAATCAGTGCGTCAATGTCGGGACGTTGTGTCTGAGGTCTATCGGTAATACTACTGGACGGGAGTTCAACAGCCTGATTACCTGTTGGGCGAGCTGAGTTGTCAGACGTTGGCTGATCAGAATTTTCGGTACCGGTAGGGGTAGCATCACCGATAGATGATGGAGGGATATTGCCGCCGCTATCTGTGGAGAGTGTAGGATCATTACATTTTGAGCCATTATTTAGACCAGCACCATCTTGTACGTTGGGTATGGAGTTGTCATTTAATAAACTCTGTAATCGATCACACAGGTCAACGGTGTGTGATTGTGCTACAAACATTTCTAAATCATCCAAATTATAAGAACGTTGTAACGAAACATCATTTAAAGACATTTCTACAGATTCTGGATACATATTTAACATCTGTCGTAATCTATCACACCTTTGGTCAGAGTTATCAGTATGCAAGTCAAGCTCACGCTGTAACAGCTCTGTGAGAGAATGGTCTGGTTGACAGGAATGCATTTTGTCTCCACAAAAACATTTCTCATCGGCCATTTTAATATTTATTTTGTTCAAAAACAGTAATGGTATCAAAACGGTTTGCTACAAAATATAAAAACATTCAGACGGAAATTTTAAAATTCATAACAGGTGAAAGAATATACAAATCATAGTGTAATAAAACAGACAAACATTCAATTGTGAAAATGTCTGATCTCTTGTACATCTCTGTGAGTTGCACATAGAAGATCCACCATCAGTCTTTTCTCTCTCAGATTTTCATTACCGTTAGATAGTACACACCCGAACCCTCTCTCATTCATTGTCATCTGCTCATTTAAAAGGCGGATAATATCATCCAAACGGGTTTCAATTCCATCCATACGCGTGTGTATTGCCAGCACTTCGGTAAGGGTATGATTGAGCGTTGCTTCAATGCGCTCACTGCGCTGGTGACCTCGAGATGAACTATTGCTCGAAGCCACTGACACGTTGCCGTCTTCTCCGTCTTGTTCTTGTTCATGTGTATGGTCGTGTGCAGGTTCTTGGTCTTGTTCTACTGGTTCTTCTTGTGATGGATACGGGGTTTGGCCGCCTCTCGTTGGTGCGTCATCTTCGCTTGCCCATGATGCCTGGTCCCAAGCATTTAGCTGTGAATCAGACCATCTTAGTACACTCGCCGACGTTTGTCTTTCTGTAAAAAATAGCAGATAACGTCAAGATTTTCACCTATACTTCATATTTTCAGGATTATTTCAGTCAATGAACCTAAAAATGAAATGTTCTGTTTACCGTCATTTACCGTGGGTATATGTATCCTCATAGGGGTGACGACACCAATGATTCTTTTCTTTGCGGGTGGTTCGTAGTCATCACCCTGAAGATCTTCATCTGAAGTAAGGTCTATTGTGTCTGTGTTAGATATTACAACGTCATTGTTTCTTGATGACGGCGTTATAGGCGGGGTACCATTTCTTAATACGATCTCACTGGGGGTGGCGCCCTGGTCCTGCCTTTCGGCCCCTCCTTGCTCTTGTGTGAGATCTATAAAGCCTGGTTGTGTGACTAGCTGGATTAATTCTAAATTAAAACAAAACATATTATCACATATTTCAATTACTTTCAAAATAGATATGAAAATTTGACATGCTGATTTGACATAAACATTACTAAAACCATATCACATGAGAGCATATATTTACCATTGTCTGAGGTTTCTGCAACAAATGCCTGGTCTGATACTGCAAATAAGACAAATGACAATTGTAATTTTTATGATTTACATATTACGTGAGAACATGTATTTACCCGGGTCTGCGCCGCCTATGTTAAATGTTGGTGTTGTTACTGTAAAATAAGACAGATGACATTTGTAATTTTGTAATTTACATGAACAGAAGTAAAAGTAAAAATAATAATGTTTACTCACAAAAGTCAATTGAATCAAAAGCATTCAGTTCGATGTTTGAACCTACGGGGCAAATAGACCTGTTAAAACGGTTGATTCAATGTCAGACTAATTTCACATATTTATGCATATTATTATTATTATTAAGAACTAGCACAACATATGCAGAAATGCCTGTATTTAGCATCCAAACCAGAATTGCATCTACTGGTAAACAAGCAAAATAGCAAAATGGCACCATCTTGTGGTCAAAAAAGGGAATAGCATGTAAACAATTGTATCTACTGGTAAACAAGCAAAATAGCAAAAATGACTCCATCTTGTAGCCAAAAGTGAATAGCACTCCCGAAAACATTAAACATTTACATATCATGTTAAAGCATGTACAGTAATCCAAAATACTATATAATATGTTTACTTTTAAAAAATGTAGAAATACCAAGAACACAGCACATGCAGAAATGCCTGTATTTAGCATCCAAACCAGAATTAAATTTACTGGGAATCAAACAGGTGGCAAAATGGCTCCATCTTGTGCCCAAAAAGTGAATAGCACTCCCGAAAACATTAAACATTTACATATCATGTTAAAGCATACAGTAATCCAAAACTATATAATATAAAAAAAAATGTAGAAATACCAAGAACACAGCACATGCAGAAATGCCTGTATTTAGCATCCAAACCAGAATTAAATTTACTGGGAATCAAACAGGTGGCAAAATGGCTCCATCTTGTGCCCAAAAAGTGAATAGCACTCCCGAAAACATTAAACATTTACATTACGTTTAAAACATTTGTGTAAAATCACATCAAACACCACTATTATGTTTGAATCGTACTAAAACCGTAACAGAAACTGATCAGAACCAAAAATCATTACTTAAACCAAGTTGATAACGGCAACCCGGAGGAAAACGGCATTGACCGTAAATAAAAGTCTGCGCATGCAGTTGTTTTAATTATTTGATCATGATATTTTGTAATGTAGAAAAATACAATCACGCTATATTGAGGACAAAAGTAAAACATTGCTTTTTGAAAATCTATATCGCAACACCTCGTAAAGTAAAAATGAACGATAGCAATTTCAACACATCAAGACAGCAAAATTAAAAGAAATATTCTTACCTCGTGACATTTTCTTCTGGACAACGAGTAGCTTCTGGAAGACTTCTGGCAGAGTTTCAATAAAGATGTGAAAAGACTGTGAAAGTCGGACTCGGATGACCCGCTTTTAACCCCAGCTGGGGCTGTAGGGGTGGGCGACCCCGTGTTACGTCATGAAATTACTCAAATAATGAAAACATTTGACAGAGTTTTTCATATAACTATAAACAAGCATATATATATATATATATATATATATATATAGATAGATAGATAGATAGATAGATTACCAAATTCAAAATTAAAAATTACAAATAACTTATAATTGTGATTGCTTATAGTATTATAATTTACTGTTTTTATATAATGGCAGATCCGTTGGGAGATTGATCACAGAGCCTATATATATATATATATATATATATATATATTGTTAAAAATAGAACAGATTATACCTAACATTACGTTTCGCTCAGACTGGCCTTTTCATCAGTGCCCAAAAGATGGCGCCAGAGGTCCGTGCAAAACTCTCTTGGTAGACCACCTGGGTTCACGCGTCTCTTGTGAGAACAGCGCTATGTAAATATCTCAGCGGTGTTAAACAGTTGTCTATTGTATTGGGATGTTTGTGGTAACAAACCATAAACATTTTCGGCATCCTTAAACAGACAACCATTGTATTGGGATTATTGTTCTAAAAAGCCATAAACATTTTGGGCATCCTTAAATAGTCACTAATTGTATTGGGAAATATGAGGTGGTCTATTGGAACGATGTGTTATCCTGTTCTGTGAAAAGGTTTTTACACCGTGTGTGTGTGTGTGTGTGTGTGTGTGTGTGTGAGAGAGCGAGAGAGAGAGAGAGAGAGAGAGAGAGAGAGAGAGGCTGATTATAAGTATTAAAACTTCATGATGTTTAAAGGAATTACATTTCCTGATCCCTGGAAATGTAAGATATTATTATTTTCATCCAGCTAAAACTATATTATTATTTAGTAAGATGTGTAAGATATTTTTTATATTTTCATCTAGCTAAAACTATATTATTTAGTAAGATGTTTGATTATTATTATTCAGTGTAATGTGTGTAAATCTCATCCCTAATGTTCATCCCTAATAGGGTATGTCCAACACATAGAGACTTTATATCTGGAATCATTTTAAATCAAATCACTCAAATATTCCTAGCTCATTTTAAACATACAGAGATTTATTTTAAGCATCACCCTTATAGGAAGATTTATTAAAACTTTAAAGATTTTTAAGAACATTTTAAACATTTTGAACATTTTCTCTGGAAAAGGTAACAGACTAAGTGTCCCATAGAATGCAGCATGGCCCATTGTTGTCACTGCCTGGCTGGGTGTGAGCTGCTCACTTGGAAAGACAGAGAGAGAGTGGGAGAGGGATTGGATTGTTCCAATGTTGTTCATTATTCAGTTTAATATATTATATAAATATTTTCATTTATTTTAAATAGATGTATTACGTGTGTGACGAGAAAGAGAGAAAGAGAGAGAGAGAGAGAGAGAGAGAGAGAGAGAGAGAGCGTATATTGCATTGACCCTATTGGTAAAATATTATTTTTTCTCATTGAGACGAAGAGGATGTCCACATACAAAAGCCCCTGTGACGGAATGCGACAGCCCCGAAATATCTGTTCAAACAACCGGGTCAAACGATCATTCACTCCCGGAGGTCACGGGTCAACAGCCAGATGGACAAACACAAACAACAACATTATTCAACAGCCAGATGGTCAGGTCAAGGTCAATGACATCGGGGTCAAAGGTTGTGTTGACACAGCTGGACACTCAAGGTCATGTGGGGGAGGGGGGACGACATGGGTGGTCCGGAAGGGGGTGGTACCGGAAGCAATAAATCACTTTTTGACACATGCCCCAGGGTAATGACTACTTAGGTGTTTTAGGAAGGGGTCCCCAGGATCTAAGCAGAGGATGAGCAAGTGGATATTTGAGGCTCTCTCTCTCTTGCATATCAGGCTGCTTCAAAAGCTGTTTTATCGTGAGTTTCCCTTTCAAGATATATATGTGATGTGGCGGGCTGGTCCTCTCAGAACACATTTGTTAGATTTTATAACCTATATTTGGGCTCTTCACTGGGGTCCCAGGTGCTCTTGTGTTAGTACTGCTTTTTATGATTTCACACAAGACAGGTCCTTATTAGTATGGCAGCATGGGTATAAATATTCCCACAGCATTGAATTCTCTGATACAGTACAATTTCCCTTTTCAGGGAATGTCTCAGGTTACAGCTGTAACCACGATTTCCTGAAAAGGGAACGAAACGCTGCGTCAGAGAATTTGATACTATGGAAACAATTATACCTATGCCACTGTACTAACAAGGGCCTGTCTTGTGTATATGTCTGCATGTCTGTGATTGACTTGTTTCAGCCCATTATAAGCCAACTCTGTTTGGTCTGGGTATGCTTTATAGTTTCCTGCTCATGACGTCACCCGCCTATGTCACACCATTGGACTGATTTCACACGTTCTTCCCACATCTTCCAATTCTCCAAAGCAGCATCTCATTCCCTTGTCAGGGAAGCATGGTTACAGTTATATTCTGAGTCATACACTGCATCATCCAACATGAACTGAAACTGAGATCCAGCTTACCTCTAGAGATTTCAGGTACTTCCCATCAGTGTCCCTGAAGGAATGCTTCATGAAGGTTTGTGTCGCCATTTTGCTGAGACGTTGGTGTTCTGAGGACACATCCTTCAGTTTCAGAGGGAAGGAGTCCTTCATCTTCTCCATTCCACTCTGGTAAACCTCAAGCCCCTCCTTCACTGCAGCCTCATTCTCAATCATTGCCATAGCAATCACAGCATTCTCCAGACACGGCACAGCCCCACTGGAGATGGTGTCCACGTATGTTTTCGCCAAGTGACCCAGAACTTAAGAGAAGGAAAGAAGTCAAACATAATGGTACAGAAAAGGTATTGAACAACAGTCATCTGTATGTACATGCAAACTCTTCAGATTGAATTTTGAATCACCTCTGCCAGTGACTGTGATTCCATCTTTCAGGTTCTTCACTTGGCTCTTGTTAAAGACAAACTTGCAGAAACGATCTGTGACCTCCAGGAAGTCATGGAAAAATTCAGCAGGATCCAAACTCTCCAAACAAGACAGATTCTCTGTGGCGGTTGGGAATGGGAAAGTGAAGCACGTTCTGGAAGGGAAGAATTTTTGGATGCACTCCCTGGGCAAGTTGTACTCCATCACTTTTTTTGATGTACCTAAAACAAATTAGGGCATGCTGTAGATTCTCTCAATTCAAATATTATTAAACCATAAGTATTATCTCAACAAATTATGAATTTTAAAAGAGACAAACCTGTTGACAAAAACTAGTCACAAAAAGTGATAGTGATTGTAAGGGCTCCTAAAATAATAATTTTACTAAAATAATATTCTTTACTATTATTAAATTACCAAGTTTCAGCTTTAGAGCAAACTCTAGGTACTCATTCTCTGTTGCATATTTGCCATCGATCCTTCGCTCAAGAGTGAAGTCCCTCACAGCCCAGATGAAACTAGGGAAGAACTTCACAAACTCGCTTGAATCGTCGGCATCCTTATTTGATGATTTGACCTTAATGCACTCTGTTAGTTCAGTGACGTATCTGACAGTTTGTTCAGGTATGCCAAAATGTCAGGCATGTCGAGTGTCTGTCAAACAACAACACATGATGCATGTCTAATAAAACAAATGTGTCTTTCCATGAAGTACTGAGCAAATTATCAACACCAGTGCTAAATTCTTTTCAGTATCACCAAGCCAAGCAATAAAGGAAGCAGTTAGCTGTAGATAAGTGGGTGTAGATGTAGGCAAGTAGATGTACTTTCCTTTTTGTGCCTTTCTCAATAAATAAATAAATAAATTTGCTCTTTCTCAATACACTGTACCCACACATGACATTAAAGGGGACCTATTACAAAATTCACTTTTGCATGGTGTTTGGACATAATGTGTGTTGGGCAGTGTGTGTACACAACCCCCTATAGCGATAAAAATTCACCCACTCCTTTTTTAATCCCCATAAATCATAAGCAGTGTCTCAGAACAAGCCGTTTCCAGATCCCTGGCAGTGTGATGTCACAAAAGCCACAGGCCCCGCCCACGAATGTTGGTAGACACTGCCGTTTTAACATAGAACTGCACTGACATGTTCACAGCTAGTCTGCCATTGCTGCACTGACAAGAAAGTCTCTCAAGTGTTTTAGGTGTTCTGTAGCTGGATGGATTAATCCACATAGCTCTCTCCATTTACTCCCTAAATCTGAGCTGCTGAAGATGAGGTGGATTCATTTTGGTTTCGAAGAAAATGCTCCCTCACCTCCACCGAAATTTGTTTGTTTGCGTGAATCATTTCACAACTGACTTCTTTGTGAACGAATGTCAATACAAAGAGACAATACAAAACAGAGTTTGTGCTAAAAATTTGTTATTCAATGATAGATCAGTACAAACTGTTCATGATCCAGCTTACAGTCTTTGTGACTGAATACGGCAGTAATGAAGGTAAGAGCACTTTATTACAGTTCATCGGAGTTGATTTACTGATATAAAGTTTACCAGTTTATTAAGCATCACCCGAAAAGGCATAAGGTCTTATATTTGTTTACTGTTAGTTGTAACAAGTGTTTCTGTGTAATTCGCTGTGTATGTTGATGATAATGCAAGGAAGAGAGAGAGAGTTTATGGATAATATTTTAATGCACACTTGCACTTGTGTTTTAAGCTCTTACAGAGATTTTCTAGAGTGAAAACGGATGCTTTTGTGTGAAGTACAATAAACATAATAAAACTCATCTGTAAAGTTTTGGCCATCATTCGTACGGGGTGCGGTTAGTGCTGGGCGGTATGACCAAAAAAATTGTATCATGGTATGTCATGTTTTTTTTGGCATATTTTACTGTCAGGAGTACAGGGAATATATTATATAAACATTGTAAGGACAAATAAAAAATGTTTTTAAAAATGTGATCAAATCAGTTCATAAAGCTAACAATTTAGTTTAAAAAGTAATCAAATTAATTTAATTCATAATAATAATAATAATAAGTAGGCTACATTTTTACTGTGCAATATCTGTAATTTCAATGAAGACCTTTGAGTTTGTGTTTTAATAAATGGTGTTATTATTATTATTAGGCTATTATCTCTATTAATTGAAGTACACTCGATTGTACAATAGTATATTTCTATTATTTCAAGTTATACCGAACTTTTATTTTGACAGGACTGGATGGATAAATCAGGACTGGATTCTGTGATCTCATCCGTGTTTTCTGCATCGCTGAAATCATTTGGCTCTGCATGGTATGCGCAGTATTAAAGAGAGTTAGTTTTGCAAGTTCTTTATTGTTGTGTAATACTAATAAAGTTGTTTCTGTAAGTGTAAGAAGAGTATGCAGTTAACCCTCCTATTATCCTAAAAAACCAGCTACGCCAGTTCCCCACTGGGGTCAATTTAACCCCAGCAATTAAAAACCTCCAGAATATAATTTTATTTTCAAAGATTTATGTATCAGATACTTTATGTTTCTTCATTGACTACTCAAATAGCTCTTTAAATAAAACAACCGTAATGGAACTAAACTATAACTGTTTTATCTCCATGCAGCATATATTTGCGGTTTCTGACATTATAGTGCATCCTGACTGAATCCTGACACCGGAGAAAGAGCTCTTGAAGCTCCGCCCTCTTAGGCCGAGCGCAGCAGCTCATTTGCATTTAAAGGGCCCACACTGAAACGGTGCATTTTTGCTCACCCCCAAAAAGTGGCAATTTTAACATGCTATAAAAAATATCTGTGGAGTATTTTGCACTTGTAACCCCTCATAATTAGGGTGGTTAATGGACTCTTAATTTGAAGGGTAGTTGTAGTGATGCTATTCTCCACTAGAGGGCCGTGATGAGCGCAATAATTGAGAAAAGAGCCATTTTTACAAATGAGAGCGGAGATAGAAGATTGTTGATTTCAGAGTGCAAATATTTTAAAAGAGAGCAATATAAAGTGTGAAGAAACTGTTTTAAGTTCTTTTTCCAGTCGAATCCGGGGGGAAGAAACATCTTTTTGTACTTTTATTTCGAGGAACTCCGGTGAGTGTTGTGTTCCTCCGTTATTGCTCTGAACGGCGAGCCAACAGTGCCTAGTTGATGTCGCAACGCATCCTTCTTTGCAGCCATTCAGCATCCTTATTCTGTCATCAATCCCTGGATACAGATAAGAGAATACAACACACCACACTCTTTTGATACCTTGAGTGAAACTGAGTTTAAGACTACCCGGGTAGTAAATCCTTTCTCTGTCACGTGACTACTTTTACTTTTTTTACTTTTTCCTATTTTTCTTCTTCAAATTTTTTCTTCCTGGAAGGATCTGACTTTATCGAAGAGACAAATAGTAACACAAGGAAAAGACTCTGAACAGTGTTTTTAAGTTACACACTTAAACTGCACATACACACTCTGGGGACATCAGAGACTTATTTTACATCTTGTAAAATGAGCCATAATATGTCCCCTTTAAAACATGTGTAGCACCTTACCAAAAGTGATGTCTCCTTGTTTTGACTACAAAGTCGTGATGTATTTGTATTCATTTGTAAAATATTTTGGATATAAACCATCAGCTAAATGACATACATATCTATATTGTCTGAAGGATACTGCAGTTCCTCTACAGCTCTGTTGTCAATCGTCCCTCGACTGTTGTAGACCAGAGTGCTGCTCAGTAACACAGCCAGACAGAAGATGTTGGTGTCATGCTTTGGGTCTCCCTGAGAAAGAGAAAGACAGTCATGGAGTTAAAAAAAAATGGAGATTAATCTCAAAGAAAGCTGCTCTATTTTTAACAAAAATCAGTGCAAATGAGACTTTAAGTAAATGTGTTGCATCAATCTATTTTTTGAGAAAGTGCCTCCTATTTACAACAAACTAACAAGCTATTAATTGTATACATGTGTTCAGTCTAACCTTTTCTCTTGTTCCTGCTTTGTTGGGGGTTAATTCATGCATGTTACAGAGCCCTATTCAACACTAAACAGATCATTTACAGTTTGTAGAGCTGTTGTGCAACAGCTGAAAAGACTATTGTTATACATTTGTAAAGCAACTTTTCACCCTACACAATTGCACAGGGTAATGAGAGAACTAGACAGTTCAAGTGCTATAACCGTGATGCTGAGTGAGAAAGCAAACTGCTGTATCGACAGAAACGCATATCTGCACAATGATGACATTGACAGAAATCAGCAGGGTTTTTCCTGGGTCAAAAATGGTCTTCGGTGGTGGCTGACAGACATGGTCATCCACAGAAACAATAAAAAGTGATGATCTGTGAGCCCAGTACTGACAATAAAATACCTGCCACTCTCACTGTAATCCTTTCTTGCCCTCTTTGCAAAAAAAAAAAATCTGTGATTTCATAGCTTCTTTCCTAGACCTGATAATTATTTTGGTATATATATTAATAAATTAATAATCAATATGAAAAAGTAGCATTTAAAAAGTTTATTTTAACTAATAGTCTAATTTTTTACCATATACAATTGAATGCAACTAGCTAACAACAATTTGCTTTGTTCTGGTTTAACCTCACTCCAGTCTAAACTAACTGATTTTATAGATAATTTACTACACATTGTCCTATAAATAACCTGAAAATACTTTACGTTCTCATTTCAGAGGTGTTCTGAGTAAATGATTTGTTATTTACCAATTCAGACAGTGACGTCTGGTGAGTTCAGTGATGAACAGGGGTGCGTTTCCTAAAGCGAACTATGGTCGCAAGTTCCGTCGTTACCAATAGAATTCAGTGGGACTTACGACCATAGTTGGCCAAAGATGCTTTCGGGGAAAGCACCCCTGATCAGTTGTTTTCACCACTCATTAAAATAAATCGGTTCAAATGAGTCATTAGGTCGCGAATTGGACATTAGCGTATGTGGATGCGTTGTGTACGAATCGCGAAAGATTTGTCAACACAGAAAACACTTCATCACTGGATAGGATTTTTTTTTTTCTTTCATTTACTGAAAGTGTGGTTTATGTCATATGCATGTGCGGAACGCCTGTCAAAGAAGCTGAGTGACATTTTTGAGCACTATTCACACCCAGCAGTAATTATGGAAAAAATACGCCACGTGAAACATGGATTCGGTCTTCTGAACTTTTAGCATTGTGCCAGTTGATTTAGATTAAATGATGTTTTATTAACAAATTCGGGAGGAGCAACGTTCAAATAATCTGAATAATCATCACGTCATTTCAGCCATTTGTTAGCAATCAGTAATCATATCTACCCAATCAGCATGAGTGAAAGCATATATATAGTCACAGTCGACTCACCCATATTCCTCAACAGTTTTACAGCATCTGACCCGCCCTAAGTTCCCACCATGTCTGAAATTAATCTCTTTGTGTCTGATGAAGAATCTTCCGTCCTCAAGGAATCTTTGCCACAATCCGCTGTCTGGTCTTACTAGGAGCAATTACACCGCCTAACACAACAGCTTATGCTTAGTAATCACTCCACAAGACTATGAACAAAGCAATTTTATTTGTGCCTTCTTGCTTGAAGCTATGCTCTGTTGTTTGCCGTCAATGTGTGCACACAAAATGCAGCAAAAACTCCCACATGACATTAATTGTGTGATTAATGTGTGTACATGTCTATAATGCACTTCGATAATGTGACTAAAATAGGAATACTCCACATCTTAATTTGATTTGTGTTTACTTCGAGTATTATTTTAGCCGGATTAAAGTAATCAGAAATGGCTGTTTACATGGTAGTTTCTTAATCAGAGAGAGTATTGTCTTAATTGGGTTATCGGAATATTGTTGTCCATGTATATGTACTGGGTGATTCACGCTTTCAGCTGTTGACATGATGCTGTTGAAATGTTGACATTTCTAACATAAAACTAGTTTAAAACTCCATTTAGGAATAAACAGACCACACAATATGTGTAATAAAAAATCAATCACATATCTTAGACATCGATTCCAGATACGCTCTGAAAGCGCGCTAAAGACTGCTAACAGCAACACTACATGTATTTGTTTGAATGTTGAGCAGCAGCTTATTGGCCTCTGATGCAACAGAAACCAATCAGCTGTACAATGTAGATAATGACCTGATCGCAACCAAATGAGTTAAAGACCTATCATGCCAGAACTAGGTAATTGTGTTTCAGTACTCTGGTTTTTACATCACCTTGTCCACGTCTCCGAGTCCCTCAGTGTCCAGCAGCACCAGAGTGATTCCTGCTTTAGTGGGGTGATCCACACACCACATCCAGATGCCCTTCGTCTTGGACTCAACAGTGCTGCCCAATGCAAACCCTGATAAAGCCACACCCAAAAAACAACACAATGACTTAAATGCATGTAACTGCATGATGTTTCCCTTATGTTTTTGGATGCTATCAGTGCTGTCTATAGGGGTCTAACCTGTTTGTTGTCCTGCGAGGCGATTCATCAGGAAGGACTTCCCAGTGCGGTAGAGACCCACCACGGCCACCACCACCACTGGCTGCTGGATCTTCTGCAGGATCTGTAGAGCTGACTGCTGCACACACAGCTTCCCATCTAACCCCGTGTCAATCAAGCATACTGGTTTGTCCATGATCACTGGAGAATAAAGCTGTCGAATAGATACACGCATTTAAAATACTTTAAGTAACTGCAGTATACTGGAGGTAAAAAGTTAAGATGGGTTGAGAAATATTCCAGTAATTCTACAGTAATCAATAGAGACATTCACCAGATCAGCAGCTTTTCCTTTTTCTGTTTGGGGAAGTTTCTTTAAAAGTGGTTCTTATGTCACCTTAACACACACATAAACACGTGGATAGAGAAACAGAAAAAGCTACAGACTTATAAACATACATAAAAATTCCAATATAAACCCACATCTTTCAACACATACAGACATCCACACTCACATAATGCACACATACACATTCACCACACATTACACAAGAACACTGAATGAGACACAAAAAAATCCTGTCAGCTTTGTTTGTGTTCAGCTACTATATCAACCCAAAATTCAGAGTCCACTGGTCTATAAACTTACTGGGTTTAATTGATGAACAAAGTAAGACATGGACCTAAAGTTTATCAAAACGTGTCAGGGTGTAGAGATCACTAATACACACACAAACACAAATACATTTATAAATGGCTTATGGTGACACTGCATGTGTATTAGCTTTTATACTGAGCCAATAATATTTCTATCCGCTAATCCTAACCCCACCCATAAACATCTTCATTATAATACACATATAAACCATGGGATGAAGTAATGTCACTTACCTTTTTGCTTTACTTAACTTCAGTAGCTCAATCTGAGTTATATACAAGTTTTAGCTTCATGACATTCTGGGTGGGGCTTTGGATTGGAGGGTTGCCAGGTTCTGCGCAACAAAACCATCCCAAAAGTAGCGTAATCACAGCACAAGTGTAAAAGTATCCCAATCCCAGAGGAGGAAACAATGAGCCGAGCGTCGTTACATGGCTAGCGGCTGTGTGACAGACAGATGATAGTTGATGTTTGTGTGCATTTTAACGTTTTATTAGTTTCTATTGGGTTTTGACATGCTTTACTGCTGGCGACGACGGGACACTGGACCAAAATATGGTTAAACTAATGTTAGTTTTATATCGTTAGCAATGAGTTAACCTTGTTTTTATGTTAAATGAAATGTTAACTGTTAAAATATATACATTCATATTTATACATTTACTCTGTATTTAAGTCTAAATTTAAAGTACAGTACTTTGAGATGGAGTGCAGTTGAATAAAATCCTAGAGACAAATATTGTATATGAAAAACTGATGTTTTGGACATCACGGATATTACAGTTTGATAAAAATTAAGATACAATTTTTACAGAATGAAATTCACTTTAAAGAAAGGCTTTCTACAAAACAAAACTTAATGAAGTGGTTCACTTTCCATTAGATGAAATTAAAAAATAACATTATATTAGGCCTATTTAAACAAAGAAAACATATTTGGTTTCATTTTTTGATGGCTGTATGGATGTGCATGAATTAATAACGATATTTGCTGAAAATGTGACTTTCGTAGAGCATATATCATGACCTTATATCCGCTTTTAAGCATTCTCTGTGACGACATGAATGGCTGTGTGCATTGCCCTTTTTGCCAAGTTAAAAAAAAAGGGTGATACAGTAAAAAGTGCTCAAAATGTGGCTTTCGTTAGGGTAGTGCGTCATATTTACGGACTATGTCCATTTTAAAGAATTTAACTGGCGGCCAAGAAATCGCGCTGGGAAATGGGCTCAGTGTGCATTGTGTGAAAATGGTTCTCTAACGTTGTATTTTGCCAACGAACTAAAATCGAAACCGTGATATGGCTTTGTGCCTTTATAAAACAGCAAAAGACAGCTATATACCATCATGGTATATCCAAGACGCGCAGCTCAAATACAAAATAAAGTCAAAATAATCACCCTGAGTAAACTCCCACTCATTTCACATCATTAGGAGGCCAGAAACTGAAGACAAGAGATTTGAAGTTGAAAAACATGAAATTTCTTTGTTTTTGTTGTCCATAACTGGAATTTTAAGTGTATTAACTTCATCTGTATGGCTACAACAAAATAAAATATGGCATAGCAATAAACACAATTAAACCAGGCAAAATATAACCATTTAGCCATTAAAAACATGAAAAAAAATCAACGAAAACAACGTTGGACAGGCAAATCTCAGGCAAAAATAAACCTTTTTTATTTATTATGCACAGTATATGCAACAGCAGTATTTGCACTGTAAACCTTTTTTATTTATATAAAGTGTGGGTGAACTTAAACTTTATGGCTATGCTGTGGTTCCTGTAGGCTTTGCGTGCGTGCGGGGGGCGGGGGGCCTCCATGTCCATTTTGCTTGGGGCCCCCAAATTCCTTCAGACGGCCCTGATACCATGGCCGCGGAGGTATCGTGGCTTCCGGAACGTATCCGCGAAACGGACCCGTATCGGCGTCCACTTGCGTGCAGTGACGGATCCGCAATGAAGGCGGATCGCGGACCCGCGCTGCATCCGCTCCGCATCCGCGATTAAAACTTTATCAAATTGATACATACATCCGCCGCGGACCCGCAACGGACTCATAAAAATCCTGGCTCATCTGGCCCGTGTCCGTTTTGGAACCATTTATCTCATTTTCAAAATCCCTTCTGTTCTTGCTGTAGGATAAAATGTGATAGTTTTAGTTTTATTCTTAGGCCTGGGCTACTACAGCAATATAGGCCTAAGCTTAAATCTGCATTGCCTTGTATTTTTAACCTAACAATATAACAAGTCAAGACATCAATTTACTGTATAAAAGTAATCACTACTCAACATAAACATAAATATCAATTTTATATTTCCATTAAGTTATAGGTTATAGCCTATTCTGTTTTTGTTAAGTAGCCTACGTTGGTGAGGCTACTCTATATTCATTTTGTGGTTATAGAAAGTGTCCCCCTTTGATAAATGGACTCTCCCAGTCACCCTGACATTCAGCGCGAAATGGACTATTCCAAAACTTTCCACCAGAGTTCGCGAAGTGACGGAGAAGAGATCAGGTGGTTGATAATGGGAAAAGGAGATCGGCTGAATATTGTATATAGTTGAAGTTTAAAGTAAATAGTTATAATCCAAATCGGAGGAGGTTTTTATTGATTGTGCGTGTATCACACTGTAAGTAATCATTACTGAGCATTATCGGCGCATGTTAAGATAAACGCTGTTCAGCCTGTATAGGTGTTTAAATTGTCTGATCACTTGATTATGTTCTGCTGCTATGACGTTACTGACATTCCATATTTATGTATGCCATTCGCTGTCAGTATTAGTTATATTTGTAACTTATAAACGCATATGCACGGTCGCATTTCAGATAGCGCGCATGCGCTCCTAATTTGTTTACATCTTAGTTTGCACGGGCAGCAGCAGCCATGTTCACGTGCACAGCTCATGCCCAGTGTTAGTGCACGTACACATAGTTTGCATTGTATTGAACACGCATTCCATTTATTCAAATATTTCATAATAGATATTGTAATAATGTTATATTTTTCCTTTATTGATCAGTATTTTACTTTAATAAGCTTTATTAATATTGTGTTTGTTTTCTTTATATCCATATTTATATTTGTATTTTGTATTCACAGAACCACCCATCTATGCACATGTAATAAAACCAAGATTTGGATTATAATCTGAGTGAGACATCCTTGTTCTGACCGGACAAACTGTAGCCTTCAACCAAACCCGGACTAACAATTTGAAAAATCTTGTGATTCTTTATCTGTGGTCAAAAGCTAATTTAGTGCTTTATAGGCCTAGGTCGGTGCAAACATAAAATATTTTATCTATTAGGCTACACCTTCAATGAAATGCTGCGCTATGCACAGCTAAAATATCAGAAAATGAATAATTGGCGAACGACAAGAAGTTCAATAAAAAGGTTTATTTTTCCGTTTGTGTGGAAGGAGGTGGGACACGTCTCCTCGCTGCCCGATCCGCCGCCAGGTTGAACAACCTGATAGCGTGCTTGGCGACCTCTGCATCCGTGCCTGACTGTGTCTCTGTGTTTTTCCTCACAGCACCTGTAATCAAACAAACAAATATGTTTATGTTTATGGTATGTAGCATCCAAAGCTAAGTATGCTTACACAATACAATATATGAGATACAGTCATGCTCAAAATTATTCATACCCTTGGTAAATATGACCAAAGAAGGCTGTGAAAATAAATCTGCATCATTAATACTTTTTTTATCTTTTATTTAAAAAAATCTACAAAAAACCAACCTTTCATTGGAGAATAATAATTTTAAATGGGGGGAAAATCTCATTATGAGAGAAATGTTTTTCTCTAATACACACTGCTCACAATTAACTCCCTTCACATTGCAGCAAAACAGACTTAAAATACTCCGTCATTTTTTGTCATAGAGACATAAGTAATACATCAATTGAAACTTTAGAATATCTTATTTGTATACACAGAGTAAAAACAAAATGTTGTGCTTTTTGCAAAATAAAGAAAACTAAAATGATGTATGATCTGTCCTCTCCCTCTGAACAAAGTTTAATCTGATAGTTCTCAGAAAATGAACTATAACTTAGTGACTACTAATCACAAAAAAATAGACTTAGGTCTAAAGACACGTTGAAATGTCAGGTTTTAAATCATATAAGTCATATCGAAAACAAAAATTCTGTGTTTATTTAATCTGTATGAAAAGAGACACATGTCAGAAATCCGTGATTCAGCTCATTATCCGCTAATGTGGCCACGCCCACGGAGCCAGCGCTATTCAGATGCAAATTATGAGTCAATACAGGCATACATCATCTCAATCGTGTATTTATTGTCTTGAAAAGTGTTTATCTGTATGTAAAAGCCTGTATGTTAGCGACCTCTGGAAGACATGCCATTAGTTCCTGGTTCTTCTTCTTCTTTAGAATAATTTGTGGACTAAATGTGCACACAGAGCGCCCTCCGGCTGCAAGTATGAATTAAAAACACCATTCCTGAAATGTCCTCTTCTTCTTTAGAATAAATTGTGGACTAAAGGTGTACAGAGCACCCTCCTGCTACAAGTATGAATTGAAAACACCAGCGCTCATAGTGATAACAATGAATATAGAATAAATATAACTCTTCTGTATAGAAAATTGACAAACATATGAGAATCCATCAATATTTCTCCAAATGTGAATGCTTTTAAACTAAAAACCTATATTCAGACTCTTTGCATCACAGAAATACATTATATTTTAAAGAATATAATAGAATACCATTATTTTAAATTGAGCTGAGACATGATTACAGAGGTTTTTTTCACAGCCTACCTGACTGAGAGGCCTCATTAATATGCAGCACCATTAGAGGTTCTTTAACCTGTTAACCAGCACTGGCACGCCGACGCATCGAAGCTTCTTTGTTTAAATTAGCTCAAATTTACTGTTAGATTTAATGTAATTACCTTGACAAACTATACATCATTAAAAAGATCTAAGACTCGAGCTTCAATTTTTAATCTTTATTTTACTCTCAACATCGTATAGTGACCGTTATTTGTTAATATGCGTCGGGAATTATGAATATGAGAAACGGAGTCGTTACCTTTTCATTGAAATATGAGCGTCAGCTTCAGCCATTGAGAAAAAAACTCTGTACGATCATCATGAAAAACTCCACAAAATAACATCCCTCGGGGCTTTTAGCCTTAAAAGCATGCACATTTGGAGAAATATTGATGCACTGTCATACGTTTGTCAATTTTCTATACAGAGGAGTCATATTTATTCAATTTTTACCCAAAACGCGCTGTTTTTGTAGCACCCTCACTGGCTGATGAGGGGGGAAATAAATGTATATTAATGACATGATTATCCTTTTGAGAAGCATTTTTAGTACAAGTGCATTTTATCAAGCTAAACTGTTGCATCATTCATCCAAAAAAAAAAAAACATATAACATTAACAACTGTACCGTCATGCTATCTGTCAGACCGCATGGTCCCCATCGTTAGCATGAACTACATGACTAGCTCAAACTAATCAAAAGGAAGTCTGGAACGAACTTTTATACTTATTAAACATGAGATATTTATAACTTTAAACAACATCATATACATTTTTCATGACTCTCATGTGTTAAGAACATATTCTTACTGTTTTATATAACTCATACCTGATGAGGGGGGAAATAAATGTATATTAATGACACGACACGGAGCTGCTGCTGCTTCACCATCAGTCTGTGTATTATTTGAGCAGCGCGCCCCCTCCCCCCTCAGGTGAACGCTTTCAAGGCAAAAGTAATCAAATGATCAGTGATCGATTGTCAGACAAAAATAATATATATAATGTAAAATACATTATAAAAAAAACATATTCAATGTCAAATATTTTTATATTTTTATAATTTTATATTATTTTTTGTAACCACCACACTCTCCCCTTCGGAAATAAATGTCGTCCCGACATTACTCTTTCGTTTTAATTGACATATATACATATATATTATATATATATATATATATATATATATATATTCTTTTTTTAAGGTGGTGCTGTATAATGCAAATTCAAATTGTAATTTATGTATGCACTGCAGGTTAACTGTATTTACAACTCTTCAATAAAGGTATATACTGGATTACAGTCTTTTGTCTTGTTTTAACTTTGAACCCCTTTTTTTTTCAACTCTATTTCAAGTCTTTTCAGTATGCATATAAATATACTGGCTGATACTGTGACACTGGGTAAGTCCATGGTATAAGGTTCTGCATTTCATATGGTGTGGGGTGAAATGACATTGTGTTTGGATGCTGTGCACTATAACATGCAGGGGTACCCAGGTAATCATAGGTGAATCTTTTCGGTGGTCTCCTCTCTCTCCTAGGCCATCTGTACCCCTGTTCTCCTTCACTGTTACTTTCATCTGGGGCTGCAGGAGCATCTGCTACATCATCAGGTTGTTCTACAGGTTGTTCCTCATTCATCGCATCTCCTTCCTGTTGGGGTAAGTCTTCATTTTCTGTTTGGGCTGTTGTTTCATCAGCATTCGTCATCTCTAAGTTAACTTCTCTTTTTTCCTTTTCAGATTCGCTGGGCTGGACAACAGGTAAGTATGGGTTATCTAATTCACTGTTTTCTTCCTCAGGTTGCTGATGCTGCACAGCAGGTAAGTAACAGTAATAGTCTTCATCCTCCCCTTCTTCTGGACTAGACTCATTTTCATCGGCTAGCCTTTGTTCGTTCGCTGTCTTCTTCGTCTTTGACTCCTTCCTGAGTTCAACCTCCAATGGTAGGTAATCGCAAGACAGTAAAAGATTACGGTGAAGAACACGAGATCTTCCCTTTCCTTGTTCCGGTTTCACTTCGTAAATTGGACTCCCTTCTCCTACTTAACGTACTACTGTGTGTACAACATCTTCCCAGTGGTTGCGGAGCTTCCCAGTCCCACCTCTTGGTGTCAAGTTTCGCACTAGGACACGATCTCCAGGGCACAATATGGAACTCCTCACCTTCCCATCATAATTCTTCTTATTCCTTTCTGCTGACTTCTTCGCTGTCTGTCTGGTAATTTCAAAAGCTTCTTGCATTTCTTGCCTCCATCTCTTTACATGCTCGGCAGTATAGTCGGCAGTTCCTGTTTCAGAGGTCAAGCCAAACAGCAGATCCACAGGTAACCTTGGGGACCTTCCGAACAGTAAATAAAATGGTGAAAATCCTGTAACTTCACATCGTGTGCTGTTGTATGCAAAGGTAAGTTTGTTTAGGGACTCTTTCCAGTTGGTTTTCTGTTTTTCGGTCAATGTTTTCAACGTTCAACCTGCCCATTTCCCTGGGGGTGATACGGTGTGGTCCTTGATCCTGCAACTCCACAGCTCTTCTTCAACTGAGCAACCAGCTGGTTTTCAAACTCCGCTCCTTGGTCATGATGAATTCTTTGTGGGAACCCAAACTTTAGAGAGTAGTCATTAAACAACTTGTCAACAACAGTTTTAGCTGATTTTGAGGTAGTTGTGTAAGCTTGTGCGAATCGTGTGAAGTGGTCAACTACGATTAAGATGTATTCGTACCCTCCTTTACATTTATCCAAATGTAAAAAATCAATGGAAACAAGCTCGAACGGGTGAGTAGTGACAATATTTTGCAGAGGTGCTCTGGTCTCTTTACATGGTTTCTTTTGTTTCAGGCAAGCACAACTTTTGGTCACATAATGATCAACATCATAATTCATTCGTGGCCAATAGAACCTTTCTCTGATTAATGACATTGTCCGATCAAGGCCTTGATGACCCATGTTGTCATGTAATTCTCTCAGCACATGTTGCTTATACTTCGCAGATAAGATCAGCTGTGTTCGGGTATTCGTCTTTCTACGGAAGATGCCATCGTCTCCTAAGACAAGTTTATCCCAACTGCGCAGTAAACATTTACTTTGTGCACTCAAGGTCTTAAACAGATGTCCCGTTGGCTTTTTGTTGGCCAACTTAAACTGTAATACGGGTCCAATGTGGTCATCATTTCACTGTGCTTGTCTGATCTCATCCACAGGCAATGGTTCACATACTTGCTCAGATGTCGGGGTGTCATCAAAAGAAATCATGGCAGTCCAAGAGAGGTTGGAATGCGGTACCTCTACTGCTTGGATGGTCGCTTCAACACAGTCAGATGGTAATTCCTCTGTGCACACTTTCATTATTGTCTCAATGTTCAGGGGCATTCTGGATAGGCTGTCTGCATCCACATTTTCCTTGCCTGGCCTGTATTTGATGTTAAAATGAAAATCCGCAAGTTCTGCCACCCATCTACACCCTGTTGCATTTAACTTTGCACTGGTCAAGACATAGGTGAGTGGATTATTATCACTAAACACGGTGAATGTGGGTGCATAGTACAAATAATCCTTAAACTTTTCGGTGACAGCCCATTTTAAGGCCAGGAACTCCAGTTTTCCTGAGTGGAGGTGGTACTTCTTTTCCGCAGCTGTCAATGTTCGGGACCCATACGCGATGACCCTAAGCTTTCCGTCTTGTTTTTGATACAAAACAGCTCCACGTCCCTGATTTGATGCATCGGTATGAAGTACGAACGGCTGTGAGAAGTCAGGAAATGCAAGAACAGGAGGCTCAACCAGACAGTCTATCAGTCCTTCCAGTATCTCTTGATGCTTGTCCGTCCACACAATTGGTGTCTGAAAAGGCACTACCCTTTTCTTTCCTTTCCACTGCTGGTTCTTTGTCTCTTTTGCACTCCTCTTTGTTTGTCTCAGTTTGTTTCAGTAGGTCATACAAGGGTCCTGCGATTCTGGAGAAATCTTTTATATACTGTCGATAGTAGCTCAACAGGCCCATGACTGCTCTCAGTTGCCCAACTGTACTAGGTCTCTTCTCTTTCAGGTTTGTCACAGCAGCTGTATCGGCCGGATCCATCCTACTTCCCTCTGCAGACACAATCCTCCTAAGGTACCGCACTTCATGCTTAAATAATTCACATTTACTAGGCTTTAACTTTATTCTATACTGCCTCAATCTTTGCAAGACTTTTCTCACATCCTCTACATGATTTTCAAAGGTGTTACTGAAAACTAACGTGTCATCCAGATAGGGAACGCAGATGTTATCCCTTAGCTCATCCAGGCACTCCTCCATACAGCGCTGAAAAGCCGAAGGAGCATTCATCAGGCTGAAAGGTATCCGGATCCACTCATACAAGCCCCATGGTGTTACAAAGGCTGTTAAATGGTCGACTCTCCTTGGCCATGAAGCCCTGATGATACGCTTTTCCTTGGTCAAGAAGTGAAAACCAGGAGTTCCCTCCCAAACTGTCCATAATGTCTTGTACACGAGGGATGGGTTGTCTATCAGGATGAGTTTTACGGTTTAACTGTCTGTAATCGATACACAGACGTAAGCTGCCATCTTTTTTTCGAACGCATACAACAGGTGAGGCATATGGTGAGTTTGATTTCTGCACCCATCCTTGTGCAATGAGATCATGCAGGTAGTTTTTCATTTCTTGATAGAGGGGTTTAGGCACTGACTGGTAAGTGCGTGCAACGGGAGTAGTGTCTTTCAGTGAAATGGCTAGCTGCAGCTTTTCTATGCAACCTATGTCAGTCTCAGATTTGGAGAATGAAGCTGCTTCCTGTTTTAACATTTGTTGAACAATTTGTCTTTCAGGCTCACTGAGATGGCTCAAGTCAACCGGCGGAACCCATTCAATATCGGAGGTATGGCTGGTTTCGTTTTTTATTTGGTTGACACTCACAGAAGTTAAACAAGGTCCCTCAAAAGCAGCAGTTTGGATAAACAGCCTGTACTGGTTGCACTGTGCCTATGATCATCTTGCCCGCTAACAGTAAGTCATGATCCGTAAGGTTCTGAACACTGACAATTATGTGTGGCGAAGTATGTTGCCGCAGGGTCACGATTGTCTCACAGAACTCCAACCCCTCTGCCCACTGAGGGTTAACATCAGGCTCAAAAATGAGCAATGTCTCCTCTTCCTTTGGTCGATGTGACTGCACTCTGCATTCAACTTGTACAGATGTGTGTTTGGGCACATGAACATTTTCCTTTGTTGTTTTGACTAAATATTCACATGGCGTCTCAGCATGAACTTGCTCAATAAAAGCTTGGACTTTTTCTCTTTCCACACTAGGAAGAACAGTTCTTAGAGATTCAGGGGTAACTGGCTGAGTTAATTCCTTGTTGTTCATCATTTGCTCAATCACGT
Organism: Culter alburnus; assembly: GCA_028476615.1. Lineage (NCBI taxonomy): Eukaryota > Metazoa > Chordata > Actinopteri > Cypriniformes > Xenocyprididae > Culter > Culter alburnus. Next base: position 214,961 of record JAOTNS010000763.1, read on the forward strand.
TGTATCCGATAATAGGATGACAAAGCTGTCTGCCCCTCATGACCAACACAGGTATGACAAGTTCTTTTGTTTTCAATTCATTTGATGCCAAACCAAAAGTCACTTCCATCCATCCCGTATAAGGTATGTCCTGTCCATTTGCTGCTACAAGACGGAGTCCTTCAGGTGCATCAATTACCTCTGCAACATATTTGGTAAGTGCTCATTTTTCCACAGCTCATCCACTATACACACTTGAGATCCTGTATCCCATAATGCATCAACAAGCTGGCCTTGGATGTAACACTGTACAAGACACTGCTTCCCTACAAAAGATGTGCAGGTAGACCTGTATACTTTCAGTTTCCTTTTAGGCATTGCAGCATTTATATTTACATTAGAGTACTGATCGCATTGTTCTTTGTGGTTTATCCAGTGATTAGCTTGACAGGCTTTGGAGCAATACAATGTCTGCTTACAGGCGGCACATTGTCGCAATATGAGGTCAGGATCTGTGATGCCACAATGTGCACAGCTTTGTGGGGACTTTAATGTATAGCTGGTCACTCCCTGTCCCGCGGTGGTGACCCTGTCCCGTTTAACGACTGGTCTCTGTGTACATCATTGGCCCTTGCGCTCTGCAACCAGCCAGGAAATGGTCGCTGCTGCCACATCTATAACAATGAGTGCAGTACACATCCAGTCCACTTTGCTGACAGGCCAGACATTTCCTCACACGAGTTGAAGGAGGATGGTAGCGTTGTGCAGGGAACCACTGTTGCCGTTGGAATGCTCCCCTTCTCCTGTCATAGGGCTGCAGATAACTTGGAGGCGGGTACAGAGATGGAGGTGGTTGCATGCTGGCTTGCTCCCTCACATGGGTGGGACACTGCGTGGACATGATCTGAGGCTGTCGTATGGATTCTTTAATTTGAGACACCTCCACACTGAGATCCTTCAACAATGCCATGTCGGACCGCATTTCTTTTAACTCACTCAAAATGTCAGGTTCAAGTTTCTCTGTGTTTTTGTGACACTGTCTTTCCTTTCTTTTCGACAGCAACTTCATTAGCCTGCACTGGATTCACTTTGATGTACTGTTGGGATAGAAGCTTCTTCTTGTTTTGACGCTCTGTTTCACTTGTGCACGCAACATTGACCTTGTCTAAGAGAAGTTCATCACTCACATCAGTTCTTGTCAAGTAAGGTTGCAGATCACTTCTAATACTTTCATTTTGCAGGCCAGTCAAAACAGTGTGGAGAAACATGCTCTGAACAAGGATCGGGTCATATTTCAAACTGGATTCCGCTTCCTGAGATGCAAACAGGATCTTTTGCCTCAAATCAAGACACCGGACGAGGAAACTTTGTGGGGTCTCTTTGCCCATTCTTAGACGCATTCTACGAGCACATTATCAAGAAAAAGGGGCAACTGAATTGTACAAGCAGCTTACCTCAGAAGTACAGAACAGCAGAGTTAAGTTTGGTTTTCCCTCCAGGTAGCTACGCAGCTGCATGCCTGGTGCTATTGCTCTTATTACTGCATCCACAATTTCAAGCTCTGAAAACCCCCTGCTCAGTCCATGCTCAATTTGATGAGCCAAACTTGAAAAGGTGAGTTTGTCTTTTTGTCCATGCTCACCGATCTGTCCTGATATTTTGAACTCTCTGTTCCAGGGAAACATGACTGGTCGGGATGGCACTGGATGTGGGAAGGTGTGTGTGTCTTGCTGTATGTTTGAACTTTGTAATGTGTGAAAGCTTTGTGGTATGTTTGTGTTTTGTAGTGTGCTATTTGCTGCACCCTGTTTTTGCTCGATTAACTTTTGCAGAGCTAATTGTAACGTGTCAATTTCTTTTTGCAGCTTTTCCTGCTCTGTTGTTTCTGCTACTGGATCTAAAGTCACTCCCTTAGACGTCTGTGCTGTGTGTTTTCCTGAATCACTTTTTCCATTAGCACTCTTAATTTCACTGATTTTATCTCTTAGACACAAAAGCTCTGACATACCAGCATCTTCTAGCTCCTCTAATGCTTCTCTCTCAATGTGTCTCACAATCACAGAAATAAGAAATGAACGACTTTGGCTGATGGCATATTCACACTCAATTCTTAGAAACTCGCACAGTTCAAGAAGATTCTCTTTTGAGAGAGCATATAATGCTCCTGTCACCTCAAGCTTCAAGTCCTCTAAATGATCCATGAGTTACTCAGTCTCTAGATGTGTGCAAAGTGATAGAAGTAATGACCTTAGCTGGCTGGAATCCTGCAGCACTCCTGATATCGAAGATTAACCTCGGATTGCATGCACTCTCCTTCCTGGCTCGACACGGACACCAAACGTCTTCACTCCACTGGTCACCTGGGATGAGTAGTAGGCTGAATGGCACTGGAAGTGGGCTGTCACTGGAAGCCGTCTCACACTGCATTCATCCTCGCTGGGGCCTCCAAAATGTAGCACCCTCACCGGCTGATGAGGGGGGAAATAAATGTATATTAATGACACGACACGGAGCTGCTGCTGCTTCACCATCAGTCTGTGTATTATTTTTATAAACATTTAAAACAGTTAAAGTATTTTTTTATAGTCCAGTGAGTGACAGCATCACTTATAAAACAGAGTTAATTATATACATTTTTCTCATATATTTCTGTAGCCACAATGAAAGACATAGTATAATATAATATAATATAATATACTCCTTTATAACATATACAAATATATAATATTCTGCTGTATTAAACATCTGACACAACCCTGACAATTATCCTTTGAGAAGCATTTTTAGTACAAGTGCATTTTATCAAGCTAAACTGTTGCATCATTCATCCAAAAAAAAAACATATAACATTAACAACTGTTCCGTCATGCTATCTGTCAGACCGCATGGTCCCCATCGTTAGCATGAACTACATGACTAGCTAAAACTAATCAAAAGGAAGTCTGGAACAAACTTTTATACTTATTAAACATGAGATATTTATAACTTTAAACAACATCATATACATTTTTCATGACTCTCATGTGTTAAGAACATATTCTTACTGTTTTATATAACTCATACCTGATGAGGGGGGAAATAAATGTATATTAATGACACGACACGGAGCTGCTGCTGCTTCACCATCAGTCTGTGTATTATTTGAGCAGCGCGCCCCCTCCCCCCTCAGGTGAACGCTTTCAAGGCAAAAGTAATCAAATGATCAGTGATCGATTGTCAGACAAACATAATATATATAATGTAAAATACATTATAAAAAAAACATATTCAATGTCAAATATTTTTATATTTTTATAATTTTATATTATTTTTTGTAACCACCACATTTTCATCATATGAGCGCTGTATACACTGACTACTGTGTGTTCAACTCATACCAGTAGCCAGAGGGCGCTCTGTGCACCTTTAGTCCACAAATAATACATCATGAACAAGAGGCAATCATGTGACATACACGGAACTAACAGAGGCTACCAGACATCGCTATAATCATTGATATAAACATACAGAACGTCACTTTTGAAAGTAATAAATACACGATTGTGATGATATGTGGTTTATCTGTGTTCTTCACGCCATGTCAGGTATTCATAATAGTAGATTATATTTATAATGCAATGCTAATCGAGATAGCTTTTCTCATTGTGCAGAATAGCCTAAAATGATATATTTTCTGTCTGATTTTTGATCCAAAGCCACATCACATCAAAGAAGGTTATTTAAAACAATCGACTAGTAAGTTTGGAGAAAAAACGTGGTTTTAATCTTATAAATTGTCGTGTTTTGATGGTGTGCTAAGCTAACATGCTAACAAGCCCAGAGATGCACCTGTTCTGAGCTAATGCAAATAAATAATTTTTAATCGTAAAGCTCAGGGGTTTTTTCTCTTTTTTTCCAAGAAGGGCATTAGATACAGTTTGAAAGAAGGTGAAGTGAGAAGTTTGGTGAATGAAATGAGGGATTAAATCATCTTGAATAGAACATCAGTAATTATAATAGAGACAAAAGAAAAGAATAATTAGAGCTATAAGCTGGCTGGAGAGGTGTGAATGTGTTCAGGGGAGACTGAAACTGAATGGGACTGTTAGCACCACAAACACAATATAGACAATACACTTGAATAGATGACAATAAACATCATTTAACATTTTAGAGTCCTTTCTAAATAAAGTCTCATGACATGGTCTTGAAAAACATGTAATAAAACTCAGAGTTTTAAACCTATCATCTTCAGATTTGAAATATAACATGGTCAGACATGTGGCTTTAGCTGCAGTGCATTTCTAGATTGCCACAAGGCCAACTTCACTTTTATTTTCATAAATATATTTCATAAAAATAAATTTCTAATAACTTTTCAAAATTTCAAAGCTATTTTTAACTATTTTCTTCATTGTGACAATAATTAATTATGAGTTTACCATAAACTGCAAAGTGTCTCCTTTCAAATGAGACCTTACTTATGCTTTTAGTGCAAAGGGTTCATGAACTGTATCTGTTTTAGTTTGGGTATTTTTTGGGATTTTCCAAAAGCTGGGGTGCTGGCTAACAGGTTAAGCAATTCTTTTGTCTTCTCAGGTGTAAATGAGCCATTATTCATGATGAGTCACGCCTCCACGCATACTGTGTTTCTTGACAAAAAGTGTCTTACAAAAACTAAATCAATATATTGTGTTATATGAACAAGTAGGCATTATAATTTTTACATAATTTTGAAGCAAAAACTCTAGTCTACAACCCCCAATACCCAGAAGTCTTGTAAACACAGATTTAATATATATTTTTGGCCTTATTTCAGTTACTTAATTTTTTTGTTTTTTCAATAACCACGCATAAACGTTATTCCTTCAAAAACACAAACATGTGCATACATGTTCCTCACATATTATGGTAGCCTAGTTTGTGCTGAATACAGTGTAATGACACCTTTGCCATTTATATGTTTATGAACAACTGAAAAAAGCACAAATGTCAGGGTATGTCAAAACTTCTCCAGGCCCCAAATCAGCCTCAGACTCCAGAGGGTTAATCATACCCTTTTATTCGATACTTTTTTGCAACCTCCTTTTGGCAAGATAACAGCTCTGAGTCTTCACCTATAATGCCAGATGAGTTTGGAGAACACCTGACAAGAGATCAGAGATCATTCCTTCATGCAGAATCTCTCCAGATCCTTCATATCTGATTAAAGATACTGTTATCTTGGGAAAAGGAGGTTACAAAAAGTATTAAATGGAATTATGAGATTGTGTTGGGTGGAGATTTTAATTTGTTAATGGATCCACTCTTAGACCATAGCAGCCCAAAAGTGTATAACACACTTAAAGCGAAGTTGTAATTACTTAGGATGTGTCAATCTCTCGGCCTCATAGATATTTGGAGACTCCTGAATCCATTAGGGACTATACCTTTTTTTCGAATGCACATAAAATTTTCTCTAGAATTGACTTTTTCCTTTTATCAAAATCACTTATCCCTTCTGTCATCGCATGCAAAATTGGAAATATCTTAATTTCGGACCATGCTTGGGTATGTTTAGAGTTGAAGCCTTATATAGAGAGGAAAAAATCATATAGATGGCGTCTTAATACATATCTCTTACAAAACCCAGTATTTCAACAAATGTTAAAAACAGAAATTAATGGGTACATAGAAACAAACTGGTCATCAGTATCTTCGGTGGGAGTGGCTTGGGATGCTTTTAAGGCAGTTATTAGGGGACGTATTATTCAATTTGCGGCGCATTCCAAGAAACTTAAAGCACAAGAACTTTTGGAGTTGGAAAATAGCATTAAAAGGGCTGAAACAAAGATAAAACGTCAAGTGACACCTAGTGGTCTTCGAGATTTAACTCAGCTGAAATATAGATATAACACCATTCTTTCTCAAAAGATTGAATTTTTGCTATTCAGGACAAGACAGACATATTTTGAGTCAGGAGATAAAACAGGAAAACTTCTAGCTAATTATATCAAGCACAAGGAGCGTTCTTCCATTATTCCATCTGTTAGGTCTTCTAGGGGAGATATATTTACTACTGCTACAGATATAAATAATACATTTAAAGAATTTTATATAGATCTTTACAAGTCAGCATCATCATCATTAACTGATGAGGATATTAGCAGATTCCTGGAACCGTTAGATCTCCCTAAACTATCAAATAAGCAGAAGCAACTTCTTGACTCCGATATAACTCTAGAGGAAGTGATTGAGGTGATTAGAGCATTGCCTACAGGAAAAGCTCCTGGTCCGGAGGGTTTCCCCGCAGAATTTTTTAAGGAACACATTAAAGACCTTGCTCCTTTAATGCTAGAAGTTTTTATGGAGGCATTTCAGAGGGAGGAGTTACCACCAACAATGTCACAAGCTCTAATTAGTCTTATACTTAAAAAGGATAAGGATCCAATTGATTGTAAAAAATTACCGCCCAATATCACTGATTCAACTTGATATGAAAATCTTATCAAAAATCCTAACTAATCGTTTAAATAAAGTTATATCATCACTTATACATGTGGATCAAGTAGAGTTCATTAGCGGCCGTAGCTCTTCTGATAATATTCGTCGGTTTATTGACATTATGTGGTCAGTAAGGGAGGAACAGAATTGCAGCCATCTCATTAGATGCCGAGAAGGCTTTTGACATGATGGAGTGGAGGTACCTTTTTAAAATTCTAGAAGTCTATGGGTTTGGAAGCACGTTTATAAGATGGATTAAATTATTGTACAAACAACCGGTAGCAGCAGTACAAACCAATGGATTCATTTCAGAATATTTTGTACTAGGTAGAGGAACACGGCAAGGCTCTCCACTCTCCCTGTTGCTGTTTTGTCTTGCTTTGGAACCTTTAGCTGCCGCAATTAGAAAAAACAAGGATTTTCCTGGCATTGTAGCAGGGGGACTAACACACAAGCTTATGCTTTATGCAGACGACATTTTACTATTTGTCTCTGGCTCCTGGCTCATTGGTCATTGCCGCCTGAGCGAGCTCCCCCTTGGTATACGATTGAACAATCTGTCTTGCCTTCGATCTCATTATTGCAGAGTCTGTCCATTAAACTGGATAGCGAGGTGAAAAAACATCCTATTATTTCACATTTGCATACAGTTTGGTTAAAGATTTCCCGTCTGCGTAGCTCTGACCCTTACCTAAATGCTTGTTCGTGTATATGGTTGAACCCTAAACTATGTATTAATAAAGCCCCCTTTCTATGGAGGGAATGGATTAAGAAAGGTGTCATTATATTAAGTGACCTTTATGAAAATGGTAGTCTGAAGTCATTTGAACATTTACGTCAACAGTATGGTATATCTAGATCTCAGTTTTTTCGGTATTTACAGTTACGACATTTACTTTGTACTACTTTTGGTTCCAGTACACAGCCTCCTAAGACAGCAGACATTCATTGTATGGTAATTTCAGCATATGGGAAGGGTCATGAAGCATCAACAAACTACTCCTGGCTGATTCAAAATCATGGTGATGGAGTGTTATTAGCTCTTAAAGGTCCCGTTCTTCGTGATCCCATGTTTCAAACTTTAGTTAGTGTGTAATGTTGTTGTTAGAGTATAAATAAAATCTGTAAAATTTTAAAGCTCAAAGTTCAATGCCAAGCGAGATATTTTATTTAACAGAAGTCGCCTACATCGAACGGCCAGTTTGGACTACATCCCTCTACTTCCTTCTTTAATGACGTCACTAAAACAGTTTTTTTGACTAACCTTCCGCCCACAGGAATAGACAAGAGTTGCGTTTGTAGAGTGTGTTTGTCGCCATGTCGTCGAAACGCTGTTATTTTCATCCCGCAGTCCAATCACCGGGTCTGATTCCGGCTCAAATTGATAGGGTAAAACTAAAGACATGTTTACAGTAACACTGAGCGCATGCATCTCCACGTTATGGTAAGAGGCGTGACCTTTCCAGGCAAGGAGCGCTAAGCTGCTGTCGAATCACAACACAGGAACTCGTTACGTATTTCTGAAGGAGGGGCTTCATAGAACAAGGAAGTCATCAGCCCGTTTTTATGACAGTGGAAACAGCGGTATACAGATAAGTAAATTATGTGAAAAATACTGTGGTTTTTTACACGCGAAACATGAACACGTTATATTGCACACTATAAACACAATCAAAAAACCACGAAAAACAGGACCTTTAAGAAAATATGGGAAAGGGACTTGAATTTAACATTTGATGACGAGGAGTGGTATAGAGTTTTAAAAAATGTCAAAACGGCATCTAGGGATGCAAAAATACTCCGTTACGAGTTACTGAAATGGACAATGTTTTCTACGAGTTAGTGCACTGTTTTTACTGGACCCCTTCCAGACTGTTCAGGCTTGGGTTAAAAGATACACCATATTGCTGGAGATGTAAGACTGAGGATGTAGACTTAGCTCATGCCCTCTGGTTCTGTACAAAAATTCAGGATTTCTGGATAAGGGTTCATGAACACATTTGCACTGCACTGAAAAAAATGATACTTTGGACCAACTTAAAAAAATTGCTGTAATTTGTTACAGCTAAATTTATTAGTTTTTCTCAAACTATATTTTTAATTTGGTTAAAACTTTAAATTTTATTTTAATATCAATCAAAATAGTTTTTCAGCCCAAGGTAAAAAATTACATTGAAACAAAGTTAAAATATTGATTTTATGGAAACCAAATCATTATTTTTACTTTAGTACAGCTTAAAATTTTTACTTTGGAAAAACTTACTTTTTACCATAAACTTTGGACTAAACTAAAAAAATTGCTGTAATTTTGTTACAAGGAATTTTATTAAGTTTACTCAAGTTAAATTTCTGATTCAGTACAAACTAGATTTTTAATAACACCTAAATCAATTTATTCTTTTTAGTCACAAGACAAAACGTTACTTAAATAAAGACATGAATATTCTCTTCAATAGACCTGTGTTTATTGTGATGTCTTTAAAATATGCATCAGTTTCTCAGTCAAAAAAAAAAAAAAAACAACATACAAAAATAAAAATAAAGCCAAATGACTTTTGCTGCCAGTTAGACTAGCCTTTATAGCCTTTATCAACAATAGATGGAAAAACATTAAAATAAAATGGTTTTAAAAAGTTTTTTTTTTAAACATTGTCAACTTGAACCACATTAATGTAAAACTGTTTTGTACACCTCTCCTTGAAAACTCAACCTTTCTGTAACCTTTACCACATTAAAGTGATATGTTAAACTTTAACAACTTTACTTTAGTAAAATAAGTGATAAATTGAGAGAAATGACGAGGATTTAACAATGGCCTCTTCCATTATTCATGGAATTACAATGTGATTACTAAGTGTGAAAATATTGGAGAAATACACCACACATCCTTTAAATATTTAGATTTGTCGCCAAGTCTTCCTTGCTAGTGGGAAACTCTCCAAAGATTTTATCCTCCAATATTAGAGCTTCACACTTAGACTGAACACAAAACATCCGGTATCCAAATTTCTCCAATATTTAGAGCTTCACACTTAGACTGAACACAATAAAACATCCTGTATCCAAATTTCTCCAATATTTAGAGCTTCACACTTAGACTGAACACTTTGCGTGCCATTTTCTTGGGTTCGACCTGAATATTTTCTGTAGAGCCTCAAAGGTGTTTTTGAGTTCACTTGGGTAGCTCAAATTTAACACGTAGATGAGGCCAAACAACATGGCACATGCATGTGGGACCGATGGCATGTCATTAAGGACCTTCACTCCTTCGATAACAATTCCAACTTGATGTGGTGGCTGGAAAGGATCTTCCTTGAAGATGTACACTGCCATTGTACATCTTTGAAGCTCCGATTCAGCTTCGTCCTTCTGAACAACCTAATAAAAGATGAAGAAAAGACATTGATTACAAAGTTATTTTGATGAAATCAGTGACTGGTGTGTCTATATAAAAAAATATTAAAGAAATTTTCCCAATCAAATCTCAAATAACAAAATTGAAGGTCTAGTAATAAGAAAATGTAATGACTTGCAAAATCCAACAAATACTTAATGTCGACTCTTCCAAATATTTTTCTCATAGCAACTTGACCTTATCACAAGTAAAGCATTGGTTGAGTATTATATAATATCTATCTTCAAAAAGTTGCAACATATGCTGTGCCCCCCAAAAAAAGTTTAATACAGTAGTATACATACTCCAACCAAGATTCACTATATCTTCAGTCGAAAAGAAATTAAGGCTTTTGATGAAATCATTCCAGGATTATTCTCCTTATAGTGGACTTCAATGGCCTCCAAACGGTTGAAGGTCAAAATGACAGTTTCAAAGGGCTTTAAACGATACCAGACGAGGAATAAGAGTCTAACTAAACGATCGGTCATTTTTGAAAAAAATACAACTGTATATGTTTTAGATAAACAAACATTCGCCTTCTAAGTGCCTCCGTCAAAACCGCATTTCCGTATTCTCCAAAAAGCTTACGCTGTATGTCCTACGCCTTCCCTTATCAACTTACGAAAACGAATGCAGCGCCAGTTACATTTTTTCCGTAAGTTGAATAGGGAAGGCGTAAGACATACAGCGTAAGCTTTTTGGAGAATATGGAAATGCGGTTTTGACGGAGGCACTTAGAAGGCGAATGTTTGTTTATATAAAACATATACAGTTGTATTTTTTTCAAAAATGACCGATCGTTTAGTTAGATAAGACCCTTATTCCTCTATCGTGTAAAGCCCTTTGAAGCTGCACTGAGACTGTAATTTTGACCTTCAACTGTTTGGAGGCCATTGAAGTCCACTATAAGGAGAATAATCCTATTATTCATCCTAAAATTCATCCTATAATCCTAATATTCATCAAAAACCTTAATTTCTTTTCGACTGAAGAAAGAACGACATGAACATCTTGGATGACATGGGGGTGAATAAATTATCAGAAAGTTTATTTGAAAGTGGACTAATTCTTTAAAAAAATAAATCTGCCTTGTGGACTCATTTTCATTAATTTCAGAATCTGGCCACAGACTGACACTTTCCGCAATGCAATATTTGGATACAATTTCCATTTTATGACCATCTGCACTGCTGCTGCTCTGAAGTAAACATTATATCAAAATGTGATTAAGATACAATAATATACAGTGTTCTACAAAAATATAATATACAATTTATTAAGTAGCACATAAGAATCAAGCAGTTTAGTTTAAATCTTCTGAAAAGAATTGATCACTTGTTACGAACAGATTCAATTGAGTCTTTTGCTCGCGTGTAAACATTGATCAGCGAACGCAAGCAGAAGCTCAACTAAACGTGAATAACTCACAAGAACAAACCTCCTCTGGAAGCTCAAATGTTCTGCATAACCAATGAGGTTCATTCTCATGTTTGAGTTTCTGGGAGGTTTGTTCTTGTGAGTTATTCACGTTCAGTTGAGCTTCTGCTTATGTTTGCTGATCAACGTTTACACGCAAGTAAAAGACTAAATTTAATCTGTTCGTCAAATGCGATCGATTCTCTTCAGAAAATTGGGGCTAAACTGCTCGATTCTTATGGATTAGTTTTCCGATCTCTTTATGAACTTTTTTTTTAAGTGCAAAGGCAGACTATGGAAGGAAATCTGACAGCATTCTGTCATCAAAAGGATCTTAAAGGAACACTCCACTTTTTTTGAAAATAGGCTCATTTTTCAACTCCCCTAGAGTTAAACAGTTGAGTTTTACCGTTTTCAAATCCATTCAGCCATCTCCAGGTCTGGCGGTACCACTTTTAGCATAGCTTAGCATAGTTCATTGAATCTGATTAGACCGGTAGCATCTCACTCAAAAATGACCAAAGAGTTTCAATATTTTCTATTTAAAACTTGACTCTTCTGTAGTTACATCGTGTACTAAGACTGACAGAAAATGGAAAGTTGCGATTTTCTAAGCCAATATGGCTAGGAACTATACTCTCATTCTGGCGTAATAATCAAGGAACTTTGCTGCCGTACCATGGATGCAGCAGGCGCAATGATATTACGCAGCGCTTGTGACCCCCTGCTTGCACAGGGATCGTGTCTTGCAACCATGGAGACATTTGTGAGAGACGCTGCGTAATATCATTGCACCTGCTGCACCCATGGTACGGCAGCAAAGTTCCTTGATTAATACGCCGGAATGAGAGTATAGTTCCTAGCCAAGAGTCAAGTTTTAAATAGGAAAAATATCGAAACTCTTTGGTCATTTTTGAGCGAGATGCTGACGTTCTAATCAGATTCAATGAACTATGCTAAGCTATGCTAAAAGTGGTACCGCCAGACCCGGAGATCGGCTGAATTGATTCGAAAACTCTAAGGGAGTTGGAAAATGAGCCTATTTTCAAAAAAAGTGTAGTGTTCCTTTGATTTGTCTTCAAAAGAACGAAAGTCTTACAGGCGTGGAACATGAGGAAGAGTAATTATTGGCAGAATTTTCATTTTGGGTGAATGAACCCTTTAAATAATTAATGCAAAACTACTTACCAGATACTCCTTGATTAGATGGCCAACATCTTCCCCAAGGTACACCGTAAGGCATTTTAGGAGACACTCCCTTTTTTGATTCACCTCGAGGCTCTAGGTGAGAGTGCAAACAAACACATAATGCATTATTAAGAAGTCCAATTTTGCATTTTGATGCCAACAATACATAATGCACACAATTGTGCTCAGAGTTATAGAAGTTGTATAGTTTCAAATGCTTAGAAAAAAAATTAAAAGGCCTAATCTAACTCTGCAATCAAACTTGTTGACAAAATGAACACTATTTCTTCTACCGGTGGGCATTTTAAGCAAAAATAATATTCGATGATCGCTGGGAAATATTCAATTATTATTCTTAAATTGCACCCTCCCCCGCATGCCGACATGTATAGGTTACACACACATAGAGGGAGACCATTCACACTTTCAATCTGTATGAAACTGTTTTATTCATTAGGGAATAGACTTAACTGAAGCCATATAATGATTGTACTGTGCTGAAAAATTAATATAATAAACAAACAACTGAGGGGGGAGGGGTGAAAGCGCAAGTAAAATGAACACGGCCAGTACGAATGAACTGAAAACACTTGTTCAGCGCAGAGCAAGTGAACACAAACCATTATAAATGCCCATGCGACCATGCATATTTTACTTACACTTTCAAATTAGCGCCAATTTAGGAGCGGCAATTGCTTGAATGGTGGGTTCATTGTTATTCTTAAAGGCTTAGTTCACCCAAAAATGAAAATTCTGTCATTAATTACTCACTCTCATGTCGTTCCAAACCTGTAAGACCTTCGTTCATCTTCTGAACACAAAATAAGATATTTTTTGAAGAAATCCGAGAGGTTTTTTAAATCCTCCATTGAAGGCAACGAAATTACCACATTTAATGTCCAGAAAAGTAGTAAAAACATTGCTAAAATAGTCAACGTGACTACAGTGGTTCAACCTTAATGTTATAAAGTGACGAGAATACTTTGTGCACAAAACAAAAAAAATAACTTTTTTTAACAAATGTGTCTCTCCCCTGTCATTCTGCGACGCTATTTTCATTGCGGCGCTTCCATGTTTCACATCTGAACGGCGGCTCAGTATTGGCCAACGCCTCTTCACGTAAGCGCAATTTTTGTTTTGTTTTCTCGTCGCTTTGTAACATTAAGGTTGAACCACTGTGTGGTATTGTTGACAATCTTAACAATGTTTTTACTACTTTTCTGGACCTTGAATGTGGTAATTTCATTGCTTTCAATGGAGGATAAAAAAAAGCCTCTCTGAGATTTCATTAAAATAGCTTTTAATCATATTACGGGTGTGGAATGACATGAGGGTGAGTAACAAGTGACAATTTTCACTTTGGGGTGAACTAACTATAATTTGAAAGTCTCACAAGTCTCTCACACAATATGCCACACAAGTCTACAGTGTGCAAGTGAGCACCGCATCGGCACTGAAAATATGGGGAATTTTTTTAAGACAATCTATTAATTAAATCGACTAATCAAATATTCAAACAAATAGTGACATTCCTAATTTCTTCTATGTACTATGTTACTATTTATGTGATATAAGTAATACATTTTGATGTACATACTTGATCAAGAACATTCAGTATATTCTGGGTCTTCTCTCTGATAGCTCCTCCCTTGTTTCTGATGATCTCTACCAGCTTGTCGTGGTGCTTGTCCAAGGAAGCCAGGAATCGGGTTTGAAGTGGGACAGTTGTTATTCTCATAAATTCAGCATTGATCTAAAAAAAAAAAAAAAAAAGGAAATGTAAAAACAACTGTTTTTTTTGTGTGAGATCTTGGGTTTTACATCAGGTGCCAAAATGTGCATTTTGGCTCAATTATCAGTTTCTTATGGTAGGGGATAATAATTTACTTTACAGATCTTCACTGACCTATTGTCATTAATTTAAAAAGTAACTTGCCTCATCCATTGTAAACAATGCAGGCCATCTCTCCATTAACTCTTCCACTGGCGATTCCTTTGCCACAATGTCCTGTCTTCGCAGTGAAAAAGTCTTGTCCATTTTGGCCTTTACCACTGCACGATTGTTGCGCTTCTTTACTTCACTTAAAAGTGACAGTCTCTCCTTTTCCAAATTGTCAGGGGTCTCTCTAATTGGAATGTCAGGTATGTGGTTGGCCTCTCCTCTCTTAGGTCTCTTGACGTTTTTTGCTGGTAATCCATCTTCTGGCGCTTTAGACTTCAGTGAATTTGCAAGTAATTCAGAACACCCAAGGCCCTTCAGCTGAGTTCGGTAGTTGCCCATTTTTGTTTTTAGCCGCTGCTTCCACCCGTAGCAACCGTTGTTGAGCCAGGTTCAGACAGGCATGGGTGTTTCTTGATTAGTGCTTCAGCAACATCACTGAAGTCTACATCTCTAGGGTAGGCTTTGAACTTGAATATCTCTTCTGCTAACTTTTCCAAAATATCTGACTTTGCTTTTGAACTCAGTGTCAACCTTGTGTTGTTTGACCTAAACACAGCATTTCCCTTTTCTAACTGCAATTCAGTGTCATGAGAATTTCAAGAGAATTTTGGTATTGGAAACACGTGTGGCCACATCTGAGTTCTTGTAGAGACAGAACTAGAGGGTGTGGACAGGAGTTCTGTGTCATCTGATTGAGTAGACACTATATCATCACAGATAGTGAGAGTAATTTCTTGGCTAAAGTCATCAGATATTGGGATGACCTTGACAGTTGCCAGATCCTCAAGTTCCACAGTAGATGTCAAGTTCACTAGTGCATCTCCAAAGTCTCTGTCTTGGTACTGCAATCTGAAATTGCCATTTAACCCACACACTTTCCTAACTTCATCCATAAGCTGCTCCATTGACTCTGGAATTCCACCAGGCAAAACTAGCTTCCTGGTGTCATCAGGATTCAGAATAACACGCAACTTGGCTGGCCTTTTGACTGCCATGTCTGCCCATCCAAAGGATCTAGTCAAAACAAGAAAACAATAGTATTAGTTGCAGTACAAAATTGGTCATAACTTACATTAAATTCATATTCACAAATTAAATGATTAACAACACTGTCTTTTGACAATTCTGGTTAAAAAAAAAGAAAAGAAATTTCACAGTCAATATTATTTAGTAAATTCTGAATATTTGTTTAAGTCAAATTGATAAGGCCTTATGCTGTCTTAGCAGTTTTTTTAACCAGAATTGTCAAAATAGAGTTGTTAATGAATTTGTGAATATGAATTTAAATTTGAAGGTTTTTTTTACATAGAAAAGGGACAGCAAATGTCTTTTTCATTAGTGATATGCTTGTATGGATAATAGAAATTAAAATTGCCATGAATAGCTACAGTATACAAGCAGGCCTTTGAGGATTGATTTCACATGGAAAAGTACAAATTCATTTAAATGCATAAGGTATTTTTCATTTACTTGTGGTATTTAGAAGATATACTATTATACCAACTAAAAATTAATACTACACGCAGGATACTATATAATTTATACATTTTAACAGGGAACAATTTGACAAACTCAGATGCCCACTACACTGGCATGGCATTGTCTGACAATAGACATTTATTAAAAATATGTTATTTTAAATGTCTCATTTGTACATTTGTAACCCCACACCCATATACAACCTTATGCATGTATGTATCTATTCAGAGAGATGAGGCGCCGTCCACCAACCATGTAATGAACCAGAGGGTAGGGATCTGTCAGCTCATGTGCCCCAACAAGCCTTAGTTGTGTAGTAGTAGTAGACATAACCAAGGCATAGGATCGATAATGTTCCAGGTACCAGGCATCCAATTTTTTGACAATGAAAATTAGTGTCTCTTGTAGAACAATCATATGAACAATTTCAGAAAACTCTGGCAGTCCAGCCAGTGACCCATGGGCTACCACCATTCCAATCCTATAGTTGAATCCACTGTAGGACACATGTTTTGTGAGGTCCACAGTGTCCATATGTGGGTACTTCTGTTTCACAGCCTGTGCAATATCCTCATTGATAACATCAAGTGGAAGTGTTGATACATCAGCAACCTCCAAAGGTGGCTTAGATAATCTACACATGTGTAGATTATATGCAGTCTGAAATTGGTGCCTTTGAGCTAACGAATACAGTACATTTTTGTAACAGTTTGTATGACGGATAACTCTTTTAAAAAAGCTATGTTTGGCTTCAAATCTTATAGTCCATAGAGCAACAAGGAGTCCAAACTGGCGTATCAACCCAGGATAGTGCTCTAAATAATGAAGTTTAGGCAGAATTCTTTCATGGGGGAAAACTTCTTGGAACACTGTCCTGTGTTCAGATATTTTGAAGTCAAGATAAGAAATGGAGTCCTCAGTGTGAAAAGTGCAACAACAAGTTCCACAATGTCCTTTAATTCACAGAGCACTTGCCATGCTGGTTCATTCGAAGTACTCTGGTTCCGATCAAAAGAGGAAGAAATCTTAACAGGCTCCAATTCTCATGTACATTACCTCCAATTGTTTTCCTTGTAGTGTAGGAGAGGGGCACAACATGTGGACGGTTTGCCTTATCAGTCCACTTCAATGGAAATGCTGTTATTGCTTCATTCAAATTGGCTAATGTAAAATATTTTTTTGAAATTAACACATTAAGACAAAGAGCAATCTCGACAGGGACAATTCCTTCAAAGATATCATGAGCTATATCTGGGGGGAAACTCTGTGTCACACTGAAATATGACAGATTTTCAGATAGTACACACTTCTTTTTTACACCAAAATGACTAAACAATGAATTTTCTTCAATAGTTTAAGATGAGAAGTATGAAGGTCCTTGCTTCTTGCACAAAAAACTCCTGACTTGACTTCGTTTGTTTGAATGTCTATATTTTCTGCTGTACAAAATCTGCAAGCATATTTACCAGAAAAACTTTCCACGAAGCCTGCAAGACCGTGGGCCCCAAGATTGTCTGCTACTACACAATGAACAAACCCTTTAATGCTTTTTCCCAGTTTGGCAATAAACAGTCCTTCTTGTTCCAATGTAATAAGTTCATCTACTAAGGGCTTCAGTACAGTCTCATAACCATAGCACTTAACATCTTCACTACGAATAAGCGCCGCTAAATATATATTAGACAGAGATGAGTGACAACTCGCAGGTAAGTTCCCTAATGTCCAATATACTGCACAGATTTTATGTTTTTTTCTGGAGGTGCCGAGGGGATTACATATTTCAAAATCATCTATGTACAAAATAAGTGAAATAGCACACTCCTTTGACAATTTCAAATTTTCTTTGTAATTAGTACCATCATAAAAGGATTTATATTGAATTTCATCCGATTGAATTTGATGGTGAGATTTCAAGTTGATTGCTTTTTCCAAAAACGTTTGACAACTTAGGATCTGCTGTAAAGATTTTAGTATATAGATGTATTGAAAAGATTTTCCATTTTGGGAGTTGAGCACATATTCTATAGGTTCTACAATATCAAAATGTTTTTTGTAGTACGTCTTTCGCTTCCAAGCAGTTGAAAGTGGGCCATGACCATCAAATGAAGCTGAAAAAGGATTCGACCTGCCAAGAGTAGATGCTAGTTCTTGCAGAACAGTTTCATCTACTTGACAGTTAACATTCTGTAAGTGCTGAGATATGGTTTGATGTATAAGAGGGACAGAAGCAGTGCTTATTAAATAGTCAAACTCTTGTAAAAGTTCATCAACAGCCACACTAGAAACAAGATAAATATGTTCTAGCTTTAGTAAGAGAGAGGCAATTTTGAGCTCAACATTACGTGGCAAATCATTTAAAACCTGATCACCCAAGTTTTCTGTACATAAATCCTCTGAGAGCTCAGTACCAACACTATTAATATGGATACTGTCAGAAATCATTAACTGAACAATCCTTATGATTTCTGCTTCTATGAGTTCGAAACGAACCATAAATATTTGTTTTGTATGAACACCCCTGAAACACACAATCAACTGTTTCACTGTTTTTCAGATGCTGTGCTACATGTTGAAAATAGCCTTTCAAAGTGGATGGTTGACTACAGTTGCATAAGAGACATTTAAATGTGGTCAGTTCAGTTTGAGAGGACTGATGATGATGATTTCTTGACAAGTGGCTCAAAAGTGCCTTCCAAGTCTTGCAGGTACAAGGACAGTTGAAATAGATGCATGCATAGGAATGGTGGCGTCCATAATGTCTGTGTTCAAGTTTATAATGCTTAAGGAGCTCAGATCTTCGTGAAACAGAGGTACCACAGTCTTTGCAATTCCACATTCATTGAAAGACTAGGGGGGAAAAAAGCATGGTATATTTGCATTTAATTTATAGATTTTTTTTTTAACTTTAATATTTTAGATAAATCAAGGATATTTGAAGCTGCATGAAATAACTTAGCATTTTTTTACACTGTCTCTGGTAAAATAAACCACATTAAATTGGTGGGTAACTTCTTGATTAGTTTTGATTTGGGGTTATTTGTAATTCTCAAAATGTAATAAAAAAAAATCAAATAAACTAAATACTGACATGACGTGAACCTTCCTTTTTTTATACTGTCCCACAATTTTTTATTATATTAGCAAGGATACCTCTGTGGTAATTTAAAAAGCTATTCTCTAGTGTTAGTGATTCCTATTTAAAACATAAAAATAATGTTCACAGATGTTTACGTTGGTACTCACCAAATTCAGCAATTAGGGCAAAATTCTGGAATTTCCAGGGAACAAAATCCAACCTGTAAAACAAAGGAAAAGGTGAGATTTCACATCTTAGTTTTTTGTTGGGGCAATTAGCACTATCCATAATCACTAGACTGTAATTATTAATTAGTCCCTACTTTTGTAGTGATATTGTACTAAACTGCATTATGCTGACAGGAGAAACAATGGAATATGAATTCTTCCTTGTCAATCATAACTCATTTTCTAATTCAGTAAGTTTTATTAATAACTTTCATTTTTCTTAGTCATTTTGCTTTCCAGATTCAATCTCTTAACGTTACTTGCGTACTAGAGCACGTACACACATGCGCACTCTTCAAAAACGGTGCTTAAAATCTCTTGACAAACTAAAATATGTAAATGACATTTGTATATATTCAAAATAAAACATATACATTGTACTTAATGAGAGCTTGCTTATTTTGCTCAAGATAATGATTAAGTCCACATGTCGTAAAAAACAAGAAAGCTGTCGTTCCAACCACACAAGTTTGCGATGCTTTTTGTGAATGTTCGTTTGAACTATGGTTTCGGGAAACACCGAATCATTTAACTATGTTAGTAACTTGCGATGTTAGTTGGATAACGATGTTTTTGGGAAACGCACCTCCAACAACTGGCACCGCTTCAGCTGTTTGCCTATGTGAAATCTGAATAATAGAGTGCCCCAGGGATGACGCGTTTTTGTAGGCAAAACCCGGAAGCGAGTTAGCATTTTAGGACTTCCGGTTTCAACGCCGTAAAGTCTATGGGTTTTTTGAATGGGTTTTTGCTAAATCGCCTAAAATAAGGTCTGTGGTTAACAAAGCCTCTAAATACTTTCACGTTTTGATCTATGACATAAAACACACCAGTTATTAACCCACTTGTGATTTTTTAAACTTTTACTGTGTCTTAAAATCGGCGGTTGCTAACAAAGTGCTAAAAGGGACTACTTCCTTTGGCGGGGACTTCATAAGTTATCATGACAAACAGGACATTTGGACAGCATTTCTCATGAAAAAGTGGATAAGTATTCATACACAGCGCAGATCATAATCAGTGAGCATGTTTTTAAATAGAGTTGTTTTCTAAATAAAGTTTGAGGACGCTTGGTGGTGACGACATTGATCTGTGACCATGTTGTGCTGTAGTCCGTTTATAGCCTACTGTTAGCCTTTTATATCTGACGACTTTATTTAGGCTTCAAAATGTATAAATGTTGTGTTAACTTGTAAAGATTATCTTGATAGACAAAACGTGTAAGTGTCATAACCCTTTGTTAAACACAGAGCTTATTTTCTGCGATTTTCCAAAAGTCTCTGGGAAAAATGCATAGGCTTTCAGTCGAGGGAACCCGTGCGCCGCTAACTTCCGGGTTGGCCTACAAAAACGCGTCATCCCTGGGGCACTCTATTGTTGTCTGTTTTTAAAAAAACAATTACCGACTCTATACACAAATAGGCTCAAAAGAACATTAACTGATTCCGACATTACCATTAACGTCTCATATAACGTTACAGCTCCCGCGGTCAATGTTAAACCAACGTTAGATTATTTGACGGCTGCAGTGTATGTGAGAAAGCCGTTGTAGTTTATTCGAGCACTAACTTTGTTAGAGACAAACGAGCCTTATCACACTAAATTACCATTATATTTTTCCTTACATCACAGTGAAATAATAACTAAATTAACCTTGTATTTGTCACACTGAGGAAACATGCATATTGCGATAGCATGGTTTGGTTTGGCTAGCTTTAGCTAACATGTGCACAAACACAGTTGTCTGTAAAGTAATAACCTAATTGTCCATCCTGCCACTAACCATAAATGTGAATGAAAAACACTTATTTTCGTTAAAATAACACATTTTCGAATGCTTACCTTGTCTAAAAAGATTTCCTGGGCCACGGACCGTCTTCAGACTCGAAGCGATAATGGTGGATGGAAAAATGCTGGCTGGTGGCGCGAACAGTTAGTTGATGTGACGTCATGTGGTCACGTGACATGAAAACATCTGGTTTAAAGTAAAAATACTACTTAAGTCAAATTGTTGTTTTTAATTTGTTCTAGGGGCTTCGTTATTTGCTTTAAGGCAAACTGAAAAAAAACAGGTTTAAACCAGAAACCATGATTTTCACTTAGTCCAATGTAAAAATGCACTTTAAATGAACAACACAGTAGTTTCACTTTTTTCAGTGTGTTTTGGATACTCGGGTTTCACTATGTCCTCAATTGTTCATATTAGGTGGGTGGACAGACAGTGACATAAGAGACAAACACATAAGACACTGGGTACAAACCAGTTTAATGATTGGCAGACAAATTATTCTTAGGACCTGGAAGTCAGAGGAGGCCCCTTCCTTTCAGGAATGGATAGCAGAACTAGGTAGAGTGGCTGCATTTGAAAATATGTCTTATAGACAGATGGATAAATTAAATTTATTTTATAAGAAATGGTCCAGATATTTATCTTATCTGGAAAAGGAGTAGTAATTATTTTGTGAGAGAAACATGTTCACATGTTTTTTTTTTTAATTATTAGTTATTTATTTTTATTAGTACTATTATTCTCCTTTTTCACCAATATATGCTGGAAGTTATACTTATTGTATTGAAATGTATAGCCAAGTTGTGACCTTAAGCTGTAGTGGGGATTTCTGTGTGTGTGGGTGGGTGTTGATATTGGGGTGAAATGTTGATTTTTGTACAGATGCATTACGTTGTATTCTGAAAAGTGCCTGAAAATCAATAAAAAATGTTAGTCACAAAACGATGCAGATTTATTTTCACAGCCTTCTTTGGTCATATTTATCAAGGTTATGAATAATTTTGAGCATGACTGTATATTGTATATCTATTATTGTATACCCCACAAAATGATGCTGTGGGGAGACAACAACCAATAAAACACAGACCTGCAACACACTCATTACAGACACATGAATATTAAAATATGACCATGGAGAGAGGGAAAAGTTGCGTTGAGGGCACCTTAAAGGGATAGTTCACCCAAAAATGAAAATGTGATGTTTATCTGCTTACCCCCAGCACATCTAAGATGTAGGTGACTTTGTTTCTTCAGTAGAACACAAATTATGATTTCTTCTGAAACAGAAACAACGTCAGAAGCATCTTACCTGAGCTAAGGAGTGTAAATTTTTAGTTTCCTGTGACAGTGGGACACTCAAGTTTACTTAAAGGTGCCCTCGAATGAAAAATTGAATTTATCTTGGCATAGTTGAATAACAAGAGTTCAGTACATGGAAAAGACACACATTGAGTTTCAAACCCCATTGCTTCCTCTTTCTTATGTAAATCTCATTTGTTTAAAAGACTTCCGGAAAACACTCGGATCTCAACATAACACCGACTGTTACGTAACAGTCGGGATCATTAATATGTATGACCCCAATATTTGCATATATGCCAGCCCATGTTCAAGGCATTAGACAAGGAAAGGCAGTATTCACGTCTGGATCTGTGCACAGACAAGGTAAGCAAGCAAGAACAATAGCAAAAAATGGCAGATGGAGCAATAATAACTGACATGATCCATGATATCTTGATATTTTTAGTGATATTTGTAAATTGTGTTTCTAAATGTTTCGTTAGCATGTTGCTAATGTACTGTTAAATGTGGTTAAAGTTACCATCGTTTCTTACTGTATTCACGGAGACAAGAGAGCCGTCGCTATTTTCATTATTAAACACTTGCAGTCTGTATAATTCATAAACACAACTTCATTCTTTATAAATCTCTCCAACAGTGTAGCATTAGCCGTAAGCCACAGAGCATAGCCTCAAACTCATACAGAATCAAACGTAAACATCAAAATAAATACTTTACTCACATAATTCGAAGCATGCATACAGCATGCATGACGAACATCTTGTAAAGAACCATTTGAGGGTTATATTAGCTGTGTGAACTTTGTAAATGCACTGTAATATAGTCGAGAGCTCGTGTGGCAGGAAGCACGCGATTTAAAGGGGCGGCGACTGAAAAAATCAGTGTATAGTTAATGATGCCCCAAAATAGGCAGTTAAAAAAATGAATTAAAAAAAATCTATGGGGTATTTTGAGCTGAAACTTTCACAGACACATTCAGGAGACAGCTTAGAGTTATATTACATCTTGTGAAAGAACGTTCTTGGGCACCTTTAGCAACAAACTATAAAGTCTCAGAATACATTACATGTTTTACAATATAAATTATGTAGGAACAGTATTTGATTAATTTCTGACAAGAGTGTGCATCAAAAAAAAAAAAAGCTAGGCTAAATGTTGTATGAAATTATGTATCCTATCATCATTCATTTTTAAACTTTAGGCGCTACATTACTCAACATTTAACCAGGAGATTTTATCCTTGTTTTTATTGCTTTATATTCTGTAGGCTACTAACCATTGTGTGTCAAATCGAACAATACTACAGTACCCATGAGCCTTATCTACCTTTACTATGTTGAAAACTACCTGATGACCCACCGCCAATTCTCTTTTAATAATATCCTCATCTTTCTTTCAACACATAAACACGAGAGTGTGCTTGATAATTCAACAATACGATGTCATGACCATCAGTTTTATTTGATTCTCCGTCTATTGTGAGAATTATTGTGGATTAGTTGTGGTTATTAATTAAATTAAAATAAGAACGTCTCAGAGTCATCAGACACTGTTTTATTGTGATGGCAACAAGATTACAATTGACTCACAAGACAGAAGAATAAGTCCAAATATATGTGAATTACATTGACATGAATGTGTTTTTGTTTAAAATATTTTCATCTTAGTAATGAGAGTGGTGGATGATTCCTCCTCAGTAGCTCTAGCTAGCACTACACATGCAAAGATCTAGTTCATTCCTTATGACATTGATGATTTCTTGCCCAGCGATCACGCTGAGGATCACTGCTACAAGGAGCTCGACTTTAGCCCTGGGAAGTCAAGCCTCACCCATTGTGTCAAGTCAAGACTTCTTCTCTGCATCAGAGAGTGGGTCTTTTCACCTTTAGCCAGAGGAAATAATAGCTGGTATTACAGCTTTGACATTCCCTGGAGTAAGATGCCCTCAAGTACAAGAAAGTTATTGGATACTGAGCAGAGGCCATCTGCTGCAGAGAGAAGGATTGCGGTTACTGAAGTACTCACTTTGTGCAAGAAACCAGGAAAGAGGCACATCGCTGAAATTGCAATATGGTAATTTGCTACCCAGTAAATCCTTTCAAGATGACAAAATAACATAGAGATGCTTTCTGTGTGAAATAAATTTGCAATTTGGAAAACAGTTTTGTATTGTCCGTGAGACAATTCCTACTTTTTACTTCAGTACAAAAAAAGCATGAAACTTTGACAAAACTGATTTTAAACATATTAAATACAATGTAAGTGCAAAATGTGTGAAAAAAAAAAAAAAAATTAAGCTACTGGAAAAGACTGATATGAGCCAATAAGTGCCCCTCTGCTGCCATCTACTGGTTATATAGGTAATTGAAGTCTTTTTTATCTTTAAATATAAACTATTTAATGTGTCTAGTTGTAGTTAAAATTTGAACACTCTTTTCCTTGCACATGTTCAGAAATTGATGCTAAATAATGTTTGGTCCTATCTGTTGATGTAAGCATTTACTGTATCTGTGCACACAATTCAGCTGTAAATGACCAGTCTGAATTTGAATATGACCACCAAGAATCAGGGGGTAAGAGTGCAACATAACGTGCCTACAGAACCCATTCAGCCAGGACCACATGGTATACTCTACTTTCATTATTTTTTACATATTTCTTGAGAGTATTGTCTGAGCGGGTGTTAATGATGAGCATTTTTATTTTAGTGCAGTTTCTAAAACAGTTGCCTACACAGTTATGTAGGGTCTAGGAATTTATTTTCTCTCATCCAAGCTTAATATGCCCCTTACAAAAAATAAGTTTATTCAAGTGTGCTATTAATATACTTCTTTAACCCTTTAAGCCCCGAAGGCATTTTTGGAGTTTTTTAATTGAAGACTCATAACTCCAAAACTATAGCAAGGAGAATCAAAAGGTAGGTATCATTTTATAGGAAACTTTTTAAACTTTTAGGAATAGAAAACCCATTATATTTGGACATTCTCATGCTGAAATACTGCAGATAAAAGACAAAACAAGTATATCATTTTTTATTATAATTTTACATATCTTTTTTATTTGAGATGCAAAACTCAGGAAGGAAATAAGGTATAAATTCTTTTTTGGTAAAGTTCCCATGTGAGCTCTAAATTTTGGACAGCATAAAGTGGCATAAAGTAATCAAAACTTATAGCATTTGGAACCAATGTAGCCTTTTTGTTTAGCCCTTGACACCTGAAAGGCAAATTTAAAATCCATGAGGAATATCTTGTGATTGACGCAATGGATTATGTTGATTTTGGACTCATTTTAATTGTGAGAATCTGCTGTAAATAATGATGTGCCATCTTCCACAATCGAAGCATGTTTCATGAAGTTAAGAGCAAAAACATGACATAAATTCTGCATGTGTATATTATTTGCATATGGGTTTTGTGGGGCTTCACATACAAAAACTCAAGTTTAGTCAAAGCCCAAAACAATTGTTCTTGTTGTATTCTACTCTGTGAGACCTTTCAAATAACACATGACTATCTGACTATCACATTGCAGTACATCGTACAAAAAAAAGTATTTCATTAATTGTGAATTTGTTTTAATCATCAAATAACTCAGCACTATTGAGGAGTTAATCAAATTAGCATTGGTATGCATTGTAAAGTTCAGACTCTAAGCTTTCACACCTATTTAGTTTTGATCAAGGCAGGAGTTTTGAAAACTATGTTTTTTTTTTTGTTTTGTTTTTGTAGCTAGGTGGCGGCCGCGGGCGGTACACTCCAGTTTAGCAGGAATACTCAGCATTCATTAAGAGTTGATCAAAATTGTTAGATGCATTAAAAAGTTTTCTAAACATTTCTAGACTTTAAAATGATACTATTTTGTGTTATTCCGGTCAGTGGTTGCTTAGTTGCTGCTGGCTGTACACTTTGGGTTTAAGGGTTTAAACTAAAAATATAGAAGTAGCCTATACTTTTAGTCTACTTTTTATGTCTTCTCAGAAAAGTACACTTAAATATACTTGAGTTGTACTGACAGAAAATTCCAGGTATAGTATTCCTATACATGTACTCAATAATTTGATGAATATGTACCTAAAAGTATAATGAAGTATTCTAAATAAGAATACTTGGCTTATAGTTGTATTTACTCTTTTGATTGAGTAGTAGCTATTAAATTCTTTTCTTCACAGAGTTTTACATACTATCATAACAGATATGTTCCAAATTTTGGGTATGTGAATATTAATGTAGTACACTGGTAGTCTGCATAGGAATGTACTTAAAGTTATATTCCAAGCATAAAAATTAATACCTAAATAGGAACATAGTGGCATATAATTAAAGTGTGAAAATAATATTAGAGTAAACCAAGTATAATGTTAAAGAAATGCCATGAAATCAAAATAAAAAAAATAAAATATGTTTTTTGGCTTTCGGTATGATAACGTTAGCTTTATGTTTATCTATAAGCTAGTGTGCTCCAAAAAAGAAAAAAAAGACAAAATTCACATTTAGAAGATATAAGCGTAATATAGTCAGATATTTGTTTTTCAGTTGCCTTCTCAAACTTTCACTGAAGCAGCAGTGTTTATTCCGGCTTTGTAAATACGTTTAATTTCATGATATTTTTCATAACGATCTCTTAATCTTCAGAAGACACGTGAATTGCGTGAATCTCTCTTGAGAAGTGACGCTCTGCATGTTCTGTGTGATTGGCTGTTTGCCGCACGTGTCACACTTTCACATGCACGTGTTTCAGAGTTAATCACAAACTCTGGGTTAAGCCCGGGATACACTGCACGATTTTTGGCTGTCCCAGACGAAAGATTGCCATCGTGAAACAATCGTGGCGATTTCTGTGATCGTGGCTCTTAATCGGTGGTCCTATGTCGTGCAGTGAGAGAGGTTCAAAGATGGCTTTTTTCCCAGTCTTGCAACCAAAGATAGCCTGGCACCAAAGTCACACACAGTGTGATATAAGGTACTGATCTTATAGGATTGCTAAAATTGTGCAGTGTATCCCGGGCTTTAAACCTGAGTTGACGGAGAACGCTGAACCTGATTTAAACCAGGTTGGATTTATATGGATTTGTCAGCCCCAAACCTTTTTTTGTACCAGGCTCCTATGTTTAGGTTCAGTAATTTCACTTTAATGGCAATGAAAAGGTTGTTAGTCAATTACTGAAATATGCCTTAAATGTCAAAAATGTCACTTTTGCACTTTAAGTCCATGTGCATTTTTTTTTACCCAAAAAAACTTTTAAGTCCACCTCTTTGGACAAGACATAGTAAAACGTCAGTTTTACAGCAGCAAAGGGAACACTGTTGTGTTTACTTGGTACTCAAGTAACGATGGACAATATATGATAAAAACTTGCAGCTCAGCAATTGAAAGTCGGCTCATATTCACACCGTCATTCATCTCGAATTTGCATCTTCCGATTGGTTCTTCTGTGGACTTAGAAGCTTTTCTGACAAAGGGAAATGTCGTTTAGGGGTTTCTGCCAACAAAATGGTATTTCTGAATGTGCTGATGCTGGGATTTAGCAGATTAAAAACAAAAGTATTTGATGAATGTATATGTATGTGCGAGAAAGCATTTGCTTAATATCATTATCTCATTTTAGATGCTTTTGCATCTGAACTCTTAATATGCAAATATCTAAAATGTTATAAATGAGTCTGTTAAAAACAATATCATTAATTTAAATGAATTCATTATGTAAAATATCATTTGAAATTAATTAATGAAGACTTGTTTCATCCAGAGTTTTTAAACAGATCTCTTTAATAAATGATCCAAAGATAAATTAAATACATTTTAACATTCAATGATCGCCACCTACTGGCATAACAATGTAATAGATACATTTGAAGTGTAATATTAGTTTCATAGATCACCTACTTATTTTAATCGCAACATCATTGTTTAAATATCCAGACTATAAACTTTTATTCCAAAACTTTCGTTATTTGTTTGCAACACAGAAATAGCTAAAATGGCTTAGAGCTGCATTAACAGGGACGCAGACCTGAGGATAAAACACCGAGACCGCCGATTATCAGACGCAAGATTAGAGAGAAGGGGTCTGACTTAGGCCTCGGCATGCTCATGATTGCCTTCATCTGCTCACTGTGTTGCCTCATCATCAGATTCATAGTCTCATCATGTCTTTTGTTCATGTTTTCCATCATATTTTTAAACATCTGGTCACTTTCCTTTTCTGCTTCTTTATTCTTCCTCCTGAAGTCCTCTATTTCTTTAGTCATCCTGTCTGCCTTCTCCTTAAAGCCCTTCTCCAACAGAGCAGCCTGTTCCCTCAGTTTACTGTCCATGGCACACTCAGCCTCCTCTCTCTGGAGCCTCAGCTCCTCATCCATCTTCTCCTTCATCTGTCTCATCTTCTCTTCATTACTCCGTCTCTCTGCTTCCATCTTCTCTTCAAGTTGTCGCTGCTTTTGTTCCTTGGTATTTATTTCCTGAGCCAGGAGAACAGACTTCTCTCTTTCCTCTGGAAGAAGATGTTGAGGCAAATGAAATAAAGTTTAACGGAAAGTGTAATATTGTACATAATTTTGCATTGCATTTTAAATCTTGACTTTTCAATTCAATGAGGCATTGAGGCAATTCACTGAAAGTTGTTGAAGAGAAAAGTTCTCAAACAGATGATAAATGTAACCTGGAGTTGTTAATGTTGTTCATTGTTTAGCACAAGGCTCTTGATTTGACATGCATCTGTATTATTCGATACATTGGGGAAAATGGTATTATTCGCTATCATACCAAGTGCTGGAAACTTTATCTGTGAGAAGTTATATAGGTGATGCACATCTTAAACCCATGATTGAAGCGTTCTGCATGATCCAAACAATGGATGATGGTTGCAATGCAGTTTAGTCCATCCCTCTAGCAAAACATTTCTGCAAAGTCTAATTCTATTCAGATGATCAGCCAGTCAAGGGTATTGTGCACTGTTCTTCAAAACCAAGAGCTAAACAATATTTGGCATGCAAGAAATTGATCAAATTGATAACATTGGATGAAATAACAATTTTTACTCTAAAAGCTAAAATAGTTGTTCGTAGTTGAACATTGAAACATTTAAAGGTCCCGTTTTTCGTGTTTTTTTGAAGCTTTGATTGTGTTTATAGTGTGCAATATAACATGTGTTCATGTTTCGCGTGTAAAAAAACACAGTATTTTTCACATAATTTACTTATCTGTATACCGCTGTTTCCACTGTCATAAAAACGGGCTGATGACTTCCTTGTTCTATGAAGTCCCTCCTTCAGAAATACGTAACGAGTTCTGATTGTGCCAGCGGTTCCTGTGTTGTGATTCGACAGCTCTGAGCGAACCTTGCCCGGAAAAGTCACGCCTCTCACCATAACGTGGAGATGCATGCGCTCAGTGTTATTGTAAACATGTCTTTAATTTTACCCTATCAATTTGAGCCGGAATCAGACCCGGTGATTGGACTGCGGGATGAAAATAACAGCGTTTCGACGACATGGCGACAAACACACTCTACAAACGCAACTCTTGTGTATTCCTGTGGGCGCAGGTTAGTCAAAAAACTGTTTTAGTGACGTCATTAAAGAAGGAAGTAGAGGGATGTAGTCCAAACTGGCCGTTCGATGTAGGCGACTTCTGTTAAATAAAATATCTCGCTTGGCATTGAACTTTGAGCTTTAAAATTTTACAGATTTTATTTATACCCTAACAACAACATTACACACTAACTAAAGTTTGAAACATGGGATCACGAAGAACGGGACCTTTAACTCTTTCCCTGCAAGTTGGCAACTACCACTAGATGGTGCTATTGTTGCCTCATCCAGAATGCAAAAGACTCTCACCCATAATCTTTTTCTCATTCTCAGTCAGTTTCTTGTCAGCCCTGCAGAATGGCGTTAGAATCCACAAACTTCTGCTTCAGAAACTCTTCAAGTGTGTCTTCTGCCTGTGGACAAATCATATGATAATCTGAAAACTGCTACTACTGCTATTATTGTTACTATGACTAGTACTACCACTACTACTACAACTAATATTATTAACGATGATTGTGAAGATAATGGTGATGATAATAATAATAATAATAATAATAAATAACAACAAAATAAAGCTATAGTCAGTTACATATTGGGCATGAGTGTCAATCAGTTTGGTTTTACATCACAATCGACACATGCAATGTTTCAGCAGATCATGAAACTCATCAGGGAGTTCTTGACACTTTTGTTCAAAGCCAAAGTCCAGCAATGGCTGAGTACAAGTGTCCATGTCCCAGCCACTGGGGATTCATTGTCTTGCATAAGGATTCTTCAATAATTGGCCAGAAGAAACCAGGATTTAAACCAGGAACCTACTTGTTTCCAGTTGATTTCTCTACCCCTAATCCACTGTCTAACACGTATTCTAGGAAAACATTACAAACATCTTACAGATTGAAAACCTGAAACCTGTAATGTCATTTGTCAGTAATTGTGTCAAATGTTGATACTCACCTTGACTCCTTTATTGGCTTGGATTTTATAGTCCTTTACAATGTCTTCAAGGTCCTGGGAGAAGAGATCATAACCACCAGGTACGGCATAAAATCCTTTCTTGAGTTTTTCTGTCATTGGTGCTGAAAGTGATGACAGGAGATTCTCACATCTTTTTTTTGAAGACTCCTCGTTTTGGCACAGGTATCCATCAAAGAGTTTATTAATGTCTTCCTGCAGCATCACACAAAATATCAGAGGAAGAAAACGTTAAACACCATTTAGAGGCTACAACTATTGAAAAATAGTTTATTATACAATGGCCATTTAAAATAATCTCTTTTTTTCAGCTTTTAATTCAGATTAAGAGATATATTACTCATTACAGCCAAAACAATTGGCCTTATTCACCAATACTTTGTAAAATTTGTTCTTAGAGAACAAATACTACAAAATAGTACTATTCTTGTTTAGCAAGTAGAAGTTGGTTTGCACTTAGATAGACAGATAGATAGATGCTTGAATAACAGTTCAATAGGAGTTGTACATTATTTACTGGGCTTCACCTCAAGACATTTCATGAATGTCCCCTCACTGTCCTTAAAGGAACGCTTCATGAAGGTTTGTGTCGCCATGTTGCTGAGATGTTGGTGTTCTGAGGACACATCCTTCAGTTCCAGAGGGAAGGAGTCCTTCAGCTTCTCCATTCCACTCTGGTAAACCTCAAGCCCCTCCTTCACTGCAGCCTCATTCTCAATCATTGCCATAGCAATCACAGCATTCTCCAGACACGGCACAGCCCCACTGGAGATGGTGTCCACATATGTTTTCGCCAAGTGACCCAGAACTTCAGAGAAGAAAAGTTACAAAAGATACAAACATAATGGTACAGAAAAGGTACTGAACAACAGTCATCTGTATGTACATGCAAACTCTTCAGATTGAATTTTGAATCCCCTCTGCCAGTGACTGTGATTCCATCTTTCAGCTTCTTCACTTGGCTCTCATTAAAGACAAACTTACAGAAACGATTTGTGACCTCCAGGAAGTCAGAGGAAAGGTCAGCAGGATCCAAACTCTCCAAACGAGACACATTCTCTGGAGCGATTGGGAATGGGAAAGTGAAGCACGTTCTGGAAGGGAAGAATTTTTGGATGCACTCCCTGGGCAAGTTGTACTCCATCACTTTTTTTGATGTACCTAAAACAAATTAGGGCATGCTGTAGATTCTCTCAATTCAAATATTATTAAACCATAAGTATCACCTCAATAAATTATGAATTTTAAAAGAGACAAACCTGTTGACAATAACTAGCCACAAAAAGTGATAGTGATTGTAAAGACTCCTAAAATAATAATTTTACTAAAATATATTTTTTTTAATTACCAGGTTTCAGCTTCAGAGCAAACTCTAGGTACTCATCCTCTGTTGCATCTTTGCCATCAATCTTTCGCTCAAGAGTGAAGTCCCTCACAACCCAGATGAAACTAGGGAAGAACTTCACAAACTCGATTGAATCGTCGGCATCCTCATCTGATGATTTGACCTTAATGCATTCTGTTAGTTCAGTGATGTATCTGACAGTTTGTTCAGGCATGTCAAGTGTCTGTCAAACAACAACACATGATGCATTGTCTAACAAAACAAATGTGTCTTTCCATGAAGTACTAAGCAAATTATCAACACCAGTGCTAAATTCTTTTCAGTATCACCAAGCTAAGCAATAAAGGAAGCAGTTAGCTGTAGATAAGTGGGTGTAGGTGTAGGCAAGTAGATGTACTTTCCTTTTTGTGCCTTTCTCAATAAATAAATAAATAAATTTGCTCTTTCTCGTAATACACTGTACCCACACAAGACATTAAAATTCACTTTTGCATGGTGTTTGGACATAAATGTGTGTTGGAAGTGTGTGTACACAACCACCCTATAATGATAAAAATCCAACCACTCCTTTTTTTTTTATCCCCATAAATCATAAGCAGTGTCTCAGAACAAGCTGTTTCCAGATCCCTGGCAGTGTGATGTCACAAAAGCCACAGGCCCCGCCCACAAATGTTGGTAGACACTGCCGTTTGAACATATAACCGCCCTGAGCGCGTTCACAGCTAGTCTGCCATTGCTGCACTGACAAGAAAGTCTCTCAAGCGTTTTAGGTGTTCTGTAGCTGGATGGGTTAATCCACATAGCTCTCTCCATTTACTCCCTAAATCTGAGCTGCTGAAGATGAGGTGGATTCATTTTGTTTTCAAAGAAAATGCTCTCTCAACTCAAACGAAATTTGTTTATGCCTGCGTGAACCATTTCACAATGGACTTCTTTTGCCTCGTTTCCACTGAGCGGTACGGTACGGTTCGGTACGGTACGCATTTTTTTCCGTTTCCATTGTCAAAAGTTGTGAATGGTACCCTAATTCCGAACCGTACCGTACCACTTTTTTGGGACCCTTTCGTTTGGGTACCAAGCACAACAGTACCGTACCAAAAGGGTGGAGCTACACTCTGCAGAACGTTGATTGGTTGACAGAGAATCGTCACTTGCGCGTGCTACAAGGGGAATGACAACACAAGAGGCGCCACACACAAATGTGGTTCATACAACGCGTGCATTAATTATCTTCACTTCATGTAGGCTATATAACAAAACCAAATATAAAACACAACCCTGCCTCTTTTCGTTTTTATTATTTAAAAAATATGAAACCTATTAATGTGTGGTTCAGGCAATATGTGCATATGTACTCTGATTATCTTCACTGTATGTAGCCTATAATAAAATGAAATGAAATAAGACAAAACAACCTTCTCTTTTTGTTAAACGTCAGTTTTAATTATCAATAATAACCATTATAAATAAAATATGAGAAGCTATACAATAAGAAATAAAGACAAGCAAACAATTCAGTCAAACGTACAGCGCACTACAACGGTAAAGTTAAATAATATATAAAGTTATAAAACTTCACTTTCCCCTCAGCCAAAACAATTTGCCCGGGAACAAATTATAAATTCATGAGACCAAAGATTGCCCGTTATACACAAGATGAATGATATCTTGTTTTTAACCATTACAGAGACATCAGAGCCAGTGGCGAATGTCAGAAGGACTAGCCGAGGTACAGCGGCTCTCGGCTGGGTACATGAGCACCGAGCGCCCGGTGATCGCCTGGATCTCACAACTCCGACAACGTCAGATCAAATTTTCAAATAGGCCCTATCTTTATAAATTAACCACAGATTTGAGATTTAAACAACTACGTTCTCGCCTGAAAAACTTTTAAAACTACATTTTATGACACAGTAAAATAGTTTTTAAATTACGCGGGTTTTCTCCTCCGCTTGCTGGTAGGTGCTGCTGCATGGACGTCTGAACTTTGCGATCTTGGTATTCTGAAACGCCGAATGCAAAGCTCGTCTTCTTTTTGTGACAGACAGCCTCAAGCCGAGAAGCAAGAACAAGATCTGCTGTAGTGTGTCCTCCATTGTTGTTTACTATATCGTTTTCTTCTTCACGCTAGAATGACGTCGATCACTATTTTCCGGCTACACCACGCCTATAAAGTAAGGATACTGTTTGCGGTGGAAACGCAAGCCTGATCAAGGTGTACCGCTCCGAACCGTACCGAACTGTACCGAACCGTACCGCTCAGTGGAAACGAGGCATTTGTGAACGAATGTCAATACAAATAATACAAAACAGAGATTGTGCTAAAAATGTGTTATTCAACGACAGATCAGTACAAACTGTTTGTGATCCAGCTTACAGTCTTCAGAGTGATACTGGATATGGCAGTAATGAAGGTGAGAGCACTTTATTACAGTTCATCGAGTTTACCAGTTTATTAAGCACCACTCGAAAAGGCATAAGGTCTGTATATATTTGTTTACTGTTAGTTGTAACGAGTGTTTCTGTGTAATTCGCTGTGTATGTTGATGATAATGCAAGGGAGAGAGAGAGAGTTTATGGATAATATTTTAATGCACACTTGCACTGTATTTTAAGCTCTTACAGAGATTTTCTAGAGTGAAAACGGATGCTTCAGCTTTTGTGTGAAGTACAATAAACATAATAAAACTGGCCATCATTCGTACGGGGTGCGGTTAGTGCTGGGCAGTATGACCAAACATTTTTTCCACCAATCCACAGATTGTAGTTCGTTTGGAGAGTTTCGTTAAATGACCATCCCTTCAGTATAAATTCCTGGTATCTCTTGTTCTGTGAAACCACACTAATGGGGAAGACTGCTGACTTGGCAATGGTCCAGGAGACAATCATTGACACCTCCAAAGAGAGTAAGTCACAGAAGGTCATTACTGAATGTGGTGGCTGTTTACAGAGTGATGTATCAAAGCATATTGAATGCAAAGTTGACTGGAAGGAAGAAATTGGGTAGGCAAAGGTGCACAAGCAACAGGGATGACCACAAGCTTGAGAATACTGTCAAGTAAAGCCGATTCAAACACTTGGGAGAGCTTCACAATGAGTCAAATGAAGCCGGAGTCAGCGCATCAAGAGTCACCACACTCAGACATCTTCAGGAAAAGGACTACCAAGCCACTTCTGAAACAGAAACAATGTCAGAAGCATCTTACCTGGGCTAAGGAGAAAAAGAACTGGACAGTGAACAGTGGTCGAAAGTCCTCTTTTCAGATAAAAGTAAATTTTGCATTTCATGTTGAAATCATGGTCCCAGAGTCTGAAGGAAGACTGGAGAGGCACAGAATCCAAGCTGCTTGAAGTCTAGTGTGAAGTTTCTGAAGTCAGTAATGATTTGGGGGGGCCGTGACATCTGCTGGTTTTGGTCCATTGTGTTTTATCAAGTGCAAAGTC
This sequence comes from Culter alburnus, assembly GCA_028476615.1. NCBI lineage: Eukaryota > Metazoa > Chordata > Actinopteri > Cypriniformes > Xenocyprididae > Culter > Culter alburnus. The sequence continues at coordinate 250,517 of JAOTNS010000763.1, forward strand.
AATGCAGCCATCTTCCAGGAGATTTTGGAGCATTTTATGCTTCCATCTGCTGACCAGCTTTATGGAGATGCTGATTTCCTTTTCCAGCAGGACTTTAGCACCTGCCCACAGTGCAAAAACCACTTCCAAGTGGTTTGCTGACCATGATATTACTGTGCTTTATTGGCCAGCCAACATGCCTGACCCCTGAATCTATGGGATATTTTCAAGAGAAAGATGAGAAACAGTCGATCCAACAATATACAGGTGATCTGAAGGCTCAATAGTGCCTCAGCAGTGCCACAGGCTGATCACTTCCATGCCACACTTCACTGATGCTGTAATTTGTCCTAGGAGCAAGTCATTTGCTGTAATATGTGCTGCCGACCAAGTATTGAGTGCACAAATGAATATACTTTAAAGAACTTGAACTTTTCTGTTTTGAAAATCCATTTTTTGATTGATCTTAGGAAATATTCTAATATTTTGAGATGCTGGATTTTGGACTTTCATGAGCTGTACGCTCTAATCATCAAAATTAAAAAAAAAAAAACTTTTGAAATGTTTTACTTTACATGTAGGGAATTTAGAATATATGAAAGTTTCATTTTTAAAAATAATTTACAATAAAAAAAAATAACTTTTTGATGATATTCTAATTATATGACCAGCACCTGTATTATATAAACATTGTAAGGACAAATAAAAAATGTTTTTAAAAATGTAATCAAATCAGTTCATAAAGCTAACAATTTAGTTTAAAACGTAATCAAATTAATTAAATTAAATTAATAATAAATAATAATTAATAATAAGTAGGCTACATTTTACTGTGCAATATCTGTAATTTCAATGAAGACTTTTGAGTTTGTGTTTTAATAAATGGTGTTATTATTATTATTAGGCTATTATCTCTATTAATCAAAGTACACTCGATTGTACAATAGTATATTTCTGTTATTTCAAGTTATACCGAACTTTTATTTTGACAGGACTGTGAAGACGTTTGACTTCCTGTGTATGTTTTATGACAAATGTCAATAGTTTTACAAATTAAATGGTAAAATGTTCATAAAGTGACTAAGAGCAGCTCTGCAGATGAAGTTCATGTGTATAGTGAGTGAGACAGCAGACACTGAAATCATTGCGAGCTTCAGTATGTGTAGTAGAACGAAAATGCGCCGCTCGTTCATACAGACTTCAGATTTCAATAGCAGTCATTTTTAGCTTTAATATTCACAGACAGTAGTCCATATCGATATCTGATTCATTGTACAGCCCGACTTTTGATTTATTCATCCAAAAATTACTAAATTCTGCCACGTTCCGCTTTATGCAGTAAGTTCTATTTGTGACTGGATTCTGTGATCTCATCCATGTTTTCTGCATCGCGGAAATCATTTGGCTCTGCATGGTATGCGCAGTATTAAAGAGAGTTAGTTTTGTGAGTTATTTATTGTTGTGTAATACGAATAAAGCTTTTTCCATAAGTGTAAGAAGGGTATGCAGTTAATAGAAGTCCGCTCTCTATACACTCTACATTGCACTTCATGGCCATTCAATAGATACAGCAGCTGTTTCAGCCACACACCGGTATGGCGGTTTCTGAAAAATTCATATCGGTCTCGAAATTGAAACCGGTACATCATATGAACCAGTATACCGCCCTGCACTAGGTGCGGTACAAAAGGCTTGTACTAATATAGTGGAAGAAGACAATATAAGTTATAACCGTAATTGAACTAAACTATAACTGTTTTATCTCCATGCAGCATATATTTGCAGTTTCTGACATTATAGTGCGTCCTGACTGAATCCTGACACCGGAGAAAGAGCTCTTGAAGCTCCGCCCTCTTAGGCTGAGCGCAGCAGCTCATTTGCATTTAAAGGGCCCACACTGAAACGGCGCATTTTTGCTCACCCCCAAAAAGTGGCAATTTTAACATGCTATAAAAAAATATCTGTGGAGTATTTTAAGCTTAAACTGCACATACACACTCTGGGGACATCAGAAACTTATTTTACATCTTGTAAAATGAGCCATAATAGGTCCCCTTTAAAACATGTGTAGCACCTTACCAAAAGTGATGTCTCCTTGTTTTGACTACAAAGTCGTGATGTATTTGTACTCATTTGTAAAATATTTTGGATATAAACCATCAGCTAAATGACATACATATCTATATTGTCTGAAGGATACTGCAGTTCCTCTACAGCCCTGTTGTCAATCGTCCCTCGACTATTGAAGACCAGAGTGCTGCTCAGTAACACAGCCAGACAGAAGATGTTGGTGTCATGCTTTGGGTCTCCCTGAGAAAGAGAAAGACAATCATGGAGTTAAAAAAAAAAAAGGAGATTAATCTCAAAGAAAGCTGCTCTATTTTTAACAAAAATCAGTGCAAATGAGACTTTAAGTAAATGTGTTGCATCAATCTATTTTTTGAGAAAGTGCCTCCTATTTACAACAAACTAACAAGCTATTAATTGAATATATGTGTTCAGTCTAACCTTTTCTCTTGTTCCTGCTTTGTTGGGGGTTAATTCATGCATGTTACAGAGACCTCTTCAACACTAAACAGATCATTTACAGTTTGTAGAGCTGTTGTGCAACAGCTGAAAAGACTATTGTTATACATTTGTAAAGCAACTTTTCACCCTACACAATTGCACAGGGTAATGAGAGAACTAGACAGTTCAAGTGCTATAACCGTGATGCTGAGTGAGAAAGCAAACTGCTGTATCGGCAGAAACGCATATCTGTACAATGATGACATTGACAGATGTCAGGAAAGGATTGGAAGAACACCCCCCAAAATAAGTAGATCTATCGGCAAGACATATGTACTGGTTTTTCTATGGGACTGCATGTGTGTGATTCGCTACCTTGCCAACCGGCTTAGTACTAGTGACCTAAGGCTATGTGTGCCTTCACTACCTTGACGAATGGCTTAGCACAAGAAATGCTATGTGTTCTCATGAAAAATAGATATATTTGCAAGCTGATAAAGATAAGAACCCAGCAACCACCTGAGCAAGTATCATCAATAAGTTATTTCATAATGATTACATAACCCTTATACTCTTATTTGATAAAAAGCCATTAGGAGCAATAATGAATGACAGAGCATGATCAAACGCTGCATCAACATGTTAGCATAGCTAATGAAAACATTACACTTGAAAAAGAATGTGTCATTATTTCTCTATGCAGCTAAAATATGTAATCTTGTTGAATGTGGATGCTTATTTACTTGAACCTTCCATAGCTTAGACGGCATATACTCACAGAGATACAAACAATAAACCATTTTTATGCTTCACAGACACAAATGCATAACGCTCCAGCTTAGACTATGAACAAAGCAATTTTATTTGTGCCTTCTTGCTTGAAGCTATGCTCTGTTGTTTGCCGTCAATGTGTGCACACAAAATGCAGCAAAATCTCCCACACGACGTTAATTGTGTGATTAATGTGTGTATATGTCTATAATGCACTTCGATAACGTGACGAAAATAGGAATACTCTACATCTTAATTTGATTTGTGTTTACTTCAAGTATTATTTTAGCCGGATTAAGGTAATCAGAAATAGCTTTTTTACATGGTAGTTTCTTAATCGGAGTATTGTCTTAATTGGGTTATTATCATACTATTGTTGTGCATGTACAAACCCGATTCCAAAAAAGTTGGGACACTGTACAAATTGTGAATAAAAAACAGAATGCAATGATGTGGGTTTCAAATTTCAATATTTTATTCAGAATACAACATAGATGACATATCAAATGTTTAAACTGAGAAAATGTATAATTTTAAGGGAAAAATTAGTTGGTTTTAAATTTCATGGCATCAACACATCTCAAAAAGATGGGACAAGGCCATGTTTACCACTGTGTGGCATCCCCTCTTCTTTTTATAACAGTCTGCAAACATCTGGGGACTGAGGAGACAAGTTGCTCAAGTTTAGGAACAGGAATGTTGTCCCATTCTTGTCTAATACAGGCTTCTAGTTGCTCAGCTGTCTTAGGTCTTCTTTGTCGCATCTTCCTCTTTATGATGCGCCAAATGTTTTCTATGGGTGAAAGATCTGGACTGCAGGCTGGCCATTTCAGTACCCGGATCCTTCTTCTACCCAGCCATGATGTTGTAATTGATGCAATATGTGGTCTGGCATTGTCATGTTGGAAAATGCAAGGTCTTCCCTGAAAGAGACGACGTCTGAATGGGAGCATATGTTGTTCTAGAACTTGGATATACCTTTCAGCATTGATGGTGCCTTTCCAGATGTGTAAGCTGCCCATGCCACACGCACTCATGCAACCCCATACCATCAGAGATGCAGGCTTCTGAACTGAGCGCTGATAACAACTTGGGTTGTCCTTGTCCTCTTTAGCCCGGATGACATGGTGTCCCAGTTTTCCAAAAAGAACTTCAAATTTTGATTCGTCTGACCACAGAGCAGTTTGCCACTTTGCCACAGTCCATTTTAAATGAGCCTTGGCCCAGAGAAAACACCTGCGCTTCTGGATCATGTTTAGATATGGCTTCTTTTTTGACCTATAGAGTTTTAGCTGGCAACGGCGAATGGCACGGTGGATTGTGTTCACAGACAATTTTTCTGGAAGTATTCCTGAGCCCATGTTGTGATTTCCATTACAGTAGCATTCCTGTATGTGATGCAGTGCCGTCTAAGGGCCCGAAGATCACGGGCATCCAGTATGGTTTTCCGGCCTTGACCCTTACGCACAGAGATTGTTCCAGATTCTCTGAATCTATGGATGATATTATGCACTGTAGATGATGATAACTTCGAAACTCTTTGCAATTTTTCTCTGAGAAACTCCTTTCTGATATTGCTCCACTATTTTTCGCTGCAGCATTGGGGGAATTGGTGATCCTCTGCCCATCTTGACTTCTGAGAGACACTGCCACTCTGAGAGGCTCTTTTTATACCCATCATGTTGCCAAATGACCTAATAAGTTGCAAATTGGTCCTCCAGCTGTTCCTTGTATGTACATTTAACTTTTCCGGCCTCTTATTGCTACCTGTTCCAACTTTTTTGGAATGTGTAGCTCTCATGAAATCCAAAATGAGCCAATATTTGGCATGACATTTCAAAATGTCTAACTTTCAACATTTGATATGTTATCTATATTCTATTGTGAATAAAATATAAGTTTATGAGATTTGTAAATTATTGCATTCCTTTTTTATTCACAATTTGTACAGGGTCCCAACTTTTTTGGAATCGGGTTTGTATATGTACTGAGTGATTCACGCATTCAGCTGTTGACATGATGCTGTTGAAATGATGACATTTCTAACATAAAACTAATTTTTCCATTTAGGAATAAACAGACCACACAATATGTGAAATAAAACATCAATCACATATCTTAGACATTGATTCCAGATACGCTCTGAAAGCGCGCTAAAGACTGCTAACAGCAACACTACATGTATTTGTTTGAATGTTGAGCAGCAGCTTATTGGCCTCTGATGCAACAGCAACCAATCAGCTGTACAATGTAGATAATGATGTGATCGCTACCAAATGAGTTAAAGACCTATCATGCCATCAGAACTAGGTAATTGTGTTTCAGTACTCTGGTTTTTACATCACCTTGTCCACGTCTCCGAGTCCCTCAGTGTCCAGCAGCACCAGAGTGGTTCCTGCTTTAGTGGGATGATCCACACACCACATCCAGATGCCCTTCGTCTTGGACTCAACAGTGCTGCCCAATGCAAACCCTGATAAAGCCACACCCAAAAAACAACACAATGACTTATATGCATGTAACTGCATGATGTTTCCCTTACGTTTTTGGATGCTATCAGTGCTGTCTATAGGGGTCTAACCTGTTTGTTGTCCTATGAGACAATTCATCAGGAAGGACTTCCCGGTGCGGTAGAGACCCACCACGGCCACCACCACCACTGGCTGCTGGATCTGCTGCAGGATCTGTAGAGCTGACTGCTGCACACACAGCTTCCCATCTGACCCCGTGTCAATCAAGCATACTGGTTTGTCCATGATCACTGGAGAATAAAGCTGTCAAACAGATACACACGTTTAAAATCCTTCAAGTAACTGCAGTATACTGGAGGTAAAAAGTTAAGATGGGTTGAGAAATATTCCAGTAATTCTACAGTAATCAATAGAGACATTCACCAGATCAGCAGCTTTTCCTTTTTCTGTTTGGGGAAGTTTCTTTAAAAGTGGTTCTTATGTCACCTTAACACACACATAAACACGTGGATAGAGAAACAGAAAAAAGCTACAGACTTATAAACATACATAAAAATTCCAATATAAACCCACATCTTTCAACACATACAGACATCCACACTCACATAATGCACATACACATTCACCACACATTACACAAGAACACTGAATGAGACACAAAAAAATCCTGTCAGCTTTGTTTGTGTTAATACCATATCAGCCTCGATTCAGAGTCCACTGGTCTATAAACTTACTGGGTTTAGTTGATGAACAAAGTAAGACATGGACCTAAAGTTTATCAAAACGTGTCAGGGTGTAGAGATCACTAATACACACACAAACACAAATACATTTATAAAAGGCTTATGGTGACACTGCATGTGTATTAGCTTTTATACTGAGCCAATAATTTTTTCTATCCGCTAATCCTAACCCCACCCATAAACATCTTCATTATAATACACATATAAACCATGGATGAAGTAATGCCACTTACCTTTTTTGCTTTACTTAACTTCAGTAGCTCAATCTGAGTTATATACAAGTTTTCTTCATGACATTCTGGGGGTGGGGCTTTGGATTGGAGGGTTGCCAGCAGGGATGGACTGGGACCAAAAATCGGCCCTGGCATTTTGGCCCAGACCGGCCCACCACCACATAAGATCACAAATACCACCCGTCCTTCCGCTTTATATATATATATATATATATATATATATATATATATATCATGACTATATAATTATTATTACTAATTATATATTTTCATGATATATATTATATAATTTCATGACTATATAGTTATATATTACTATTATATTTTATATTATTATATATATATATATTTATTTTATTTATTTATTTATTTTTTTGAAGTTGTTTACAACCAAGTCACTAAAATACGATACACTGAGCATAACCCAACACACAACAGTAAATCTATTAGCCTTATTACAGTTTACATATTCTTATCACAATGTTAATTGTTGTTGGTGTGGGTGACTTATATCCAACAAGCTATGTAAACAAGCTAGGTAACATTATAATCGCTAAAATAGCGGACTCACGGGAAAAATCATCAGTTATCATCTTTTTTTGTTGTTGTTGTTATGACTAATTACTCAGCACCATCAGCGTTAAAGAGAAAATAATCACTTCATCCGATGTTTTTGAATAAAATAGCCTTGACAGCCGACTTACTGGAACATCTGTCTGTAGAACTGTTTCTCACCCGCCGCCGCCGGGTTACGAGATTTTTCGGTTTCTGAGATTTTCGGTTTCAGAAGGCGGAGCTTACATGAATATTAATGAGTTTCGCAGACATGCGCGATTGCACGTGCAACTGAGAATTTTAGTTCACGTTTTGTATCTCAAGACATTAGTGGATTATTCCATAAAGGTAATTATATTCTCAGCGTCGCGGCTGACTTATGCCTAAACTACAGTTGTTTTCAACACATAACAGTTTATAATGTGCTCATTAGTAGAGTGGGGGTCAATCTTCAACTGGCTGGCGGCAGCAGCCACTGACAGTCACATGACCTGGTGGCATCTGCCATCTGATTCTGGCAGGTCTTTTAGCGGTGGCTGGCAGAGTGTAACGCGTTCCTTATTCTACTCGTTGCTGAAATACATAATGTATTATTTTAATATAATCTTTATGACTCATTCTTTGTATGATTCACGTTTTAGATGGGTTTATCTCAATTAAAGCAGTCAAATGATCGTGATCTCACTGGTGAAATGACCTCAGCCCAGCCAGCCCTGCTGAGACGCGAGTATAACGCGTTCTCTTATACTCTCTCGCTGCATGGAAATACATAATTTTATTATTATTAATATAATATTATGACTCTATTCTTTTGTATGGTGAACGTTTTAGATGGGTTTATCTCAATTAAAGCAGTCAAATGATCGTGATCTCAACTGGTGGAAAATGACGCTCAGCCAGCCGCCACTACTGAGACGCGAGTATAACGCGTTTCTCTGTTACTCTTGCTGCATTGAATACATAATTGTATTATTATTAATTAATCTTTGACTCTATTCTTTTGTATGATTGGACGTTTTAAATGGGTTTATCTCATTAAAGCAGTCAAATGATCGTGATTCAACTGGTGGAAAATGACGCTCAGCCCAGCCAGCCACTACTGAGACGCGAGTATAACGCGTTCTCTTATAACTCTCGCTGCATGGACTACATAATTTTATATTATTATATCATATTATGACTAGCTATATTCTTTTTGTATATGGTGGACGTTTTAGATGGGTTTATCTCAATTAAAGCAGTCAAATCACCGTGATCTCAACTGGTGGAAAATGACGCTCAGCCCACCCATCCCACTGCTGATACGAGTATAAACGCTTCTCTAATCATTCTCGCTGCATGGAAATACATAATTTTATTATTATTAATATAACATTAACTCTATCTTTTGTATAGTTGACGTTTTATGGGTTTATCTCAACTGGTTGCTACTTATGCTTCGCTGGACGCTCAACCATCCAGCCACTGTTGCCTGTCATTCAAAGAATCATTCTAATTTGTATGCTACTGCTATAGTTGTGACGATTTTATGTTTTGTAATAACACGAGTTATGCAATATATATAGCATACAAATGGCAATTAAATGTGAATTTCTAATACGACCCTTTCAACATTAACCTAAATCTGGCGATGTATCCTACAGGATACAATCATTTAGCGGCTGTGGGGAGAGTCAGTGGAAGTTTAGGTCTCATTTCTTGATTTCATTTAAAGGTGTGTTTGATAAATATTAGATACATTGACTTTGTTCAGTTCTTTTAAGGTCACGGCAGCATTTAAGCAACATGACCACCTGTAAATCTGCTCACCTTCTGAGGAAACTTGTTTCACAAATATGTTTCACATATTTACAATATTTGGAGGGGACTTGCATGTTTAAAAAGTTGTTGTTGAGTGTTAGCTTGTAAGTAAGTGTAAGATAAACATTTTCTGGAATGCAGCAACTTTGATTTACCTAATTATTCATGCCTCTTTTTTTTAATGTTAAAATAATAAAATACACGTTAAATTTTTTAATGTTAATGTAACACAGGCGTTTGCGTAACATTATTTGTCCATTTCTCATTAAATTTATATATATATATTATATATATATATATATATATATGGGAGGATGTACAGTTTGTACAGTATAAATAAAAATCATGAGTCCCCCAAAGATAGTGCATGTGTGTATGAAATATGATACTCAAAAGTATGTGCATGTTTTTGTTGTTGAGCATCATATTTATACATCAGGCTTTTATAGCTCAATTTTTTGAAAATCAATCATAATTGGGAGATGGACAAATAAATGTTCCCCGAAAGCATGCTGTGTTATATTTTGACACTTACATTACACGAAAAAAGTAGTTTATTAGTAATAGTAATTTTAGCATTAAAAATGGTGTATAAATATGAATAATCAAGTTGCTTCAGTACAGTAAATTTTTGTCTTACACATACTTTATATGTAGGCTATGTACTGTCAATCAGAGGACAGAAAGCATTAAGTAGATTGTAGATATATTTGAGGTAAACCCATCTGAAACGCCAACCATACAACAGAATATAGTCATAAGATTAGCTATATTAATAATAATAAAATTATGTATTTCCATGCAGCGAGAGTTATAAGAGAACGCGTTATACTCGCGTCTCAGTAGTGGCTGGCTGGGCTGAGCGTCATTTTCCACCAGTTGAGATCACGGTCATTTGACTGCTTTAATTGAGATAAACCCATCTAAAACGTGAATCATACAAAAGAATAGAGTCATAATATTATATTAATAATGATACCATTATGTATTTCATGCAGCGACAGAGATATAGGGAACGTGTTACACTCTGCCAGCCACCAGAACCGCTGACAGACCTGCCAGAATCAGACTGGCAGCTGCCACCAGCGCCACTGGCATGTCACGTGACCTGCCAGAATCAGACTGGCAGCTGCCACCAGGTCACGTGACCTGTCAGTGGCTACTACCGCCAGCCAGCTGAAGATTGAACCCCTACTGGATTAGTATGCACGATTTGTGCAGTCGTCTGTAACAATGACAGATACTTCGTGTAACAGCAGAACACCTTCAGCTATCGTCTATAAGTTCAGCTAGTTGTGCTCTTCCATATAGGCTACCTTGCGATAACTGCTGATCCCATATAAATGTGTCTGTGTGTGGACATAATATTTTTTGTAATCTACAGACTACTGGTGTGATTATACATGTGTTAGCTTACCTGTTCAGACTAATATTCTCTGGTTTTCCGGTTGGTGAAAAAATCTGCAAATATTGCTGAAAATATATCAGATAGCAAGCACTTTTGGGCCGATTCCGGCAGAAAAGCGGCACTATCGGCTCACTGTCGACGTCGATGAAAAGATAATGGGCCATAACTCTGCCGATTGTACACAACGCATCTGGCTGACAGACAGCGTTTTCTTTATGGGCCGGTCTCGGCTGAAATAGTTGTACTCGCGGCAGGTCCATATAACTCGGTATAAATCTATCGGCCCGAGTTCGTTTCGTAATAGGCGGGCCCCCAAATATCAAGCACTTTTGGGCCGATTCAGGTTTAAACGCGCCAACATAGACTCAATTTCAGAGTCTGTGAAAAGATATGGGCCAGAGCCGTGTCGACTGCGCTGACAGACGGCTTTTTCTGAACGGGCCAATCACGACTTAAAGCTCGTTATCCTGTTTTCGGCCGAGCTCCTTTGTCACAGGCGGGCCACTGCTGGAGTTAAGGACTTCAGCCGCCTGATAAAGAGTTTTGGCGGTTAAATCCTGAGGAGAATCCCGCAGTCAACATTTCGTGATCGAGAGAAAGGATCAGCTGCAAAACGGTAAGCAATTTAATTTATTTAATGTTCAGTTTAGTGTTTTTAAATGGATTAATTAATGGTTTCAGGGGCGGATCTAGAAAATTATTTATAGGGTGGCAAAGGGGTGGCATGAGGTCTATGAGGGGTGGCACCAAGCAAGCGCCAATGCATAGTTTTTGGAGATTTATGGCCTGACATACACAATTGTGTTCACAAACATTGCATTGCCAAAATTAATAACAAGATTTCAATATCCATCATGGCACCAAGTAAAGGCACTATATGAAAAACATCAACAGATTTAAAATGAGTCTGACCTTGTATCACTAAAGGAGATGAGCAGTTTTATTAATATTACACAGGCTACTTTGATGGCATAAAACATATTTTAGTGCAAGTTAAAGAACAATGTTTTTTGCAAACAATTTTGAGTTTCTGTTATTATCAGATGTGGGAATGTCTGTGTGTGTTCACCCAGAACACCCTATCAACTACATATTCTAGCAACACCCCAGCAATTGCAGCAAGAGCCTAGCAACCACACAGAATCTCCTAGCAACCACCTAGCAACACTTTAGCAATCACCCAGAACATCTATATTCTGGCCTAACTGACCAACTATTTATGTTTTTTAAACAGACTCTAAGTTGGCTTTATGACAAGCCAGCATAAATTTGTCTTTCAAACTTTTAATCTAGTTGAAATGAAAATTCAACATTTTCTCACAACTATATAAACACAGTCTCAAAACTATGCACCAGCTTGTACAAACCTCAAACTTCCAGGTCAAAATAAAATGTTTTTGTCAAAAACTTATTCTTGTCTGACAAAATCAAACTTTGGCCTCAGATGACACACAAAACTTAACAAATACACAGACTACTGCACTGCCCAGTGAACACTAGAGAGATCAATTCATGTAACACTGTAACAAAAATACCGCTTACTGGGATTCAGGAATTTATTTAGCAGCTCACTGTCTACTACAATATACAAAAATAAATTTACAGATACAGTAAAATACAGCAGTGATTTTTTTTCTTTCTTTTTTCATTTTACTATTGTAAATTGATCTGGCAGTAGATATATATGAACTTGGTATGCACCACAATACAGTATCCTGTCAATTACAGTAAAACTAAATTCAGCATCCTCTGCACATTTGGCCAAATTTTATTACAGTATATAAGGAACTATAGCAGTGTATTGGTCTTCTGACACAAGACAGTCATTTCTCAGTTCTGCAAATACAGTATAACAATGGCTACAGAAAAGTTGACAATCACAAGTTTGAGGGTGTACAACGTGCTACAGTTTACTGTACATAGTGAAATTTCCCTCATCTAAAGTACTGGTACTGTGTAAGTTTAAAACCCCTGTAAATTATTCATTCAGCTCTCTCTCTTAGATTTTGACTGGTGTGTCATCAGTTTTGCTACCTAATGTAGTCATTGTTAAACGTTTTGAGAAATGTGTCTTTGTTTTGAGAACTGAACGAAGGGTTTGGGAAACTGGGCCAACTGAATCACTTATAATGTGTTAGCAATCGAGAAAAGCTAAAATACATTTAGATTCTTACCTAACTAGTTTCTGTGATCGGGATCTTCTTATTGATTTCATGTTATTGTGGATAAAAAGACCTTTATCCATGATGAAAGTGGAGCGGGCGGTTGGTGAATCAGCTCGCAAAAAAATACGAAAATTCGAGGACTTCTGAGTTAGCCGAGAATCAGTAATTTTCCGATTCACGAACAAATGGAAAACAATTCGTAAGTGAACTTGGCTGCGCTGTGTTTTTGACTCCCAAAGAACCGGTTCATAAGAGTCATTTGTTAATGAAGCTGACTACATTGGACGCGCTGCGTGTGCGTGCAACCGTCATGCAGCTTATTGAAAGACGTGTTTTCTTGCCATTATTTTGCAATACGCTGCCTTTTTTATGTCATCACATTGAAGCGCCGCTTCTGAAAAGCAGTTGTACTTGAAACACTGCTAACATTTATATTTTATTCTCTGATAATTTTGGGGTGGCAGACGGGGTGGCAAAGCTTTTTCTTAGGGTGGCAGTTGCCACCCCGTGCCACCCCGGTAGATCCGCCCCTGAATGGTTTGCAATGATAACATAACGTCAGTATCATTCGGTCCCAGAGCGTGATAGTTTTGAATATGTTACAACTGCTGAGCTCTGGAGCACTGCTGGCTAATGCAATGATATCGAGTTATATTTTATCTACTAAAATCAGTCAGTCAGTTCATCTTTTCCAACGAGTGATTATTGAATTGAGTCGGAGTATGCAGTGGCGCCATATAGGCCTGTATAGCACAACGTTTCGGGTGGAAGAACTTGCTTTTTCCCCACAAAAACTTTCTATTAATAATTGTTAACATAAGAGCAATAATAATTCTGTTATAAAATTGCAGCTTCGCCCTCAGAGTTCCTTTTTTATATATATAGGCGGCATTATGCTATTTTGTGTAGGCTAAATACCTGTACATGTGCCGCTTTAAACAGTCTGTGTCAATAAACATAAATGCCATGTCAGATATCACTTATGTTCAACCTTTGCAGTGTAATAATGGCTTTCCTTGATGTTGAAAAAAAAAAAAGCCTCTCAATAATGCCTTTTACTGGAAAAGTTTATTTATTTATATATTCCCTGATTTTATATATATATATATATATATATATATATATATTTTAAAATGTTTAAAATCATAGTACTTAATATATTTTAATGCGAAGGGAATTTCTATGATTTGTGCAATCATAAACTAAAGTTTAACGTGAACGCACTGTTTGGAGTCTGACACCAAATCTTTATTTTTTTTCCCAGATATTTAAACTCATGCATAAACTCTGGATGCAATTTATCAAATATATAGGTGCTAAAGAAAAGTAATGCTTAAGACTTAATAATGACCTTACAATATGTATTCCTTTATTTCAAAGCTGCAGTTCAGAGAAACCCTGCTGAAATGGAGGATGAGGGGACCATGAAAAGGTGGCTGCAACTGGCAGCAAATTGAAAGGGCGGATGCATGGTAAGTCTTCTTAGTGTTGTTCAGGGGCCTCATGTATAAAACTTTCCATAGATTTCATACCAAAAGTGTGAGTATGCATAAAAGCCAGATTTTCACAAATTTTCAAATTTATAAAACCATGCTTATGGCAGAACCTGCGCAAAATTATCTTTATAAAACCCAGTCAGCTGAAGATTGTGCATACATGAATCTTTTCCCGTCTCCTCCATGAAATCACCATATATGGAGCTTACAACGCCTAGTTTTATTATGCATTACGTCACCTGCATATCATTTCCATGCATATTCCCATCCACGTGACACTGTGTTTAACTGTACAAGACATTAGGAAAATATGATGATAAATGCCGTTAAATTACATTGCTAAAAATCATTCACTCTCCTTCTCTTGTTTTAGAAAAAAATAAATCGTATAAAATACTGTTCAGAATGAATTCAGTGAAGAGTTATTTTAAACCGTTGTCTAGTAGCCAAATAGTATTTTTTTTTTTTCAAATGTATGCATTTTATTTAAAAATAAAACGTGCGTATCTTACTGTTTCCTTCTAAATCTAGCCTTCAAATACAATGGCGTTTTTCATAATATTGGTAAGACCATGAAATGTGCAGGACACCAGTAGCACACCTGCGTTCAGCAGAGGTTGTACAGTACTGTGTACAGTAGCTACTAGTCGGATGATCACTGCGCGACTCGTTCAGTGTCATTATGCCATTATGTTGCTAAGCTATCTCTGCTTAGACGAAGTGCGCATCATTGATCATTATTCGTGCAAAAATATTTTCGAGTTCTGCTATTTAGAGCTTGACTTTTAATTTAAAGTGTAATTATCATGCACCAAGCAATTGTCGCTGTAGTTAAACCATTAAAACACAGCATGCCATAGGAAAAGTGTTCTAAAGCAGCGCATCCACTACAAATATTTGTACTTTTTTGTGAGTATGTGATGTTTATACATCAGGCCCCAGGTGACAGGCACAATTTGTCTGTTTAAATCTATATTAAAGACCCATCTCTTGTTGAATGTTAGGATTGTCATGTTGCATAAATAAGGTAAACTATAACCAGAAACACTACCTACAACATCCGATATACTTGTTTCATCATACGAAGAATGACATTTATGCTTAAAATTAGTCTGTCTCATTCCATTTCCAGAACAGGTGGTTGAGATGACCACAACAGCCCTGAATGTCAGCAGAGAACATGACAACTAAACAAGCTCTGGAGACCGATCCGCTGTGAAGACCTCGTCGACACAACAGTCTACAGCACAGAGCTTCAGCAAAGATCACGAGAACCAGACGAGTCCTCTGCAAGGCCACTTCAACTTCTCTTCCCACTACATGTGCCATTGTGCTGTGTTCGATCCTCAAGCTGAATGATATCAGTCCACAATCTAACTTCTGATGCAGCTGAATCATAATCACACGTATTTGTTTGGCCAGAGGAAAACTGGCCCTCAACTGAGTCTGGTTTCTCCCAGATTTTTTTCTTCATTCTGTCATCTGATGGAGTTTGGGTTCTTGTCACTATCGCCTCTGGCTTGCATAGTTGGGCACCTACTGTTTAATAATATTGATCTGACTGCATTGACACTATTGGATGAGAACTCAACAGAGCTGGATTATGACGTTACTGTTTTCCGCAGAACTGCTTTATAGCTGAATTGTAACTCATTGAACTGAACTGAAACAACACTGAAATGACTTCAGCTGAACAATCACACTGTCTTTTGCTCCATTACAGAATTTAATTCTGTTTGCATAATTGAATTATTATTTTCCAGTTTATCACTGTAAAGCTTCTTTGAAACAAACTGTAATGTAGGTTATAAAGCACTATGTGAAGGTGACTTGAAATTTGGAAATTGTTAAAAGAATTTTTATGTGTGAGAAAGGATGTTGTTTCTCCATTTAATATACAGTAAATAATTAACTTAGTATTTAGTGGTTTAAAATGTATATTGTTAATAAATGTTTATAGTGTATTCATTGTTAATACTTATAGTGTATTTGTTAATTTTATAATAAAATGTCTTCATCTTTTTAAATGGTTGATTGTGTTTCACTTGAATTACATTTAGCAGTTTCTGGACCACATCTGGCCCGAGGACCAAGCCGAATCTCAGCCAGATCTGTTTTACAGTGCCTGGGCCAGACCTGGGCCATATAAAACAATTTAAGTCAATTTTCAGTGTGCTGGCCAGATCTGGGCCACATCCATAAATAAGAGTCTTTTTACAGGGTGTGGGCCGCATCTGGGCCAGAGGAAGTTGTTTTTGTCCGTTTTCAGTGTGAGGACCAGTTTTGGGCCGGGGACCCAGCCAGAACTGGGCCGGAATTGTGTCAAGGATGTGGCCCAGTAGTGGGCCAGACAAATTTTGCTATCTAATTGCTGCGTGAGGAAAGTGAGTCGCCAGAGAGTGAGTCGTTCACTGCGTGAGGAAAGTGAGTCGTTCGCTGCGTGAGGAAAGTGAGTCGCCGGCTGCGTGAGGAAAGTGAGTCGTTCGCTGCGTGAGGAGAGTGTGTATACAGATGCACCTCCGGCCTATCAGTGGTAAATTCAGTGGCTACTGGCAATTGAATAGTCAATTCCCACGACAAGTCGGTAGCCATATTTTTGGACCTTCCGGCCCGCCATAGTTACATGGCTAGCGGCTGTGTGACAGACAGATGATAGTTGATGTTTGTGTGCATTTTAACGTTTTATGACTTTCTATTTTGTTTTGACATGCTTTACTGCTGGCGACGACGGGACACTGGACCAAAATATGTATGGTTAAACTAATGTTAGTTTTATATCGTTAGCAATGAGTTAACCTTGTTTTTATGTTAAATGAAATGTTAACTGTGAAAATATATACATTCATATTTATACATTTACTCTGTATTTAAGTCTAAATTTAAAGTACAGTACTTTAGGATTTTATTCAACTGCACTCCATCTCAGAGACAAATATTGTATTTATGAAAAACTGATGTTTTGGATATCACGGATATTACAGTTTGATAAAAATTAAGATACAATTTTTACAAAACGAAATTCACTTTAAAGAAAGGCTTTCTACAAAACAAAACTTAATGAAGTGGTTCGTTCACCATTAGATGAAATTAAAAAATAACATTATATTAGGCCTATTTAAACAAAGAAAACGTATTTGGTTTCATTTTTTGATGGCTGTATGGATGTGCATGAATGAATAACGATCTATTTGCTGAAAATATGACTTTCGTAGAGCATATATCACGACCTTATATCCGCTTTTAAGCATTCTCTGTGACGACATGAATGGCTAGTTAAAAAAAAGGCTAATGAAATCGTGCTGGGAAATGGGCTCAGTGTGCATTGTCATAATACCACGTTTAATCAGACATGCACATAGACATAAAAGTAGACTTGAGCCCCTGCCCTTTTTCTTCCTCGAGAGAAAGTGCCCCCTCTCTCTCTCTCTCTCTATCTATATATATATATATACATATATATATATATATATGTGTGTGTGTGTGTGTGTTTATGCACAACTTCCCTGTCAAAAATATATTTACTGAATATATCAGGTCAGCTGTGTCGAGTTCAACAGCCCTCCCTCCGCAACACGCCATTCATCCCGAACGCGCGCGCGCCCCACCTCACCTCACCTCACTCACCTCACCTCATATTTGCTGCTGGCTGAAAATTCGTGACAACTATTCCCGGGAAAATACAACTGCTGTCTGGCGATGACAAATGAAAAAGAAAAAAGCCCTAGATGGATCCCGTGCATTTCTTTCAGGTAGCCAATGTATGTTCACAATCATGTGAAATTTGTGAAACTATTTATGGTGAGATTATACGTTTAACGCCGCGTTAACGATGCGTTTGACCACCAGCAACGCATCTGCCTGATTTGATACTAATGTAATTTATGTCATATTATAATTTCAATTATTTTAATGTGCTGCGTTTTGAACCATGGTAAAGATATCTGTAGGGCTGTCAAGAGGAGCATCCATGAACCGCATTGTTTTCTAAGGATGCACGATTTATTAAAACTATTTAAAAACCATAATACAGCATTACATAATGCTATTTTAAAATCTACGCTTACACAGGATAATACATCAATACATGTTTGATGTCCACATATTCTTGAAGAAATTACAGTGGCTGTAGCATTTCTGTAAAAAAAAGTGTCCGAATATTATTATTTAACTAATAATATATTTTTAATTATGGTGGTTGGCTTTAATCGTGGATTTGATCGTGCTGTGCTGTGTAAGCACAAAAATCAGCAGGCCTTTGGTGCCCTCTTCAGGCATTTGTTTAATATAACAACATTTCAGGAGAAAAAACGAGACTATCCTCGCTGCAGCATGTAGCACGATGACGTAGCTGGATCACATCCAACACGTACTGGACGTTGTTATGCGCACGCGCGAAGGTGTGTTTTGACGACGTCATAGACGCATGCGCAGTGATGTGGTGAGCGACGTTCTTTGATCTTCCAAGAAGAATCTACAGAAAAACCGTGGATTAATTAACAACAGTGATTGTATGTCGGTAGGTAATAAATCTTTATTTTATGTTTTGTTGTTTCATGCATAGTCATGCTAGTAGTAGTGTTATGTATCCGAAGTGGTGTAAACTTGCTCACAGCGATTCTCATTTTCATCTTATACTTCAGTACATAACACTATATATGTGGACAGACTGCAAAAACAATTATTTCCTGAACATGCTCATGCCATCAGGACACACATTTTTGATGCACAATATCCACCATAATAACACAGCCTAAGAATAGTTATATCACCAAGTGGTCAGTTGACCTTTAATATGGTCAGATAGTAGGCTTCTAAATAAAGTAAATGCTTTCTAGGCAAACTGTAGTTCAAAGGCTCAAAGAAATTAAGACAGGTATAACTTTAAATAAAATAGGTTTGCAAAAACTAATCTGACAACTGTTGATAAAATGTTCAAGATCCATTTTCCATAAATATTTCATGATTGATGTACTGGTGTGAATATAATTTCTTTCTTTTTTTCTTTCTCTTTCTTTAGGAGAATTGGAAATGGAAGCTGATTACACAAGTAAGGTGGGAGTTATTCATATTCCAAATTCTTTTATTTTTAACATGTTAAATGTATGCTTTTATTTGATAAGTATTTTAATATTGAATAATATTAAACTATTTTTTTCCAGCAGATGCCACCTGAGATCCTGATGAATGTGGTCAAATAAGATGGAGATGTGGCTTTCTTCAGTTTGTCTCTGACGTGCTGTCTTTTCCATGATGTTGTTTGTGAGGGATCATTCAGAAAAGAGGCTCATATTGCCTGGCTTGACAGTAAGTTATTTCATTTTATTATTTTTATATTTTTACCAGTAGATAGTTCTACACATTAAGTTTAAGCTGCAAATGCATTTTAACTTTGCTCAGAACTTTTTATTACTTTAAATCTCTTTCTTACAATAGGTGTTGTCTACTGGAGTGCACACTCCAGTGACTACAAGGAGATGTACAGAGTGCCATATAAACTGACCAGTTGCCTTTGTTGTGGGGACTTATTTAAAGACTTCCTGCCAGGCTATATTGGAGATGGAAGGAAAGGAATCCTTCGTGCATTTTACTCGACCAAAGAGTTTTAAGATTACTACTCAGCAGACTGCTTCATCTGTGACGGCAATCACTATAGCCCTAAGGAGAACTATTAACAAAGTTCACTATTTAGGTCACTTGAGTGACAACTGCTTGATCTGACTGTGATCAGTTTGTATATGAAATTTAAAATCATGTTTTGTTTTTTTGTTTTGTTTTTTATATAAATGTACTTGCATGTCTTGCAGACACTGAAAAGCAAATTAAGAGGAATCTTATGTATAGATCACTGTTGAAAACCAGACAAAATATCATTAAGCACTTTCTTTTTATTTTGACATCTGACAGTATTTTTTTTCTTGGTGCTGTTAATATTTTTGAATTTTCCGTTGAATGTGTGCTGGTATTTTTAAGTTGTATACAGACTGTATACAACTTGTATTATACCTTTTTAGGATTAAAATTACAGAGACAATTATTTGACTAATTTTTTGCTTCCACTCAACAGCGAATATGACCTGAATAAAATAAAAGGGCTTTATTTTAAAATGTTCTATATTCTATGTTCTATGTTTTAGATTAAAAAATACTTGCAGTGACATTATGCTATTAGTCCATCAAATTTAGGTTTAAAAACTCTAAAATCGTGTGATATAAAATGTTGTCCAGACAACTATTTTGCATGTGTGTAGAGAAGCTAGGAGGATGACTTAAGCTTCACATTTATGTAAAATGTATGCGCATGCGTCTATGACGTCAGCAAAACACCACCGCGCATGCGCGTGACAACGTCTAGTACGTATTGGATCTGATCCAGCTACGTCATCGTGCTACAGGCTGCAGCGAAGACTTCTTGGAAAAAACTCTTGATGTGTTTAAAAATGCAGATTAGCTTGTTTTGGTTCATTTAGAAGAAATCTACAGATGCAAACAGATAAATGGTAGTAGGCCTAAAACAAACACCATCTAAATGTGTAGGGTCAGGGTTGAGTTTTCTTTCCATTAGAGTAAAAGAAGACATTAAAGCAAAAATAGACCACAATCTTAAAATTGTCCACTACATGAAAGAAGTATTCCAATAACCAAAAAGAATTAAAACGATTTATTGATTTGTGCAAAAAAAACCAAATTATTAGTGAAACTATGTCCCTCTTCTTGCCTTGGTGCAGTCATTTATTCTAAATATATAGCTACTTGAAAACAGTAGTGAAGGAATTAAAATAAATTGATAAGGAAGTCAGAGTTGTCTTAATATATTTAAGGGTATATTTTTATAATATTTTAAATAGTCAGGCATAGCATTAATTTAGTTATTCAAACTTAAGACAGCATAAAAAATTAATTAATTAAGACGTACCTCATTGTTCCTCCTTGGCTAAATTCAATTCGCCCATCAGTTTTTACACTTTTATGTTAAAAAAGCTTCAAAAATTAAATATTTATTGTGCACAATCATTGATCTTGCGCTGCACTGACTGACAGCTGCTGTGATTACAAAGGGAAAGAGTGGTGCTCGCTTTCTGTGTCATTCATTCACAAGAAAAGTTATTGTTTTTCAGGAGATTTTGTGAGTACTTCATACTTCACATTGACAAAATGTATTTTTAAACCTAGTAATTTTATAATGTTTAATATTTAGTCAAAAACGAGTGAAAAACGATTAGAGGAAATGGCTGATATATGCGCAAATAAATGCTACTTGCCGCCACCTGCTGGTTGAAGTGGTAATTTTTGTCTTTTTTATTTTTTAAATAAGTGTTTTCTATCAAATGTTGAATTTCCTACATTTTTAAACATTCTGATTTACAATGGGAACAATTTTAGAAGGATGAACAAATAATGTTTGTGGTCATCACATTAAAAATAAAATTTGAAGTGCTGGGAAAACAAATGCATGTGCGTGTCTAATTGTTACACACAGAAGGGGTCGGAGACACAGGTAAGGTCGACCTGTGCCTCAAGGAGCTGGCCTGTTGGGATTTCTGGTATAGAAGTCATCAAGAAGGCTTGCATCAAGAATATAATTCCTGGGAACCCATGACCGTTCTTCGGGGCCATATCCTTCCCAGTCCACCAGGTATTCCAGGTGACCACCACGGCGCCGGGAGTCCAAGATGTCTTTTACTAGTTAGGCTGCTCCGTCATCTACGATCAGCGGAGGAGGGGGTTCTTCGGTGTCGCCAGGGTTTGTGGAGGGAAGAACAGAGGGATGGTGAGGCTTCAGGAGTGAGACATGGAAAACTGGGTGAATTCTATACTCAGGAGGGAGTTGCAGGTGATAGGTGACAGGGTTGAGTTGCCGGATGGTGGTGAAGGGGCCAATTAATCTAGGACTCAGTTTCCTACAGGGCAGGCGCATCCTGATGTCCCAGGTTGACAGCCAAACCTTCTGTCCTGGTTGGTAGTTGGGTGCGTGGGGACGTCGAAGGTCAGCTGTCAACCTGCGCCTGCGAAGGGCTCGTTGGAGTTGCAGATGAGCTGAGTCCCAGACCCTCTCGCTCTCCCTGAACCAGTAGTCCACTGCTGGGACGTCCGATGGTTCCCCATCCCAGGGGAACAGTGGGGGCTGGTAGCCGAGTACGCATTGGAATGGAATAAGTCCAGTGGTGGGTTGACAGAGAGAGTTCTGGGCGTACTCGGCACAACCCAGAAACTGGTTCCAGGAGTCCTGGTGGCCGTGACAGAAGGTATGTAGGAAACGGCCAATCTCCTGAATCTTCCTCTCTGTCTGCCTGTTCGTCTGGGGATAGTAGCCAGAGGAGAGACTTATGTCCACAACTAGGAGTTTGAAGAATCCTTTCCACACTCTGGAAGTGAATTGTGGTCCACGATCAGATACAATATCTTCAGGTATCCATAGTATTGAACACATAGTTGAATAGGAGCTCAGCGGTTTCCATCGCTGTGGGTAGTCCAGGCAGGGGAATTAGTCGACAGGACTTGGAGAACTGATCCACTATTACCAGCACGCAGGTACATCCGTTGGAGACTGGAAGGTCTGTTATGAAGTCTACTCCTAGGTGTGACCATGGGCGAGTTGGAACGGGCAGAGGTTGGAGTTTCCTGGAGGGAAAATGGCGTGGACTCTTGGAGACGGCACATTCCCGGCACCCCTGTACGTACCACCTGATGTCAGATGTCATGTTGGGCCACCAGAAGCGCTGTTTCAAGAGGGATTCATTGACCCCTGGGTGGCTAGTGCCCAGTGAACAACCCGGCGGGCGTTGGCGGAGGCATTAGACTCGGAGTGTTTCTTCAGACCAGGTAATGGGATTGACAAAGAGTTTCTCAGGGATGATAGGCTCTGGATCATCGGTGCTTTCATCGGGACTATGAATGCGAGACAGAGCATCGGCTTTCACGTTCTTTGATCCAGGGCGGTAAGAGATGGTAAAGTTGAATCTTGTGAAGAACAGAGCCCATCTTGCTTGGCGGGGGTTCAATCTTTTAGCATCCCGTAAATACTCCAGATTTTCATAATCAGTCAGGACCATGAATGGATGTTTCGCTCCCTTGAGCCAATGCCTCCACTCTTCCAGGGCAAGCTTGATGGCGAGGAGCTCCTGGTTCCCGATGTCATAATTTACCTCCGCCGGGTTGAGTTTACGGGAGAAAAAGCACAAGGATGGAGTTTCTGGGGATTCCCCTGCTGCTGCGATAATACCGCTCCCACTCCGGTGGTTGAGGCATCAACCTCGATGACGAAAGGGAGGTCTGGATCAGGGTGAGCCAGGAGGGGAGCAGTTGTGAACGCCGTCTTGAGGGTTTCGAAGGCTTGAGTGGCGGCTGGAGTCCAGGACAGAGACTTGGGCTTGTTTCAGAGGAGGTTAGTGAGTGGACTGGTGATGGAGCTGTAACCTTGAATGAATCTACGTTAAAAGTTTGCAAAACCCAGGAACCTTTGTAATTCTTTCACAGATGTAGGAATGGGCCAGTCTTTCACAGCAGTAACCTTCCTCTCGTCCATGTGGATGCCACTGCGATCGATGTTATACCCCAAGAACTGCACTGAGGGCTGATGGAAAGTGCACTTTTCAGCCTTTAGAAACAGATGGTAGTCCCTCAGGGCATTGGAGGACCTCCGCAACGTGCTGACGATGTTCAGCCATGCTCCGGGAGTAGATCAAGATGTCATCTATGTAGACCAGAACTGACTTGTGCAGAAACTCCCGGAGCACCTCATGCATAAAATCTTGGAATACGGAGGGGGCGTTGACCAATCCATACAGCATGACGAGATATTCGTAGTGGCCAGTAGGGGTCACAAAGGCTGTCTTCCACTCATCCCCCTCACGTATTCTGATGAGGTTGTAAGCGCTGCGGAGGTCCAACTTGGTGAACACAGTGGCACCATGTAGGTGTTCCAGCGCTGATGGGATGAGAGGAAGGGGGTAATGGAACTTTATGGTGATCTAGTTCAGAGCTCTGTAATCGATGCAAGGCCGCAAGCCTCCGTCCTTCTTCGCCACGAAGAAAAAACTTGAAGCAGCAGGGGAAGTAGACGGTCGGATGTAGCCTTGTGTCAGAGCTTCGTTGATGTACTCCTCCATGGCTTTCTCCTCCGGGACGGATAGGGAATAGATTTTGCCTCTGGGCACTGGCTCACCTGGGACGAGGTCGATGGCGCAGTCCCATGGCTGATGAGGAAGCAGCTTGGAGGCTTGTTTCAGACAGAAGACATCACTGAAGTGGAAATAACAGGCAGGGATGTCAGTAGAACGTTTCTCGAGTGGACTTTCCACAGAAGTAGTACAGACATGGATTTCTTCGGAACTTGGAGGGACTTGGAACTGGAAACTCAGGAAAACAGTCGTAGAAACATTGGTTACCCCACTTCAGGATCTCTCCTGTCCGCCAGGAGATGGTGGGGTTGTGCTGCTCAAGCCAGGGGCTCCCTAGAATCACGTCAGCTGTTGAATCCTCCAGAACCAGCAGATGGATCTCCTCCATGTGGAGAATACCGACTTGGAGGCGAAGGGGTCCCACACTGTAACATACTTTCCATAGAGGTTTTCCAGTTACCGCGTGGATCTGGTAAATCTTCGGCGTAGCGTTGGTCTTAAGTTGGAGCTGGCGACAGAGGGCTCCGGAGATGAAGTTTCCAGCTGACCCAGAATCGAGGAGTGCATTAACTGGAAGACAGAAGTCAGCAGCAGTAAGGTTTACAACAATAGTGAGTGGTTTCATCTTATTCAACGTAGGCATGATGACACTCACCATAGGTCGCACTGGACGATAGGTCGCACTGGACGAGTGGGGCATTCAGAGATGTAATGCCCAGCACGGCCACAGTATAAGCAGAGATTTTGGGTCAGCCTCCTCTGACGCTCAGCAGAAAAAAGACAAGAGTTTTGTACTTACATGGATTCGTTGGCTGGTTCTGGGGAGCTGACGGATTCTGGCTGGCGGAGGATGGATGGAAACAATGGCTGGGCCTGGTGCTCTTCGAGGCACAGCTGCATACGAGTGGCGAATCTGATGGATAACTGGATGAATTTCTTGAGCCCAATGGAGTCCTTGTATGCAGCGACATGCAACCGCACACATGGATCGAGGCCTTGGCGATAGGTGGTGATAAGAGCTTGTTCATTCCAACCACTTGCAGCAGCTGGGGTTCGAAACTGGAGAGCATAATCAGACACAGACATTAAACCTTGTTTCAACTTGCATAATCTCTCACTGATAGATGAATCCCAAGCGGGTTTTCCAAAAACTTCCTTGAAGTGGGAAATGAAGCTCGACAAGGACTGTACAACGGGATTATTCAGTGTCCAGAGAGGTTCAACCCAACGAAGAGCTTTTCCGTTGAGTTGAGAGATTATGAAGGCCACCTTCGATTTGTCATCAGGATACCAGTGTGGTTACATGTCCAGGACCAGCGAACACTGCAGGAGAAATCCGTTGCAGTCCTCCGCCAGACCAGTGAAGGGCACCGGTTTGGCCATGGGACTGGCAACCGCAGATGGCGAAGGAGATGCAGTGGTGAATGCGGAAGTTCTCACTGGTGATGTTTGCGTGGAGGTGCTGGTGAACGTGTGTCGAAGTGCAGTAACCAGGTCTTGAAATGGATCCGGATTGCTCATCTTGATTGTTCTGACGGTGTTGGTCCGGTCTTCTGTTACACACAGAAGGGGTCGGAGACACAGGTAATGTTAATACTGAGTTTACTGAATAACCAAGAGAGTGAAGGCAGAGTGCAGGTGAGTGGAAGCAGGTTAAGTCGATGACTGAAGGTGATACTGGATCTGATACTTGTCTTTGTCTTTCCCAGGGAACATGAATGCAGGCAGGCGTGGAGCAGATGAAACACACTGAACTCACAGAAGACGTGAAGACACGCTGGAGACAGGTAAGTAGTCATTAGAGGAGTCCTGAAGGTAAGCATAGCAGGTAAGTATGCATTAACGAGACCGGACAGTGACTGTGAGTTCTGGAGTGTGTTTTATAATGCTGTGATGATTGGTGATGGTGAGTGGCAGGTGTGGCTTGTTAATACTCAGGAGAAGGAGTGCATTGTGATTGGGTGAGTGTAGAGCCTGGCATGTCTGTGACACTAATTACAGACAAGGTGTTTTTAAACTGTCTCAATAGCTTCGTTTTTATTGCAATCAATAAAATTGGTTTATTGGCAAATTAGGTAAAAACCAGGTAAAAAGGTAAAAACGTGAATTTTATTGATTTATTAAGTATTTTTAAGACAATGGGTATCTATCACTATCGGGGTACACATTTTAAAATTTTTATCAACATATCTAGCCTACACTACATAATTAACATTTTCTGTTCTCCCTGCAGATCCTGTCAAACTTCACCTTTAACCTATAGATACACCAGATTTTCAAAAACCAAAGGCACTTTTAAGAGCCAACCTCTATCTATCTCTTCATCATTTTCTATCTGTCTATCTCTCACAACCTCTCTGTCCATCTATATTTCTATCCATCTCTTCAATCTATATAAAATCTATACTGTTATCTACCTCAATTTCTCTATTTTTCAATCTTTCTTTCTGTCTTTATCTACTTGTCTGTCTTATCTGTCCTTGTCAGTCTGTCTGTATCTGTCCGTGTTGCAATGGCCACCAGACATATCCTTGACTCACAGGACCCCCATTACCAAGAGGGGAGACGCATGGCTCTGAAACATGACCACATTCTAGCTGAAGCCAGGGTTAGAGTTTTTATATACCTCAATCATTTTATACTTGAACATACAGATGGGGGACAAATTGAAGTAAAAACATAATGAATGTGGACGGATGAGCGTATTAGATTTCAGACAGGTTTATTGCATGATGCAATTAAGCAATTAACATCCTATCATACTCTGTGGCATATGTAAATGAGGGAATATATTTTGGAAGAATGGAGCTCCATCCCCCTGAGTTACAGAGACTTCTATGCCAAGGCTCATTTAAGCCGTTAACACCTTACTAACACACAAGAGGTATTTGGTAAATAACAGTGTCTAAAAAAGTATTTCATAAATTGTGATTTTTTTTTTTTTTATCATCAAATAACTCAGCACTATTGAGGAGTTAATCAAATTAGCATTGGTATGCATTGTAAAGTTCAGACTCTAAGCTTTCACACCTATTTAGTTTTTATCAAGGCAGGAGTTTTGAAAACTATGTTTTTTTGTTTGTTTTGTTTTTGTAGCTAGGTGGCGGCCGCGGGCGGTACACTCCAGTTTAGCAGGACTACTCAGCATTCATTAAGAGTTGATCAAAATGGTTAGATGCATTAAAAAGCTGCATTTCTAAACTTTAAAATGATACTATTTTGTGTTATTCCTGTCAGTGGTTGCTTAGTTCTTGCTGGCTGTACACTTTGGGTTTAAGGGGTTAAACTAAAAATATGGAAGTAGCCTGCCATGAGCCAGGTTTGATTGCTCTTGCTTTTGGGTGTCTTTTCCCTTCTCTTTTGCTCACCTTTCATTTGTTTCAGCTGTTTCCCATTACTGCTGGCGTTTACGCTCATGCACAGGCACCTGTTCTGTGTCTTCGCGCTGATTGCGCTGCCTACTTCTCCCTACTCTTTGTTCTTGTCTGTGTCCGGGAATTGTTTTGATGTGTGTCAAGCTCTCTTCCTCTATACTTGATGCTATTTGTGTGTGTGTTTGCAGCTATTCATCTGAGTCTAAGTCTCAGTCCAGAGCCCGTCTGTGTTCCTGCCATCCTGTTCAGCCGTGCAGCGTACCTGTCTTATGGCTTGGTCATTTCCACCTGCCTGCCTGAGCCTTCACCATCTGCCTATGCTTCACTTCTGTTGGACTACACTACAGTCGAGGATCTGTGACTCGGGAAGCTGCAGTATTATCTTTTACTCTCCAGCTGCAGCGCGTCTTCTATATCGCGCCTGGCAGTCTGTTTTTGTTTATTATTGGGACTAAATAAACTGTTGCAAACTACCTTCGCCTCTGGGTCTCTGACGATCTCCTGACAGAATTCCCGGACCAAATGGACCCGGCGAAGGAAGCACCGATTCGCTCAGCTGTTGAGATGCAGGGGGCCATGCTCGGGCGTCATGAGGAGGAGCTCTCCAGGGCAAGACATGCGGTTGAGAATCTCGCTGGACAAGTTACGGACTTATCTCACCGTTTTCAATACCTCCGTCACAAGCTCTCCGACTCTCCGCCTCCCAGCCAAGCCCCAGAG
Organism: Culter alburnus; assembly: GCA_028476615.1. NCBI lineage: Eukaryota > Metazoa > Chordata > Actinopteri > Cypriniformes > Xenocyprididae > Culter > Culter alburnus. The sequence goes on from JAOTNS010000763.1 coordinate 278,858, forward strand.
CCGAGAGTGAACAACCCTCCACGATACGCCGGTGAGCCCACTGAATGCAAGGCCTTCCTGACTCAATGCAAGGTTGTTTTTTTCTCTCCAACCCACTACTTATGCGACCGACCATGCAAGGGTTGCATTTGTTATTTCTCTGCTAACAGGTAGAGCGCGTGACTGGGCCACAGCGGTCTGGGAGGCGGAGGAGGTATGCTGCCAGTCCTTCGCTTCGTTCCGGGACGAGATGATAAAGGTATTTGATCGCTCCGTAAACGGACATGAAGCATCCCGCCAGCTTGCTGTGTTACGTCAAGGAAGGCGGTCAGTTTCGGATTTCTCTATTGAGTTTCGCACCCTCTCAGCCTCATGTGAGTGGAATGAGCCCGCCTTGACGGGAACTGTGTCCTGAAATTAAAGATGAAATCTATGCGCGTGAAGTCCCCGCTGCCTTCGATCAGCTGGTGGAATTGGCTATCCGTCTGGAGAAGCGTGCTGACTGTTTCGTTTGAAGCTGCCCAGTTTCCTGAGCCTATGCAGACAGCTGGCATTCGTATTTCACCTGCTGAACGTCAGCGTCGTATTCTCCATCATCTCTGCATGTATTGCGGGTGTTCTGGACATCTGGTGGCTGTTTGCCCGCTAAAAGGGAATGACATAATGGTCAAGAATCGCTACCCTTTGCCCCTTATGTCGGGTTCTTCCGTTCGGCCTGGACAAAGCACCGGCCGTTTTCCAAGCCCTGGTCAATGATATTCTAAGAGACATGCTAAACATCTTCGTCTTCGTATATTTGGACGATATTCTAATTTTTCCCCCTCGTTAGCGGTGCATGTTCGGCATGTTCGTTGTGTCTTGCAGCGTCTGTTGGAAAATAAGCTTTTTGTAAAGGCGGAGAAATGTGTTTTTTACACTCAATCTGTGTCCTTTCTGGGCTCGATCATTTCTGCCAGGCATCAGCATGGATCCAGCTAAGGTACGCGCCGTGGTAGAATGGCCCATCCCAGAATCTCATATTGCTCTCCAGCGTTTTCTGGGATTCGCTAATTTCTATCGCCTCTTTATTGCGAACTTTAGTCACATCGCCCCGCCTTTAACTGCACTCACCTCGCCTAAGAGACGTTTTGAATGGACCGAGGAAGCTTAGCATGCTTTTGACAAACTGAAGGAGCTGTTCACTTTAGCACCTATTCTCATCACGCCTGATCAAACGAGACAATTCATTGTCGAGGTCGACGCCTCTGATATCGCTGTGGGTGCTGTGCTTTCTCAGCGATCCCCTACTGATTCCATCCTTGCGCATTCTCACACCGTCTCTCATCCTCCGAACGTAATTACGACTTCGGTAACCGCGAGCTCCTTGCCATTCGTTTAGCTTTAGGCGAGTGGCGTCACTGGTTGGAGGGTTCCTCTGTTCCGTTCATTGTTTGGAGGGATCATTGAAACCTCAAATATATCTGGTTGGCAAAGCGGCTAAATGCACGTCAGGCTCGTTGGGCGCTCTTTTTCGGACGTTTTGACTTTACTATTTCCTATCGACCCGGCTCTAAGAACACTAAGCCTGACGCACTATCACGGCAATACGGTTCCGCTGGGGACGCCTCCTCCACTGAACTCATCCTCCCGCAGGGTTGCGTGGTGGCAGGTGTATCTTGGGGAATTGAGAAACAGGTCAAAGCCACCCTTACTGGTGTTTCTGTTCCCAGACGATGTCCTCCTAATCAGCTGTTTGCTCCTCCGTCTGTGCGGCCTGCCGTTCTTCGCTGGGATCATTCCTCTAAACTCGCTGTCCATCCTGGGGTTAGAGGAACCCTCGCATCTATTGGTCAACGGTTTTGGTGGCCTTCTAAGACGTGCGACGTGCGGCGATTTGTTTCTTCTTGTCCTGAATGTGCGCAGACCAAGTCCAGTAATTCTCCGCCCGTGGGGCTCTTGAGGCCCCTTCCTATTCTGTCATACTATCATAACTTACAGATATGTTCCAAATTCTGACTATGTGAATATTTATGTAGTACACTGGTAGTCTACATAGGAATGTACTTCAGATCTACTTAACCCTCAGGGGTCTGAGGATTTTTGGGGCCCTGGAGAAGTTTTGACATGCCCTGACATTTGTGCTTTTTTCAGTTCGTCATAAACATATAAATGACAAAAGTGTCATTACACTGTATTCAGCAAAAACTAGGCTACAATAATATGTGAGGAACATGTATGTACATGTTTGTGTTTTTGAAGGAATAACGTTTATGCGTGGTTATTGAAAAAACAAAAAACTTAAGTTACTGAAATAAGGCCAAAAAATATATATCACAACTGTGTTCATAAGGATTCTGGGTATTGGAGGTTGTAGACTAGAGTTTTTGCTTCAGAATGAAGTAAAATTTATCCTCCTACTCTTCATATAAAACAATAGAGAGATTTAAATTTTCTAAGACACTTTTGGTCAAGAACACAGTATGCATGGAGGCGTGAATCATCATGTATAATGGGTGATTCTCACCTGAGAAGACAAAGAATTGAATAATAATGACCTGAAATGACTTGCATTTAATGAGGCCTTTCAGTCAGGTAGGCTGTGAAAAAACCCTCTGTGATCATGCTGATAAAAGGATTAAAGTCCACTCAGGACAAAAAAAACCATGATTTTTGTGATCTCAAGCATGCATGCACGTATTATTGCACATGATATGAAGAAAATTTTGTATAGGCCTATGTAAATTACACTACCAGTCAAAAGATTGAAACATTGCCATTATAATGTTTTTAAAAGAAGTCTCAAGTCTCTAACCAAATAATGGTTTTCTATTTTAATATACTTTAAATATAATGTATTTCTGTGATGCAAAGCGTCTGAACATTTCCTACCTCTAGGGCATTTCATATAGGCTACTAATTGTTATATTATAAAGCCTAAATGTTGATGTGCAGTTGACAAACATACATCATTAAAAAGATCTAAGACTCAAGCTTCACATTTTGACTCTTAAAATCTTATATTGACCATAATTTCTTAATATGCTTAAAAGCATACGCATTTGGAGAAATATTGATGGATTCTCATATGTTTATATCAATTTTCTATACAGAGGAGTAATATTTATATTCTACATTTATTGTCATCATTATGAGCGCTGGATGCTGTCAAATAAGTCTCTCTTACAACGGCTTTGTTGCTAAGAACTTATTTATTTAACGAGTACCACAGACACCCACTCCACTTCTTTATCTCAGGCCACTAGTCTCCTAGTCCCTCCCCCGGACTTCTTCCTCATAGGTTGTCATACAACATACGTCATTATTCACTCTCTATGACACCTCCCCCTTTAACTTTTTCTAAGGAAAAGCATTATTATAACCCTGCTTCTTTATTTACCAACTAGCATTTGCCCGCTATTCCTTTTAACTATAATGAACATTTTAAACATTTCACATTTTTCTTTTATCAAATAAGCATTCAACATCACATTCACTTAAGATGCATAACTCACATCTACTACACCTAAACGTGCATTAGAATTTACTTAACTACAAATTTAGTTTAACAGTAGGCTTTATCACTCTGCCGGACCTGGTCACAGTCACTCCTTGCATTTCACACGGTGTCTGCGACTCTGACTGCTCCGCGTTGGTGGTGATCCGCTTTTCAAGCTCCTGCGGACTCTTCACTGTTGTTTCACAGTTATTATCAGCCTTTAGACATTCCGCAGGCACTGTCTGTAGATGTCTACGATTTCGCCTCATCTCTCACCTTCCCCTTTCGGAGCCTGCACCACAAATGAGCGCGGCGCACTCTCTTGCGTTCTGACCTGCACTGGACCTTTCCACGTCTTTTCCCCGTCCAGTTTCACCAGCACTGCATCACCTGGCTTCAACACAGGTAAGTCACGCACCCCATGTCTCCGATTAAAGTAGAAGGCTTGTTGTGTTTTAGCTAAAGCGTCTCTTTCTCTCACCAACATTCTACTAGGCCACTTTGGCTGCAGGTTTTTCTTCAATGTAGGCAGTGTTGTACGAATTTTCCTGCCCATCAACAATTCGGCAGGGCTAACCCCTGTAGATGAATGTGGTGTTGCTCGGTAACACATTAAAGCAAGGTGGGGGTCATCCTGTCTAAGGATGCGTTTGGCTACTTGGACCGCGCGTTCGGCATGCCCATTTGCTTGCGGGTTATGTGGGCTCGATGTGACGTGTTCAAAGTCATATTTCCTCTTAAAAACAGTCCATTCTTCACTAGTAAATTGCGGACCGTTATCGCTCATAATCTGCTCCGGTATTCCAAACCTCGCAAATGTAGCTTGCAATCTGTTTATCACCTGCGCTGTCGTTATCTTTGGCAGATGAAGGATCTCTATGAAGCGCGAGTAGTAATCCGAAACAATCAGATACATCTGGCCCTTGTTTTCGCAAATGTCTATAGCCAGGCGCTGCCATGGCCTGTCAGGTAGCGGGGTTGATTTGAGTGGCTCTTTCCTTTGCGTTTTCCTGTTTTCACGACAGAACATACACAAATCAATTTTGTTATTTATATCCGATGATATACCAGGCCACCATACGGATGAGTTTGCCCGTTCTCTGCATTTTGTCAACCCTAGATGGCCTTCGTGGATGCGCTCGAGGATGTCCTGTCTCAGTTCACTTGGAATACAAATGCGTCTGCCCAGAATTATCAGTCCTTCACTTACTGACAGCGCATCTTTCACTGAAAAGAAGTCTCTAATACCTTCAGGTACGTTTCTCACGTGCTCTGGCCAGCCGTGCTTTATGAACTTACTTACTAGTTGTAACTGTTCATCCCTTTCAGTCGCTGCTACGATCAAGCTCAACTTTGACTGTGACACGGGCAAGCCGGCTATAACTGCGTCAACGTAACAGGCTATCTCTTTCGCTGTAGGTCTACTGCTCGTTGCATCATCGCTTATTGGACTTCTCGACAATGTATCGGCTACTACCAATGTCTTCCCTGGCGCGTATTCTGCCGTCACTGCAAATCGCATCAGTCTCATTAAAAGTCTTTGACAGCGTATTGGTACCGTGTCCAAGTCTTTTTTATTAATCAATGGTACGAGGGGTTTGTGGTCTGTAATAAGGCGAAATCTGTCCAGGCCTATGAGATACTTCTCGAATCTCTCGCACGCCCAGACCCCAGCCAAGCACTCCTTTTCTATCTGCGCGTACCTGGTTTCTGCCTCATTTAACCTCCTCGAACAGTATGCTACCGGCTTCCAGCTGTCTCCATGCAGCTGTAGTAGGACTCCTCCAAGCCCGTAGCTACTCGCGTCTGCTGACACCGCTGTGGGTTTCCCTGAATCGTAGTACGCGAGAACAGGTGCTGTCATTAGAGTTTCTTTAAGCTTTTGAAATGCGCTTTCTTGGGGCTGGTCCCATGTCCATGTTACAGTCCCTTTTAACAAATCAAACAGCGGCCCGCCCACTGTCGCCAAATCTTGAATGTAACGTCCCATATAGTTTATCATCCCCAAGACCCCGTTTCAGTTCACTCACATTTCGTGGGGCTTGCAGCTCCGAGATAGCCCTTACTTTCCCCGGGTCAGGCCTGACTCCTCTCTCGTCTATAACATGTCCCAGGAAATAAAGCTCCTTCTGCCTGAAGGTACATTTCTCTTTGTTGAGCTTGAGCCCTGCGCGCTCGATCCTCTCCAGAACGCGCCTCAGATGCTCGTCGTGCTGTTCCTGGGTTTCGCCGTGAACGATTAAATCGTCCATGTAGACCGCAACTCCCTCTAAACCCCCCCTAAGAGTTCGTTCATTTTGCGCTGAAATATTTCTGGCGCTATGCTAATACCAAAGGGTAAGCGCTTGAAACAGTATCTGGCAAACGGCGTTATGAATGTAGTGAGCAGACTGCTCTCACTATGTAGGGGTATCTGCCAAAAGCCGCTTGCGGCGTCCAACGAAGAGAATATTTTGGACCCTGCAAGTTTGGCAAGAATTTCATCAGTCGTGGGTAGGATGAATCGTTCCCTTTTTACATTTTCGTTCAACTTTTTCAAGTCTACGCAGATGCGCACTTTCCCGTTAGGTTTCATCACTGGTACCATCGGCGCGCACCAGTCCGTGGGTTGCGTTATCTTTTCAATAACTCCGTTCTCCTCCATTCGTTGGAGTTCAGCCTTAACTTTGGGAAGTAACGGTAACGGCACTCTTCTCGCTGTGTGGACTGCGTATGGCTCTACGTTCTCTTTTAGATTTATTTTGACAGGTTCGGTTTTCATTGTGCCCTGTTCACCGAATGCTGCGCTGACTTGCTCGATTCTTTTAACTAAGCCCATTTCTACTGCTTGTTGTCTGCTAAGCAGATTGTTCACGGTGTCACCCTCCATGACGTGAATTGCGAACTTGAACTTTTTATCTTTATACTCCGTGATTGTTTCAAATTGTCCCAAACAATTTATCCTTCCACCTGGGCTATCATATCTCGCATGTGTCTGACTCAGCTTCACTTTATTTCCAAGCGAGTTAAAAGTCTCTTCATTCATAACAGTCACGTCAGCTCCGGTATCAATTTTAAATTCTACTTGCGAGCCTTGCACGTTCAATTTCACGAACCAGTTCTCTGTGACGTCATTCCCTATTTTGTTTACCGTTCCTAGGTAATATGAATCGTCATCACTTGCCTGTGTTTGTGTTTCTCTTATTAACGTTACCTCATTAACTGTCCTTGAGTAACACATACGCTCCCAGTGTCCTTTCTTTTTACACTTTCGACACTCACTTTCTGTTGCGGGACATTTTTCCTTATTGTGATGTTTCGTTTTTCCACACTTTCCGCATCGGCCGCCACCGGTCGTTCTTTCATTTTTCCCTTTTGCTGGCTTCTTTTCATCCCATCTTCCTTTTCTTTCAGGTCGTCTGTATGTAACCTCCTGAACAGTGCTCGGTGCACCCTCCTCCTGTTGGCTCACTTGCTGGGCGATATCCTCCGCCTGCCTCACCATCAGCACCGCCGTGTCTAAGGTAAGGTCTGTCATCAGCTGCAACTTTCTTGAAAGCTCTTTATCTTTGATGCCCACCACAAGTTTATCTCTGATGTTCTCTGTTTTCTGGGCACCGAAGTCACAGCTCTCTGCCAATTCGTATAGTGCACGTATGAACATCTCTGCTTTTCCCCTGGCCTTTGAATGCGTTGGTAAAAGCACGCCCTCTCATGGATGATGTTCTTTTTCGGGATGAAATAGTCATTAAACTTGTTCAGCACGACGTCGAATTCGTTTTTCTCGTCTCTCTCAAACGTAAACGAGCTGAATATGTTCTCTGCCTCTGGTCCCATGGCGTATATGAGGGTACTCACTTGTACCTCTCCATCCTCCTCCTTTAGCTTCGAGGCTATCCTGTACCTCGTGAAGCGTTGTCGCCATGCGGCCCACTCTTGAGGTCTATCAAAGATGAAGTTCGTGGGTGGAGCGAATTTCGCCATTTCTACTGCTCCACGACTTCTGACACCATGTCAAATAAGTCTCTCTTACAACGGCTTTGTTGCTAAGAACTTATTTATTTAACGAGTACCACAGACACCCACTCCACTTCTTTATCTCAGGCCACTAGTCTCCTAGTCCCTCCCCCGGACTTCTTCCTCATAGGTTGTCATACAACATACGTCATTATTCACTCTCTATGACAGATGCTGTGTTTTTAATTCATACTTCAGCCGGAGGGCGCTCTGCCCCTTTTGTCCACAAATGCCTCAGTAAAAGAAGAGGCATATCATGTGACAATCAAGGAACTAACAGAGGCAAGAGATCGCTAAATATGGCTATTCAAAACACTTTTGAAGACAATAAATACACGATTGAGATGACGAATGCATGTATTGACTGAATTTGCCTCTGAATAGCGCTGGCTCCGTGGGCGTGGCCGCATTAGCGGATAATGAGCTGAATCACAGACTTCTGACATGGCTCTCTTTTCATACAGATTACATAAACACAGAAGGTTTGTTTTCGATTTGACTTATATGTTGTAAAACCTGACATCTTAACGTTTTTTTAGACATAAGTGTAATTTTTTTGTCATTAGTATTCACTAAGTTACAGTTCATTTTCTAATAACTATCAGATTGGACTTCGTTCAGAGGGAGACGAGAGATCACGCATCATGTTAGTTTTCTTTATTTTACAAAAAGCACAACATTTTGTTTTTACTCTGAGTGTACACAAATGAAAGAAGATATTCCACAGATTAAAATGGTGTATAATCTTAATTGTATGTGCAACATTGACAGAGTATTTTGAGTCTCTTTCACACAGATAAGAGAAAAACTACGGTGGTATTGCAGGCGATACCCTCAGACCTCAGAGTGTTAAAGTACAGTTAAGGGTATATTCCAAGCATAAAATTAATACCTAAATAGGAACATAGTAGTATAATTAAAGTGTGAAAATAATATGAGTAAGCCAAGTATAATGTTAAAGAAATGCCATGAAATCAAAATAAAAAAAAAAAAAAAAAAAAATTTTTTTGGCTTTCAGTATGATAACTTTAGCTTTATGTTTATCTATAAGCTAGTGTGCTCCAAAAAAAAAAAGAAAAAAAAAAAAAAAAAATTCACATTTAGAAGATACAAGAGTAAAAGAGCCGCACAAGGCAGAATTTGGCTCAAAATCTGACGAAAAATTGCAGTGTATGCCCAGCTTAAGACATTTTGTTCAAGGCACACTGCAAAATCTGTGTTGCAGAAAATTAAGTGATGATTGACCGTTAATGATGAACACCTGCTGTTAACAAGCAGAATCACTTAAGGAAAGAGGAACTGAAAAAAAACAAAATGTTAAATGCAGCTCACAGTCACCATAGTGTCACGGATTGATGTCTCCAGTGGCCTGTTGCACAAAGCCGGTTTCAGTTTCTACCCAGGTAAGGTCAAGATTAGTTTGAGCAAACTCTGGTTCTTACGGGTTCATGAAGGTGGATTGGTTTTTAGTGGGTTTCATTGCTATGCAATCACTTATGCTACACGGCTAACCTGTTCCGGAGCAGGTTTTATTCTGGCTTAGAGTTAACAGACCAAAACTGACCAATCAGCTGTGAGTAAAGTGAGATGTATCTAATGCAATAAAGCCACTCCTCCTGTATCTCTCACTCCAAGTAGAGTGGTGCAGGTATGACATCACTTTGCCAAAATGCGGAAGCGAGTTAGCATTTTAGCACTTCCGGTTCCATCGCCCCGAAGTCAATGAGTTTTTTAAATGGGATTTTGGTTAAATGGCTGAAATGAGGTTTGTGGTGAATGCAAGCTTAAGACAGTTTCACGTTTTATTCTACGACATAAAATGCATCAGTATTACCCCACTTGTGATTTTTTAGGCTGTTATCTGTCTTGAAAAAGGCGGTTGCTAACAAGTGGCTTAATGGGACTACACAGGCAGTCTGGGACATTAAATGTCATCACGCTGAAAAGGTAAGCTCAGTCTGCTTTTACAGCCTCATTATGCTCACAATTGTACTCGTATAAACTATTCTAACTCAAACGTGCTGGGAAAATGTTTTTAGATAAAAACCGAAAGAGTTGTCGGAAGCTTAGTGATGGTGACGTTGAAGTGTAGTTCGCTTATAGCCTACCTTTAGCTTTTTACTTCTGGCAACTGCATTTAGGCTTCAAACTTCATAAAAGTTATGTTCATCTGCGAAAATTATCTTGATGGACAAAACATGTAAGTATCATAAACCTTTGTTGATCACAGAGCTTGTTTTTTGCGATAATACAAAAGCCTATGGAAAATCCCATTGGGTTTTTGTCGAGGGAACCAGTGTGATGCTAACCTCCGATTGGCCTACAAAGTGACGTCATACCTGCACCACTCTATAAAATCAGTTTAGAGTGAAACATTTTAGAGACAAAATTGCTCGTCTTTTGCTGCTAATTATGTATTATTATTCTGTCTTTACTAGTGTGTGTGAACTAGCTTTACAGATAGCTAACAGTCTCCAATAAAGAACCAGGAAGCATCTTGCTCGTTTAATGTGTTTTACTGGAAAGACTGTGTAATATGCATTATTTTTGTTTCTGTATGTTGCAGTTTTAATCTCAATAGGGTGAATAGACAATGCAAAAAGTAGCTTAGAATAAACTAAAACCCTCAAAAACTATCTCATTAGCAAGCGATTAGCACGATGCTAACATACATGGAAAATGCCATAGGGAAGCTAACAGTACTAGCGCCACATTTTCTTACAAATTACAAATAGAAAATATGGTAAAATGACTAAATTTGGCATCTAATGGAAGCAAAGATCACTATCAAACAAATACTTACAGACAGATATTTTTAGGGACCAAAATAGCGATTTACAGACTTAAACACTCTGGAGTCTGACTTGCTGTAGGAAGGTTAGGAGAATAACTGAACTACGGTAGCTTCTTCTTCTTCTTCTCTTTGGTTTTTACGGCAGCTGGCATCCAGTTTGTTGCATTACTGCCACCTACTGTACTAAATTCTCTTTATACTATATTCTCTTCTCCAATCCAGTTTCTTTTAAAAAATCTAATAAATATTTCCTGCCTTTTTGTTTCTCTGCACACTCTAAAATACCTTTAACACTTGCTCCTACACCTCCTAAACTCTGTAGCTGAGTCATCATTTCTTGCCTCTCTTGATTAAACCTTCCACAAGATATTAAAACATGCTCAATTGTCTCATACTCCTGACAATGTGTGCACATTCCTGTTGGGTGTTTTCCCATAATATGTAAAGTACCATTAAGATTGCTATGCCCCATTCTTATTCTACTTAAAATGACTTGCTCTTTCCTACTCATACCATTATCTTTTGACACACCAACTCTATTTTGTATTGAATATAAATGTCTCCCTTTTGTTTCATTCTGCCACTGTTGCTGCCACTTGTTCATTATTTCTTTCCACACTATGCTCTTTCCCTCTGACTTAGATAACCTAATATTGATTTCAATATTTTCCTTTTTAGTTGCCATTTTTGCCAACTTATCTGCCCTTTCATTACCCACAATACCTGAATGAGCCGGAACCCACATAAAAACAATACGCTTCCCCTGCCTAACTGCTGTTGTAAAAATAAATAAAATATCATAGATCAATCCTTTATGGTTTCTAGCTGCACCTGATTTAATGCTCGAAAGAGCGGATACAGAGTCACTACACACTAAAAACTTGTTGGCGCCACTTTCTACAATCCATTCTATTGCTACTAAAATAGCAACTAATTCTACAGCATATACACTTAAAAAATCAGACGTTCTTTTACTAAAATCCACTTTACACTTTGGTACACTAATTCCTAAACCAGTGGTATTTGCTTCTTTAGATCCATCTGTAAAGATCTGAATACAGTTCTTATATTTATACTCTACATATCTATGGTATTCTTCTACTATATCCGATGTCCTATCACATTGCTTAGCCTTTAATAGCTCTAAATCTACCTCTGCACACTCTAAAACCCATACTGGTTTAATTGGCCATATTACAGTTTCCTCAAATTCTCTATTGTATATTCCTACATCTTTTGCTATTTGGTGTCCTGTCCAACCAAAGCTTTCTGTATACACTTTCTCCTTCTCCCAACTTAACTGCAAGACCTTTTTCACTGGATGATATTCCCCATGCCCTCTAATATTAATCCAATAATTGGCTGCTAACTGTAGTCTTCGTAGCCCCAAGGGCATTTCCCCAGCTTCCACCTGCATTGCACATACTGGTGTTGTTTTTACTGCCCCTAAACAAATTCTTAAAGCTCTAGCTTGCACTACATCTAATTTTGCTAACATAGACTTTGATGCTGATCTATATACAGCACAGCCATAATCCATCCTTGATCTTATCATTGCTATATAAATATATTTCAAAGCTGTGAAATTAGCTCCCCATTTTAAACCTGAAAGACATCTCATAACATTTATTACTTTCCTGCACATATCAACTGTATACAATACATGTTGTTTCCACGTTAATTTTTTGTCAAAATAAACTCCTAGGACTCCCGAAAGCACTCAACATTTTCTAAACAATTTCCATACAACTTCAGCTGATTCCCTCCAACCTTTTTCTTTGTAAAAAACATAACTTTAGTCTTATCGATTGAAAATTTAAAACCCCATTTTACACCCCAACTTTCCACTTGATTTATTCCCTCTTGCACTTTCCTCACTAAATACTCAATATTTCTTCCTCTTTTCCATAATGCACCATCATCGGCAAACAATGACCTACCCATATCTGTTGGTATATTTGAAAAAATGTCATTAATCATAATGGAAAACAGCGTAGGACTCAGAACACTTCCTTGAGGTGTTCCATTCTCTACTACATACTGTTTAGATACCTCTACACCCATCTTCACTTGAATCATTCTTCTATCAAGGAAATCCATAATCCAGTTAAACGTTTTCCCTCCAATACCCATTAGATGCATTTTAATTAAAAGCCCCTCTTTCCACAGCATGTCATATGCCTTTTCAACATCAAAGAATACTGCTACCACTGTTTCTTTATTTATTTGGGCTTTCCTCACTTCATCCTCTAGACATATTATTGGGTCCATCGTACCTCTTCCTTTTCTAAATCCACTTTGATTTGCAGTTATAATATTTCTACTTTCCAAGAAGTGCATTAACCTCTCGTTATCATACGCTCCATTATTTTACAAACATGTGATGTCAAAGCTATAGGTCTATAATTTCCTGGTCTACTATCATCCTTTCCTGGCTTTTTTATTGGTATAATTGTTGCCTCTTTCCAGCTTCCTGGTATACTGCCTTCTTCCCATACTTTATTATATAGTATTAATAATTTCTCAAGACTTTCTTCACTTAAGTGATTTATCATGCAATAGCATACTTCATCTTTACCAGGAGCTGTGTTTCTAGCTTTCTCCAGAGCTCTCTTTAACTCTCCCATGCTAAACGGAGCATCCATCACTTCATCATAATTATTTTTCCTACATAACACACTCGTATTTTCCAATTTTGTTTTTTCCCTACCTTTCCTTCCTTCTTCAGACAAATTATTAGAGCTATTTATCTTTGCAAAAGCTCTTGCCAATAACTCCACTTTCTCTTTATTTGTTACCGCTGTCTCATTTCCCTCAATCAACACTGGATAATTCCATTCTTTCCTATCTCCTCCCATTCTTTTTATCATCTTCCATACTTCTCCTATCTGCGTTTCATTGCCAATTGTATTGCAATACTCCTCCCAATATTCTCTTTTTGCCCTTCTTATTATCCGCCTCACAACTGCTTGCGCTTTCTTATACCTAATTAGATACTCAAAATTATGAAATCTTTTTAATAATTTAAATGCCCTATTCCTGTTCCTTACTGCTTCCTTGCATCTATCATCCCACCAAGGCATTACTTTCCTCTTTCCATTTTCACTACTCCTAGGGATAGATTCAATTGCAGCCAATTTTATCCCCTGTTTAATTTTCTCATCTAATTTTATTATATCATCTTCACTATCTATCTGACTAAAGTATACACTACTTATTTCCTGAAATTTCTTCCAATCTGCCTTTTCAAACTTCCATTTTGCACTCATTTTGACTTTTTCCAGTTGAACTTCCATATTTATCTTGCACCAGATTGGATAATGATCACTTCCAACAGTTCCTTCTTGATGTACTGTCCAGTTACATTTTATTGCCATATTACTTGACACTAATGTGAGGTCAAGGACTGATTCTTTCCCCGTCCGAACATCCACTCTTGTACCTCTGCCATCATTTAGACATACTAGATTCATCTCATCTAATAACTCCTCTATAATCTGACCATTATTATCTGTTCTTTCACTACCCCATAACGTATTGTGCCCATTAAAATCACCACACCATACAACATTACCCTTATTCTGACTTACTATTTCCTCTAGATTTTTAAGGTCTAACCTCTCGCATGGATTATAAAAATTAACAATTACTACTACTTTTTCCTTTATCCACACTTTGACTACAACATACTCCTGTTCTCCTCCAACCTCTATTATTCTATATGATATTCCCTGTTTTATAAAGGTAACACATCCTCCTCCACCACCCTCTCCCCTATCCCGCCTCACTGCAACATAACCATACAATATAAAATCTAATCTTGGCTTTAGCCAGGTCTCCTGAACACATATTATATCTGGTCTTCCTTTCTACTTAGTAAACTTTTAAAATCCTGTCCATTTGCAATCAAGCTTCTCGCATTCCACTGTAGTATTAACACAATTAACAGCCACCACATATCGTCTCTTGACTGGCCTGCATTCTCAATTCCTCATTTACCTCCTCCCATTTTAACCCTATCATATTCAAATGATGCTCAGCTGCTTTAACAATAATCTGAATCCTCTCTGTTTTTGTTTTGATTTCAAATGTTGCATTTATCACCCCTGCTATGAACGTCACTAATTTCTTCTTTTCCATCCATGTCTTCTTATCTTGATTTTCTTTCATCACTGCTTGCTCTCTGATACTTCCCCCTGTTCTTTGCTTTTCCTGTCCTGCCAGCTTTACAGCATCAGCATATGATACTTTTTCTCTTACTTTAATTTGATGCACCTCCACTTCTTTTTTATATACTTCACATCCCCAGTATGCAACACTATGGCTTCCTCCACAACTGCAACATTTTGGTCTTACTCCCTCTCCACACTTTCCATAATCATGGTCCCCCCCGCATCTAGCACACTTCCTTTTTCCCTTACATACTTTTGCTACATGTCCAAATTCTTGGCAATTATAGCATCTTGTGGGCTTTAGATAGTATTCCCTTACACTGTATTTTAGAAAACCAAAATACACCTCTTTTGGAAGCACTTTTTCCTCAAATTCAATAAGGATATTCTCAGTTTCTTTTTTCTCTACACCTCTAACCATTCTTTTTGCGCTCCTCACCCTGTTATTTGTTGCTATCACATGCTCTTCTAAATCCTTCATCTTAACATTTAGAGGAACCCCATAAATCACTCCTTTACTACCACTGCTTCTTTTCTCCCCAACTCTCACTACCTTAACAATTTTGACTTTCCCAATGTTTGCCATTTTCTTTGCTTTGTCTATTTGCACTTCAGTATTACATCCTATTAGTAGATTCCCATCTCCTAATACTCTTGCATATCTATCTTTCATCATTTCAATCCACTCACTTTCCCTTCGACCATCTTCCTCACTTTCTTCTATACTATCACTATCAACTTCCATCCCTCTTCCTGCCATATTATATGAGATTGCCAAGAACCTTCTGACAATATCGTTCCGGACCTATACAGGCCATCGGTCGATATTCCCACAAGTTCTTCACAATACTCACAAATCCTACTCTTTTCCTTCAGTATCACAATCACTGTTAGATGATATATTCACTGTTTAAAGTTTGTTTGTCACGCGTCGCTCCTTTCGACCGGCTCACAGACTGCTGGCGCACACGGATGACGTCCCTCGGTCTGAACTCCTGTCCCGTTGGCCCAACTACGGTAGCTCTGCATGGACAAAACACAAGAAACTCAAAACACAAATAACTCTCCCCACAAGGGGGCAGTACAATTATATTTATATTATATGAATTATAATTTATAATTCTTATAATATATTAATATTTATTATAGTAATTGACAATATTAAACTTTGCTATTAAAATAAAAATAATACATGAATACATGCTTTAAAACAGGTTAAGCTTACATATTTTCTTTTGAGCTCTTTGTGAAACTATATAAATTATAAGGCCTATTTTTTGATTCCCTTGCATTAATATAGTCAGGTATTTGTTTTCAGTTGCCTTCTCAAACTTTCACTGAAGCAGCAGTGTTTATTCCGGCTTTGTAAATATGTTTAATTTCATGATATTTTTCATAACGATCTCTTAATCTTCAGAAGACACGTGAATTGCGCCATCTCTCTCGAGAGAAGTGACGCTCTGCATGTTTCGTGTGATTGGCTGTTTGCTGCATGTGTCACACTTGTGCACGCACTTCAGAGTTAATCGCAAACTCTGGATTAAGCCCGGGATACACTGCACGATTTTTGGCTGTCCCAGACGAAAGATTGCCATCGTGAAATGATCTTGGCGATTTCTGTGATCGTGGCTCTTAATCGGTGGTCCTATGTCGTGCAGTGAGAGAGGTTCAAAGATGGCCGTTTTCCCAGTCTTGCAACCAAAGATAGCCTGGGTTTTCTAAACCCAAGTTTAGTAGATCCATGTCACACAGTGTGATATAAGGTACTGATCTTATAGGATTGCTAAAATTGTGCAGTGTATCTTGGGCTTTAAACCTGAGTTGACAGAGAACGCTGAACCTGATTTAAACCAGGTTGGATTTATATGGATTTGTCAGCCCCAAACCTTTTTTTGTACCAGGCTTCTATGTTTAGGTTCAGTAATTTCACTTTAATGGCAATGAAAAGGTTGTTAGTCAATTACTGAAATATGTCTTAAATGTCAAAAATGTCACTTTTGTCAATTCATTGATATTTAACAAATTTGACTGTCTTTTAGGGATGGGCGATACCATTTTTTTCTTTCCGATCCGATACCAAGTACTTTCAAGGCAAGTATCGTCGATATCGATACCGATACCGATACCGATACTCCAATGAAATATTTTTATATTGTTTTTTGATAGCCATCATTATTAATATTAAATAAACTGCAATGGACATTATTCTTTTTTTTTTATTATTTATTTAAAAATACTGAACATTATTAATTAAATGAACAAAGATATCACTGTAGGCTAACAACAAAATATAACAAATATAACAAAAATGTAAATGTGTCTCACAAACCTTTTCTCAATAATTGTCACATAATGTTTCTACATTTCTTCCCTTATGCTTTTGAGATGAAACAAAGTGAATGTTGACATTCTCCCCTTCAGCCTGTTTTTCTTTGACTGATCAAAATCTCTTGATTTTGAAAAAAGTGTGGCGTATTGTTTTTTGACAAACGTCACACGAAGCTTCGTCATTCTTAACTGGAGTGTAATAACTCCAGATTAAAGTACTTTTTCTTTCAGTCATGACTGCAGCCATGCACTCGACTCTCTTTAAAATCCTGCGCTGTGCGTGCTTGCTTGTCTTTGACAGAGTGAGCGTGAGCGAATAGTGTCTCGACAAGCGGAGATACAGCGGAAGAAGATGTAGTTCCCATTGCCGTTCCTATTTAAGTAAATATTCCAATAATATACGGTGTACTACTATTATTAAATATACCATAATCACAAAAAAAAAAAATAGATAGGATCGATACTTCTATTTGAGAATCGATCTTTTTGATACAAAGCCAATATCGAAAGTATCGATACTTTAGGATCGATCCGCCCATCCCTACTGTCTTTTTCTGCAAAACCAGCTAAGTCCATGTGCATTTTCCCCCAAAAAAACCTTGAAGTCCACAAGACATAGTAAAATGTCAGTTTTACAGCAGCAAAGGGAACACTGTTGCTACTCGTAACGATGGAAAAAACATGATAAAAACTTGCAGCTCTGCAATTGAAAGTCGGCTCATATTAACACCGTCATTCATCTCGAATTTACATCTTCCGACTGGTTCTTCTGTGGACTTAGAGGCTTTTCTCTGACAAAGGGAAATATCGTTTAGGGGGTTTCTGCCAACTAAACGGTATTTCTGAATGTGCTGATGCTGGGATTTAGCAGATTAGAAACAAAAGTATTTGATGACTGTATATGTATGTGCGGAAAGCATTTGCTCAATATCATCATCTCATTTTTGACGTTTTTGCATCTGAACTCTCAATATGCAAATGTCTAAAATGTTATAAATGAGTCTGTTAAAAACAATATTATTAATTTAAATGAATTCATTATGTAAAAAATCATTTGAAATTAATGAAGACTTGTTTCATCCAGAGTTTTTAAACAGATCTCTTTAACCCTCTGGAGTCTGAAGCTGATTTGGGGCCTGGAGAAGTTTTGACATGCCCTGACATTTGTGCTTTTTTCAGTTGTTCATAAACATATTAATGACAAAAGTGTCATTTCACTGTATTCAGCACAAACTAGGCTACCATAATATGTGAGGAACATGTATGTACATGTTTGTGTTTTTGAACGAATAACGTTTATGCGTGGTTATTGAAAAAACAAAAAACTTAAGTGAAATAAGGTCAAAAAAATATATTAAATCTGTGTTCACAAGACTTCTGGGTATTGGAGGTTGTAGACTAGAGTTTTTGCTTCAGAATGAAGTAAAAATTATCCTGCCTACTTGTTCATATAAAACAATATATTGATTTAGTTTTTGTAAGACACTTTTTTGTCAAGAAACACAGTATGCGTGGAGGCGTGAATTATCATGAATAATGGGTGATTTACACCTGAGAAGACAAAAGAATTGCATAAAAGACCTCTAATGACCTGCATAAATAATGAGCTCTTTCAGTCAGGTAGGCTGTGTAAAAGCCCTCTGTGATCATGTCTCAGCTCACCATGGTGTAAATCAAACATACAGAAAAAACAGCAATACTGTGAAATATTGTTACAATATAAAATAATGGTTTTCTATTACATACTTTAAAATATAATGTATTTCTGTGATGCAAAGTGTCTGAACAATTATGTTACCTCTATGGCATATCATATAGGCTTTTAGCTTAAAAGCATGCACATTTGAAGAAATATTGATTGGATTCTCATATGTTTGTCAATTTTCTATACAGAGGAGTAATATTTATTCAATATTTATTGTCATCACTATGAGCGCTGGATACTGTGTTTTCAATTCATACTTGCAGCCGGAGGACGCTCTATGCACCTTTAGTCCACAAATTAATCTAAAGAAGAACATCCATGTGACTCTCCAGGAACTAAAAGAGGCCAGCAGGCACGCCGTTGACACGGGGGACGGGGGTCAGGACCCCCGCAGTTTTGAAAAGACAGAAATCGACCCCCGCACTTTTGATAAGGGCTGCTTCAATCAATCACATTATATCATCTTTTAGCTTAGGATATTTTCTTTCAAATGAGACCATTTTCACATTTCTGTGAGCTTCCGTTCGTAAATAATCAACTGTCGCAGATGTGAACAGGAAATGCGCTCTCGAACGGAGAAACATGCGATCTCCAAACAATCGATCAAAGCGTGCTAACGTTTAGGACAGGTCGATGGTATATTAATCATGCCCGAACATTAGCGTTTGTCAATCAAGCCAAATCGTCCAGTCAGAAACCAAGAAATGTGACACTTTAAAGTAAGGAGGCTGATCTCTCAGGTTGATGCGCGAGCTGGCTTGACTGAAGTTTTCGTGAGGATTTATAGTTTATGGACTGTTTTGATTTCGGTAATTACATCTAGAAAGATAAAAGCATTAATGGCATCTATAATAGAGATATCTGAAAGCAAAACGAAAGTTATTGCCTCGACCAGCGACACAGAGGAGACCTGCGTGTTTAATTGGTGTATACTGTAATACTGCATTTATAATGCTTATCAGTGGCATGCACTTTGATCACGAAAGTGAAAGTGCCCTAAAAACATAAAAATGTCTCCTGCGCCCCTGGAGGCCAGAGATCGCTAACTATGGCTATTCAAAACACTTTTAAAGACAATAAATAAACGTTTGAGACCATGTATACATGTATTGCCTCAGAATTTGCGTCTGAATAGCGCAAGTTTTAGTTTCCTGTCATTCTATCTGTATATCTTAGACACTCCTTTAGTCCAGCCCCTTGAGGCTAAATGGTCTAGAGCAGCGGTTCCCAAACTTTTTTTCCTGCGCACCCCCTTCTATGTCCCAAACGGGTTGGCGCACCCCCTATCCCCACTTCAAAAAAAAAAAAAAAAACGCAACAAAGCTTTGTTTTATCGCCATATAAAGACTCATGTTTAATCATGCGCAAATAACCAGAACACGCATGACAATAACAACATCAACAAAGTTTCAATATAATGCAACAAAGCTACGCACAAGCTTCCACTTTTAAGAGGACGAGTGACAGACACAGGCTCAGTAACAGAAAGCACGGTTATTTTCAGCCGCGTAAAAGAAACATTGCAGCAATAGGCTAGCCTGCAGTGCATAAAAGTAGAGCAGTGCGTAGAACAGTGGTTCTCAACCTTTTTCCCAGTGGGCCGCACAATGGTCCAAGTGCAAGTCTCACGGGCCGCATATAATTTACATATGACGTCCCCAATGCAAACCAATCAGATTGAATGTTATGGTATTAGCAGATAATACTATTATTATACCTAGATGTTGCACACAATAAATAACAAATAAAAACTAACTTACTGACATTAGCTTTACAATAATCAGATAGTATTGCTCAATGAACACACAAACTGTGTATACAATCACTTTAAGTTGCTATTTAATTCTGTATGACTGTATGACTCTCTTCAACAGCATCGCAATAGTCACCAAACAATCACATAAATGCCTTAATAAGCAAATGTTACTCAGCTCTTTTTACAAACAACACTGAGCGCACTGTGTAATTACAATCTCTGACGATATCAAGCATTCTGTCATGTCGCAATCCCTCGCGCAGCATCGGATCCGCGAGCGCGCGGCCGAGTTGGGCTCATTCCAGCCGCGGTGCGCTGATGCGGTTATTTTTACTGATTTAAAATACATCAAACACACACATCGAATTCACAGTTCAGTCTTTTGAAATTGTAGGTTTTGCTTGTCAAGTTAGTACTTTACTACAGAGCAAACAGGAAGGCTGCCCATCTCGCTCATTAACAACTGATTCTTCCATTCTTCTTACCTTTACTGCTGATGCTGCGACTCTTCTTGTTTGCATGTGTTCCTTGTTTGTATGTTCCACATTTAGTTTTTCTCATCTAATAACAAATTTGAGCATTTTGAGGCTTAAATTTACAAAAATAATGGCAACTGTTTGAATTCTTCCAAAGCGCGCACTTGTAAGTGTTCGTTTCGTTGAGTGATTTCGTCATTGCCTGATGTCTGAAAATAATAAATGCTCACCAAAATGATTTTATATGACAAATAAAGCATTATAGCTCATTTATATTTATTTAATTCACTTCAATTTAAATTTAAAAACAAAAATAAATTGTAATGCTATAATTAAATTTTTTTAATTGTGGTCGGCATATCGCGGGCCGCATTTACATTCGTGACGGATCGCAGGTTGAGAACCACTGGCGTAGAAGACAGCAGCTGTCTTCTTCTACATTTCTATCAAAAACTAATAAACTATAGTTTATTTAAAATAAAAGCGATTACAAAGGAAATGTTTACTGTTCATGTTTTTTTTATTGTATGGAAAAATCCCACTTAAAAAAAACAGACCGCCATTACATTTTTCCTCTCGCGCACCCCCTGGCGGCAGCTCGCGTACCCCTGGGGGTGCGCGCACCACACTTTGGGAATCCCTGGTCTAGAGTAAGTTAGGGGATGCCCTGGTCTCTCAGTAACTCTGGTTATTCCATGTGGCTGACTTACATCCACTTTTATTGATTGAGGAAATAGCAATGTGCAGTTTGACTCTTGGTTTAACTTTCAAAATCAGCACCTGCAACCTGTGTTAGCAGATACAAGAAACTCTGAGTCATTGTTAATCTGTGTTGGGTTTTTGTTCCTGATTAAATTTACAGGAGAAAGTCAGACATTGTTGGGAATTTCCAGAGTATCAGACAGCATAAGAAGACTGGGGAAAATATGTTTACCTGTGACTCAGACTGTGTCTGCTTGTTTCTTGTCTTTGGAATTGTACATGAGACTTGATTGCCAATGATTAATAACATGTTGTGTATTATCATGTATTATTTTCTTTTTTAACAACCTCTCATTAATCTTCTCTTTAAATATCTTGAGCCTGAAGGGCTTATAGAGTTTGACACTAGCAAACCTTACATTGCAAATTGTAAAAATCTCCTTTAATGTCATCATTTTTATTTCTGTCGTTTAGTAGAGCATACAGATGGCACAATTTCATTAAACAAAAATGGTGAAAAACCTAAATGTGTAATTACCTCATTATTTGTCTGTTTCTTGCCTGAATATTGATAGTACTCAAATTATTAAAGGTCCCATGACATGCTGCTTTTTGGATGCTTTTATATATATGCCTAAGTGGTCCCTAGTACTGTATCTGAAGTCTCTTTCCCGAAATTCAGCCTTGGTGCAGAATTTCAGCCACTATGAGCCAGTCCCACAATGAGCTTTCATCAGGACGTGCCATTTCTGGGTCTGTAGCTTTAAATGCTAATGAGGAGGAGAGAGGCGGGGCAAGGTGGAGGGTGGGTGTGGCCTTAACCAGCTTGCGGCCACAGTACCATGCGCTAATGTTGACAGTGGATGTATCGCAATGGCTCGTAGACACGCAGTCGTTCAAGCTTTTCAGTTTGACCCAGAATCTGATCCGGATGGAGGAGCACCGGATGAAGAAGTTGCAACTCAGCGGCTACAGCAGGACGTCTCCGAATGGTTAGTTTAAAATATTGTGTCTGGATATGGTACTTTAGTTGGTTTGTTTATGTATACTGTTACAGTTATTGTCATGTAGCTAATGCTAGCTTAAGTTGTTGGATTTTCATGTTGCTCTGTTTTGCTATCATGTAAATTATCAGCTATAGACAATAACCAGCGCCACTATACTAGTCAGACCTCTGCCATTATTACAAATACATTTTTGTATATGTGCCCATTGTGGAAAATGTGCTACCATGCCAACATCATTTATTTGTTTACATATTTTATATTTCATATATCTTAAAAGTTTTTACAGTCTTTCTTATTACAATTACATCAAGCTCTGCAATCTGGAAATGTGGATATCTCATGCGCCATAACCATAGACTGTAAAAAAATATGGACGTAGTGTCCGTGACGTCACCCGTAGATTTCTGAAGAGCAGTTTTGAAGCGAAAATGAGGCCGCTGCCATCTTAGCAGCGCGTCACTCCTGGATAACTGGCAATCTACTGTGTCTTTTTTATGATTTGCTCCAGCACCAGTAATTGTAATTTGTGTCGGGTTTGCACATGACAACACGAAAAATCAAACGGGACTTCATACCTTTATAATAACAATTATTCATTGTTTGCATCACATTTCTTCTGAATGATCTGTTCTTCATCATCGTTCTTCAAGAAATTATGTAATCTGAGCAGCGTTATGTTGTAAAACTGTATATGATCACAAACAAATGAGCGCGCGTCCAAAGTATAATTTTTCAAAATGCAGCAATTTTAGTTATAATATCCAAGCAGTGTTGTCAGAGTTTGTGGTGTCTTGAGAAGCATAATCTCCAGCCATAGTCATAGTAAATCTCAGGAACAAAACTTTTAGCCAATGCAAAGACGATCCAACAACGTGTGTTCTGTTTCTTCCGCATGCGAGCACATCTACACAGACTTACATCTGTCTCCACCATTAACGCAGCAAACCATATTATTTTATAATTGCATAAAATAATCCAGAAAAAAGCACAAACACGGCAGAGATGCCAAATTCAGCAGCTGGAATTAACTGAGGTAAAGTGACGGCTCACAGACGGCAGCGGCAAACCTGTCACTCAAGTGGCCACGCCCTTAATTATGCAAAACTTATAAAAGTTATAGAAAGTTATAGTTATAAAAAAATTCACCCCCCTCAGAGTTGTCATGAAGGGCAAAATTAACAGTATAGACCAAAACAGCAATTTGTACCAAGCTGTAAACATGTTATCTTCTGCTGTAAAATTGGCCATTTATACATGGGGGTCATTAGCCACGTTTCCACTGCTGGGCCAAAGGCGGGCATGCTAGTGCGTGCCAGCGCCAGTTGCGTTTCCACTGTCACTTCCGGGGCTTGATCGTGCCTCTTCGCTGCTTCCTCGGGGCCAAAGGCCCGGGTTTTTCGGCCCGCCGAAAACCTTGGTCCAAAGCGGGCCAGCTGGGGCTTGAGGCATGGTGAAGGTGAAAGGTGGAGCTAATCGTAGTCAGGTGATGGTCTACACGCTGAAATGGGTTGGGTTGTGTGACATTTGATCAAGGGAGGAGTGTTTAAGGGCGGGTTTTAGATCAGCGCTGCGGAGCTAGTGGACCGACAGTAGAAACGCAACTTGATTTTGGCCTCGGTGCCTAAGGTCTGTGGCCATAGGCCCAGCCCGGCACGCTGTTAGCCCTGACTTGCACTGGCCCGACAGTGGAAAAGCGGCTAATGAGATTCTGCTCTCTTTTGGAGCCTGTCCCTAGCGGCCAGTTGGTGAATTGCAGTTTAAGTCACTTCCGTATTGGCTTCACGGGAAACTGGGGGAGGTTGCCGCTTTGCCATAACATTAACAGCAGAATGGTTATCCAAACAACAAAGAAATGTACAACACTCGCATTACAGTGTGTGTATTCACATACATACTTGATGCTGTCTATCTTTACATTAGCGACAGTAACTGGGCTGTATTGGCCCACGTTGAGGAAACGGGAAACGCGTCGTCGGTGAAATGTGTGGTGCAGACATACAAAACGTTGGGAAGTTGTATCGGCGCATTACCAGAGAAAATAAAATTAACCCACTGTTTCTTCATAGGCTCGGATGAAGGAACTAAAAAATACTAAGGTGTTCATTTGTATATCCAAACACTGAGCAACTGCCATGCTTCGCTCGTTTGCAAGCCATGATGTCTCTCAAGGAAAAAAAGAAATATTGCGCTCGCCTCGCACTGTAGTAGCTCATTTTCTCATGGGCGGGCAAAGCAGAGAAAGGGGAGGTAACCTTTCCCCGTATGACGACATATAGGGAAGATTCCAGATTGGGCCGTCTGAGCTTTCATTTTCTCAAAGGATACCCAGGGCTCGGTTTACACCCATCGCCTTTTCTAACCACTAGTGGACCATAGGCAGGCTAGGGGAACTTATATTAATGTTAAAAAACCTCATAAAGTGAAATTTTCATGCCATGGGACCTTTAAGCACACCTCTGCCACACACACACACACAGGTTTTGTTTTTACAAATACCATCTGTTTATTTGATGATTACATGAAATGCCAGAGAAATTGTTGAGTCACAGAAAAACCTTATTTGTCACTGTTTAAAATAAAATACCAATGTCAAATAAACGTAATTATAATAGATCATAGATTATTTACACTAGACACACAAAATTTGCTTGGGAAGTGAAATTTAAATTTCCTAATCCATCATATCAAATATCACTGAAGTTCATGTGAAGATAGAATGAGATCAAATGTATTGTTTTATTGTAAGGTTATACCTCTATATATTCCTCTGCTGAGTCACAGAATTAAAGCATTTCACAAAATACAACATGGATTCTTATTCGGATGGACCGGTTTACAAACTATGGGTTGTTGCTGCATCATCATAGCCATAGTCTCCTCATGTCTCCTGTTGGAGTTCTCTAACATCACTGCAAACTCTCTAGCTCTATTATTCTCAGCTTCAGCATTCTGTCTCTTAAACTCCTCCATCTCCTGTGTCATCCTATCTGCCTTCTCCTTAAAGCCTTTCTCCAACAGAGCAGCCTGCTCCCTCAGTTTACTGTCCATGGCACGCTCAGCCTCCTCTCTCTGGAGCCTCAGCTCAAAATCCATCTTCTCCTTCATCTGTCTCATCCTCTCTTCATTGCTCCGTCTCTGCTTCCATCTTCTCTTCGAGTTGTCGCTGCTTCTCCTCTTTAGCTTTGATTTCCTGCTGCAGGAGGACTGATTTCTCTGTTTCCTCTGTTTATTCATTGACAAAAATAGAAAGAATAAAACTGAACATGTCATTCATTGTCCTTTAAGGAAATATACTTCTGTGAATTCTTATAAATATACTAATACACCTTTTAAGAAGAACATTTCCTTCCATTTTCAACTTCCAATATTTTACTAAGAGTTTATTTTCATCCAAGTTGCACTCTTTCAAAAACATCAATAGCATATAGAATAGGGTTGTTCAGATTCCGATACTAGTATCGGAAATACCACCGATACCAGAAAAAATTCTAGCATCGGTATCGGCGAGTAATTAAACTCATGTACCGATCCGATACCATTTTCTTAAACAATATCTAGTTGTGCCCACTATCTTTGCTTAACGCAGCAAATCGGAAATCAATTCTTCTTCACGGCTCAGAATGCAAACACAGGAAGTTGTGCTGTGTTGCCATAAGCAACCACTGTTTAGAGCAGCGAAGAAGTGAAAAACAGGGTTATTTATTAGAAATAAAACTAAATAAGATGCTAAACAAATTAATTTAAAGTGAATCTGAAGCCTACCTTTCTCATTCGGCACTGTTTCCATTTTTGAGACGAATGCTAAACTCTTAGGCTATTTATTATGTAAGCTTTGTACTTCACTCGCATTTTTGACAACATCCTTCACATGACAGCACAGTCAGGCGGTGGTCACGGGACGGCAGTTTGTATTACAGAATTGAATTGAGCAGTGTAAAGTTTTATATGTTTGGTTGATTGTACTTTATTTGAATATTTAACAGCTGCGATATCAAGTAAGCAATGCAAGAATTTGTGCGCGCGCATGAGGCGCCGGCGCGACCATTGGAACGTTTTTTTCCTAAACTGTACTCCGTAATTTATGGTTTATGGTCGTAATTTAAAAGCCAGATATAATTCATACATTTACAAAAGACATTTAAATAACGAAAACAAGCAGAATGTCTGTTTCCTTTCCTAGATCGTTGGAGTGCGCCACAATGAACCACTTTCGATTTGTTAATATGTAGACCTAATTATATGGTGAAATATTTTGCGTAGCCTATAGGCCTAAATATTCCCTTTTATTGTATATGTGTTATGTAAGCCTATAGTTTTATTCTGTTTTCTCCATTCACCGAACCGCTGCATGTGTGTGATGTGGCGTTGTGTGAACTCATGTTCTACATATCCTGTAATTTTCGCTGGTTTCAAAACGCACAACAAGCTGCATATTAGCCTACTTGACATTCATTTTCACTTAAATGTAGGCCTTAATGGTGACATATATCATCGGAAAAACTAATGCCAGGGCATTGCCATTGTGACTTACCTAACCTATGATGACTTGACAGCTGCATGGGCTGAGCGCGTCAGCGCGGGCATTTGGATGTGTTCTGAGGCATGTTGGATGCGTCATTGCATATTTGCATAGGCTGTACTATTTGAATTCGTGATTGGTTGACTGCCAAATCAAAATATTAAATAGAACGAAAAAATAACGTTATTAACCGGTTAATGGCCATTTCAAATGAGCGTTTCTGTTCAAAACTGATTCAGTTTCTGTTTCTGGTTACGTTCCGGTCAAAATCTCGTTCGTTTCCGGTTTTCGTTTTCGTTCCTTGAACCGGTTCAGAGCCCTGCACCCAGGTATCGGATCAGTACTCGGTATCGGCCGATACCCTGAGCTCAGGTATCGGAATCAGTATCGGGAATGGAAAAGGGGTATCAGAACATCTCTAATATTGAATATGAGTTAGAACTGAATTAGAACCATTAAAGGGATAGTTCACCCAAAAAAGAAAATTCTGTCATCATTTACTCACCCTCATATCCTTTCAAACCTCATAAGACTTTCATTCATCTTCGGAACACAAATGAAGATCTTTTTGATGAAATCTGAGTGCTTTCTGTACTTCCATTGACAGTCTATGCAACTACCACTTTAAATAGCACCACAATGTATGCGTGTTGTGTTGACAAAAGACCAGACATTGCGTGAACACGAATTGGAGATTAATATTTTGCAAATAAAGTGGTAAATTATTTTTTTTATTTTTCAAAATAAAGCACTCATGACGCTTCAAAAAATTGAGGTTAAACCACTGGAGTCACATGGATCGATCTTTGTTTTTACTACCTTTCTGGTAGTTGCAAAGGGTTGTCAATGGAGGGACAGATATCTCTGTTTTCATCAAAAAGATCGACATTTTTGTTCCGGAGATGAACTAAAGTCTTACGGGTTTGTAACGTCATGAGTAATTAATGACAGAATTTTGATTTTTTTGGTGAACTAACCTTTTAAAATGGAGCCAGAAGAGTTCAAAGTACTGATCTTGATTCATAATGATAATGGCATACACAGCCACCCTGGACTATAATTGCTATTGCAGGGTGCAAATCTTGGACCCTTGAAACAGGTTGTACTAAAATAATTTGGCTGTTACATCTTTTTCCATTCAGTGTCTCAGCAGTACTCTCACTCACTCACTCTTACTCTTACACAAGGAACCTGGTAAGAATATACAAACAGGGAAATTGGGATTTAAATGGTTAAGACTCTCACCCTTATTCGTTTTTTCATTTTCAGTCAGTTTTTTGTCAGCCTGCAGAATTTCTTTAGAATCCACAGACCTCTGCTTCAGAAACTCCTCTAGGACTTCTTCAGCCTATTGACATACAGAAAAAATGGATAATTGTGATGTTGATCATACTTCTGTAGTGTGCAGTGTGTATAAAGAGGTGTAATAAATGTAATATGGACAAGACCTTGACTTCTTTATTTGTCTGGCTGTTATAATTCTTCACAATGTCCTCTAGATCCTTGCAGAAGAGATCATAGCCACCAGGTTTGGCATAGAAACCCTGCTTGAGATTTTCAGTCATTGGCTCAGAGAGGGATGACAAGAGATCCTCACATCGTCTCTTTGAAGCTTGCTCATTTTGGCACAGGTATCCATCAAAGAGTTTATTAACGTTTTCCTAAAAACACAACATGTAGCATGCAAGTAACAGTTCATTTCATATATGTACACTCTGACATGAGATACTCTGCCCAGTATTACTGAGTCAAGTGTTCCCTTTCGAGGGAACTCACGCTGTGTCTGAGAATTTGAGGCAGTGGGAACGTCTCTGCGTGAATGTGTCATGAAGCACACGTGAAATCAGTCCAATGGTCATGACCAGGGAAATATAATGCATACCCAGACCAAAAAAGCATTAGCTTGTGTGCCTTCAGCAAACACACACTGTGTGAAATCGTCTGTCTATTTGGTGTTTGTCTATCACAAGCATGTATATTCATTATATGCCACTTTTGATATGCACTCACTAAAGCGGCATGTGAACAACTGCAAGGCGCCCGTTTCCGAGATTGAAGTTCTGAGGCGCCGTGCCATCAGTTTGTCAAAACAGCTTTTCCCATTTTGACACCGAACACTCTACTGACTGAAAGCCGGTCCTCAGGTGGTATATATACTGCTCTGTGAGGTCTCTCAACTGAGGTTATTGAGACCATATTTCACTCCAGAGCTACTTCCACAAGGAAACTGTATGCCCTTAAGTGGGGAGCATTCACTTCATGGTGCAGGAATCTCTGGCTGGACCCAGTTATTTGGTAGAGTGCTGGATTTCCTGTAGGAGCGTTTCTCTGCAGGATTATCCCTATCCACTTTAAAAGTGTATGTAGTGGCCATAGCTGCTTACCACACTCCTCTTTAGAGAGACCCACTGGTAACCTGTTTCCTTTGTGGTGCTTTGAGGATGATGCCTGCACTTCTCACGAGGGCGCTGGCTTGGGACTTGGCCATGGTATTGGAAGGCCTATCCCTGTCTCACTTTGAGCCTATTGAGGAGGTTCCTAGATTCTGACTCTAAACAATTTTACAACAGAGTTGCCCTGTGGCGTAAATCTGATTAGCTGTTTGTGTGTTTTAGGTCACCTAGGAAGGGGTCCCCAGGATCTAAGCAGAGGATGAGCAAGTGGATATTTGAGGCTCTCTCTCTTGCATATCAGCTTTCACATATGGCTGTCCGGGACCAGTCGCTGCGTCAGAAAACTTGACAATCGACTAGGAGTATGGCTGCTTCAAAAGCTGTTTTATCGGGAGTTTCCCTTCCAAGATGTATGTGATGTGGTGGGCTGGTTCTCTCAGAACACATTTGTTAAATTTTATAACCTAGATTTGGGCTCTTCACTGGGGTCCCAGGTGCTCTTGTGTTAGTACTGCTTTTTATGATTTCACACAAGACAGGTCCTTATTAGTATGGCAGCATGGGTATAAATGTTCCCACAGCATTGAATTCTCTGACACAGTACAAGTTCCTTTTTCAGGGAACATCTCAGGTTACAGCTGTAACCATGATTTCCTGAAAAGGGAATGAAACGCTGCGTCAGAGAATTTCATACTATGGAAACAATTATACCTATGCCACTGTACTAACAAGGGCCTGTCTTGTGTATATGTCTGCATGTCTGTGATTGACTTGTTTCAGCCTATTATAAGCCAACCCTGTTTGGTCTTGGGTATGCTTTATAGTTTCCTGCTCATGACGTCACCCGCCTATGTCACACCATTGGACTGATTTCACACGTTCTTCCCACATCTTCCAATTCTCCGAAGCAGCATCTCATTCCCTTGTCAGGGAAGCATGGTTACAGTTATATTCTGAGTCATACACCGCATCATCCTACATGAACTGAAACTGAGATCCAGCTTACCTCTAGAGATTTCAGGTACTTCCCATCAGTGTCCCTGAAGGAATGCTTCATGAAGGTTTGTCTCGCCATTTTGCTGAGACGTTGGTGTTCTGAGGACACATTCTTCAGTTCTAGAGGGAAGGAGTCCTTCATCTTCTCCATTCCACTCTGGTAAACCTCAAGCCCCTCCTTCACTGCAACCTCATTCTCAATCATTGCCATAGCAATCACAGCATTCTCCAGACACGGCACAGCCCCACTGGAGATGGTGTCCACGTATGTTTTCGCCAAGTGACCCAGAACTTTAGAGAAGGAAAGATGTCAAACATAATGGTACAGAAAAGGTATTGAACAACAGTCATCTGTATGTACATGCAAACTCTTCAGATTGAATTTTGAATCACCTCTGCCAGTGACTGTGATTCCATCTTTCAGCTTGCAGAAACGATCTGTGACCTCCAGGAAGTCAGAGGAAAGGTCAGCAGGATCCAAACTCTCCAAACAAGACACATTCTCTGTGGCGGTTGGGAATGGGAAAGTGAAGCACGTTCTGGAAGGGAAGAATTTTTGGATGCACTCTCTGGGCAAGTTGTACTCCATCACTTTTTTTGCTGTGCCTAAAACAAATTAGGGCATGCTGTAGATTCTCTCAATTCAAATATTATTAAACCATAAGTATTATCTCAATAAATTATGAATTTTAAAAGAGACAAACCTGTTGACAAAAACTAGTCACAAAAAGTGATAGTGATTGTAAGGGCTCCTAAAATAATAATTTTACTAAAATAATATTTTTTACTATTATTAAATTACCAGGTTTCAGCTTTAGAGCAAACTCTAGGTACTCATCCTCTGTTGCATCTTTGCCATCGATCTTTCGCTCAAGAGTGAAGTCCCTCACAGCCCAGATGAAACTAGGGAAGAACTTCACAAACTCGATTGAATCGTCGGCATCCTCATCTGATGATTTGACCTTAATGCATTCTGTTAGTTCAGTGATGTATCTGACAGTTTGTTCAGGCATGTCGAGTGTCTGTCAAACAACAACACATGATGCATTGTCTAATAAAACAAATGTGTCTTTCCATGAAGTACTAAGCAAATTATCAACACCAGTGCTAAATTCTTTTCAGTATCACCAAGCCAAGCAATAAAGGAAGCAGTTAGCTGTAGATAAGTGGTTGTGGGTGTAGGTGTAGGTGTAGGCAAGTAGATGTACTTTCCTTTTTGTGCCTTTCTCAATAAATAAATAAATTTGCTCTTTCTCGTAATACACTGTACACACACATGACATTAAAGGTGACCTATTATGCAAAATTCACTTTTTGCATGGTGTTTGGACATAAATGTGTGTTGGAAGTGTGTGTACACAACCATCCTATAGCAATAAAATTCACCCACTCCTTTTTTAATCCCCATAAATCATAAGCAGTGTCTCAGAACAAGCCGTTTCCAGATCCCTGGCAGTGTGACGTCACAAAAGCCACAGGCTCCGCCCACCGATGTTGGCAGACACTGCAGTTTGAACATATAACCGCCCTGAGCGCGCTCACAGCTAGTCTGCCATTGCTGCACTGACAAGAAAGTCTCTCAAGCGTTTTAGGTGGTCTGTAGCTGGATGGATTAATCCACATAGCTCTCTCCATTTACTCCCTAAATCTGAGCTGCTGAAAACGAGGTGGATTCATTTTGTTTTCAAAGAAAATGCTCCCTCAACTCAAACGAAATTTGTTTATGTCTGCGTGAATCATTTCACAACAGACTTCTTTGTGAACGAATGTCAATACAAAGAGACAATACAAAACCACCTGAAAAGGCATAAGGTCTTTATATATTTGTTTACTGTTAGTTGTAACGAGTGTTTCTGTGTAATTCGCTATGTATGTTGATGATAATGCAAGGAAGAGAGAGAGAGAGTTTATGGATAGTATTTTAATGCACACTTGCACTTGTGTTTTAAGCTCTTACAGAGATTTTCTAAAGTGAAAACGGACGCTTCATATTTTGTGTGAAGTACAATAAACATAATAAAACTCATCTGTAAAGTTTTGGCCATCATTTGTACGGGGTGCGGTTAGTGCTGGGCGGTATGACCAAAAAATTGTATCATGGTATGTCATGTTTTTTTGTTTGTTTTAGTTTTTTTTGGCATATTTTACTGTCAGGAGTACAGGGAATATATTATATAAACATTATAAGGACAAATAAAAAAATGTTTTTAAAAATGTAATTGTTATGATCACCGTCTGTTCCTGTCAGTTCCTGGACTACACTTCCCATAATCCTCCCGGCTTATCACCTGCACTCACTCCACAATCACTCCACACTAATCACCACACCCAGCTGCAGCTCATTACCAGGACTATAAAGGACTTTCACACACACCACCTCACCGCAAAGTCTTGATTCACCTTGGTTCAATTCCGAGCGTTTCCCATGTTTTGTCTGCCTGTCTTCGAACCTGTCTATGTACCGTTTATGATCCTCTGCTGCCAGCCTTTGGACTTTGTATTGTTTCCTGACCTGTGAATGATATCTGCCTGTCCTAACCATTGCCTGTCCTGACCACGATTCTGCCTAGCCCTTGCTGTTTGTTTGCCCCTGCTTAGACCCTGCCTGTACGACCACGCTCACTTTAATAAAAGCTTTGCACATGGATCCCTGCCTGAGTCCCGCTTCGTTACAGTAATCAAATCAGTTCATAAAGCTAACAATTTAGTTTAAAACGTAATCAAATTGATTTAATTAATAATAATAATAAGTAGGCTACATTTTTACTGTGCAATATCTGTAATTTCAATGAAGACTTTTGAGTTTGTGTTTTAATAAATGGTGTTATTATTATTATTAGGCTATTATCTCTCAAATCTAATCAAAGTACACTCGATTGTACAATATATACAGTATATTTCTATTATTTCAAGTTATAACAAACTTTTATTTTGACAGGACTGTGAAGACGTTTGACTTCCTGTGTATGTGATATGACAAATGTCAATAATTTTATCAAATTAAATGGTAAAATGTTCATAAAGTGACTAAGAGCAGCTCTGCAGGTGAAGTTCATGTGTATAGTGAGTGAGACAGCAGACACTGAAATCATTGCGAGCTTCAGTATGTGTAGTAGAACGAAAATGCGCCGCTCATTCATACAGACTTCAGATTTCAATAGCAGTCATTTTTCGCTTTAATATTCACAGACAGTAGTCCATATTGATATCTGATTCATTGTACAGCCCGACTTTTGATTATTCATCCAAAAATTACTAAATTCTGTCACGTTCCGCTTTATACAGTAAGTTCTATTTGTGACTGGATTCTGTGATCTCATCCATGTTTTCTGCATCGCGGAAATCATTTGGCTCTGCATGGTATGCGCAGTATTAAAGAGAGTTAGTTTTGTTAGTTATTTATTGTTGTGTAATACGAATAAAGCTTTTTCCATAAGTGTAAGAAGGGTATGCAGTTAATAGAAGTCCGCTCTCTATACACTCTACATTGCGCTTCATGGCCATTCAATAGATACAGCAGCTGTTTCAGCCACACACCGGTATGGCGGTTTCTGAAAAATTCATATCGATCTCGAAATTGAAACCGGTACATCATATGAACCAGTATACCGCCCTGCACTCGGTGCGGTACAAAAAGGCTTGTACTAATATAGTGGAAGAAGACAATATAAGTTATAACCGTAATTGAACTAAACTATAACTGTTTTATCTCCATGCAGCATATATTTGCAGTTTCTGACATTATAGTGCATCCTGACTGAATCCTGACACCGGAGAAAGAGCTCTTGAAGCTCCGCCCTCTTAGGCCGAGCGCAGCAGCTCATTTGCATTTAAAGGGCCCACACTGAAACGCCGCATTTTTACTCACCCCCAAAATGTGGCAATTTTAACATGCTATAAAAAATATCTGTGGAGTATTTTAAGCTTAAACTGCACATACACACTCTGGGGACATCAGAGACTTATTTTACATCTTGTAAAATGAGCCATAATAGGTCCCCTTTAAAACATGTGTAGCACCTTACCAAAAGTGATGTCTCCTTGTTTTGACTACAAAGTCGTGATGTATTTGTATTCATTTGTAAAATATTTTGGATATAAACCATCAGCTAAATGACATACATATCTATATTGTCTGAAGGATACTGCAGTTCCTCTACAGCCCTGTTGTCAATCGTCCCTCGACTGTTGTAGACCAGAGTGCTGCTCAGTAACACAGCCAGACAGAAGATGTTGGTGTCATGCTTTGGGTCTCCCTGAGAAAGAGAAATATAATCATGGAGTTAAAAAAACTGGAGATTAATCTCAAAGAAAGCTGCTCTATTTTTAACAAAAATCAGTGCAAATGAGTCTTTAAGTAAATGTGCTGCATCGATCTATTTTTTGAGAAAGTGCCTCCTAATTACTACAAACTAACAAGCTATTAATTGAATATATGTGTTCAGTCTAACCTTTTCTCTTGTTCCTGCTTTGTTGGGGGTTAATTCATGCATGTTACAGAGCCCTATTCAACACTAAACAGATAATTTACAGTTTGTAGAGCTGTTGTGCAACAGCTGAAAAGACTATTGTTATACATTTGTAAAGCAACTTTTCACCCTACACAATTGCACAGGGTAATGAGAGAACTAGACAGTTCAAGTGCTATAACCGTGATGCTGAGTGAGAAAGCAAACTGCTGTATCGGCAGAAATGCATATCTGCACAATGATGACATTGACAGAAATCAGCAGGGTTTTTCCTGGGTCAAAAATGGTCTTCGGTGGTGGCTGCTGACAGACATGGTCATCCACAGAAACAATAAAAAGTGATGATCTGTGAGCCCAATACTGACAATAAAATACCTGCCACTCTCACTGTAATCCTTTCTTGCCCTCTTTGCAAAAAAAAAAATCTGTGATTTCATAGCTTCTTTGCTAGACCTGATAATTATTTTGGTATATATATTAATAATAATTAATAATCAATATGAAAAAGTAGCATTTAAAAAGTTTATTTTAACTAATAGTCTAATTTTTTACCATATACAATTGAATGCACCTAGCTAACAACAATTTGCTTTGTTCTGGTTTCACCTCACTCCAGTCTAAACTAACTGATTTTATAGATAATCTACTAAACATTGTCCTATAAATAACCTGAAAAAAATTTACGTTCTCATTTCAGAGGTGTTCTGAGTAAATGATTTGTTATTTACCAATTCAGACAGTGACGTCTGGTGAGTTCAGTGATGAACAGGGGTGCGTTTCCTAAAGCGAACTATGGTCGCAAGTTCCGTCGTTACCAATAGAATTCAGTGGGACTTACGACCATAGTTGGCCAAAGATGCTTTCGGGGAAAGCACCCCTGATCAGTTGTTTTCACCACTCATTAAAATATATTGGTTCAAATGAGTCATTAGGTCGCGAATTGGACATTAGCGTATGTGGACGCGTTGTGTACGAATCCCTTAGGACATCGCAAAAGATTTGTCAACACAAAAAACACTTCATCACTGGATAGGATTGTTGTTTTCTTTTCATTTATTGAAAGTGTGGTTTATGTCATATGCATGTGCGGAACGCCTGTCAAAGAAGCTGCGTGACATTTTTGAGCACAATTCACACCCAGCAGTAATTATGGAAAAAATTCTCCGAATACGCCACGTGAAACATGGATTCGGTCTTCTGAACTTTTAGCATCGTGCCAGTTGATTTAGATCATTATATGCAAGGGAAAGAGAGCAAAGACAGTGCTTTGAAGACACAAGAGTGCGCGCGCACGAGGAAGGAGCTCTCTGCTCGTTCTCTCCCTCAGTTAACATGCGCCCTATCACAATATCACAATCGCAGGAGTCATTGGCAATTCAGCATCACTCACAAATCACAATAACTGATCAAATAAGACTTTGGCGGGACAAAAATTCGTTTTGGCAGCCACCAAAAAATTTTCAATGCAGGAAAAACCCTGAGTCAGGAAGGGATAGGAAAAACACCCCCCAAAATAAGCAGATCTATCGGCAAGACATATGTACTGTTTTTTCTATGGGACTGCATGTGTGTGATTGGCTACCTTGCCAACTGGCTTAGCACAAGAAATGCTATGTGTTCTCATGAACAATATATTTGCAAGCTGATAAAAATAAGAACCCAGCAACCACCTGAGCAAGTATCATCAATAAGTTATTTCATAATGATTACATAACCCTTATACTCTTATTTTGATAAAAAGCCATTAAGAGCAATAATGAATGACAGAGCATGATCTGACGCTGCATCAACATGTTAGCATAGCTAATGAAAACATCACACTTGAAAAAGAATACGTTATTATTTCTCTATGCAGCTAAACAACATGTAATCTTGTTGAATGTGAATGCTTATTTACTTTAACCTTCCATAGCTTAGATGGCGTATACTCCCAGAGATACAAACAATAAACCATTTTTATGCTTCGTAGACACAAATGCATAACGCTCCAGCTTATGCTTAGTAATCACTCCATAAGACTATGAACAAAGCAATTTTATTTGTGCCTTCTTGCTTGATGCTCTGTTGTTTGCCGTCAATGTGTGCACACAAAATGCAGCAAAATCTCCCACACAACGTTAATTGTGTGATTAATGTGTGTACATGTCTATAATGCACTTCGATAACGTTAAACAAGATGGCGCCGCGCATGGCAGCCACAGTGCTTAGCTCTTCAGTGTTTGTACTGTTTTTGTTAGTTTTTCCTGTCTTTTGTTTTTCAAACACCACCAGTTTTACCAGGGATGAACTGCTAAACATTTGGCAGTACACACCACAAAATCTTTTACCGGATTTCGATTATTCAGACGTTTTGTTGAATGTTGTAGTCGGCGGAGCGGCAGTGCTGTTTAGACGCTTCAGGACGCGCAGACGGGGGAAGCGCGCCAGCGCCCTCGTGACGCTCAGACAGTGCGGATTAAGAACGCCGCTGCCTAGCATCAATCTGGCGAATCTCCGCTCTCTGCCCAACAAAACGGACGAACTCCTTCTGCTCTCCCGGACAAATAAGGATTTTTCGAACTCGGCTGCTCTGTGCTTTACGGAAACTTGGCTGAACGACGCCATTCCGGACAGTATGTTAAGTCTGCCGGGCTTTCAGTTGTTTAGATCAGATCGCGACGCAGAATCAACGGGGAAATTGCGCGGTGGCGGGACGTGCTTCTACATCAACGAAAGGTGGTGTTCGGATGTAACGGTGTTAAAGAAGATGTGCTGTCCCGATCTTGAAACATTCTTCATTAACTGCAAGCCGTTCTATTCGCCGCGGGAGATTTGCTCGTTCATTCTGGTGAGCGTCTACATTCCTCCGCAAGCGCACGTGAGCTCGGCTTTACAGATACTCGCTGATATGATCACAGAGAGCGAGCAACAACACCCGGACTCTGTTCTAATCATTCTCGGGGACTTTAATAAAGCGATTCTCTCATGTGAACTTCCAAAATAAAGACAGCATGTTACTTGTCCCACCAGAGACAGTAATACACTGGATCACTGTTACACAGCAATAAAGGATGCATATCACTCTGTCCCACGGGCAGCTTTGGGGCTCTCTGATCACTGTCTAGTTCATCTCATACCGACCTACAGGCAGTAACTGAAATCAGCTAAACCTGTAGCAAAGACTGTAAAGAGATGGACCACTGAAACAGAGCGGGCTTTACAAGCCTGTTTCGAATGGACTGATTGGAGTGTTTTTGAAGCTGCTGCCACCGATCTGGACGAGCTCACAGAGACTGTTACATCATATGTGACCAATCACGGAAAGTAGGGACACAAGTCGGTTCTGGGGCATTTTGAGTTATTCACAGATTCTGAAAGTGTAGTCTCAAAGCTTTCCAACGATCTGTAACACATGGAAATCTGATCATATTTGGAGAAGTTGTGGCCAGTTGAAGGTGGGCACTACAAAAAGATTAAAACGGAGAAAATGGCCTCTAAAGTTTGTGCAGTTCTCACCTGTTCTCACCTGCTGGGAGTGACAATAGGGCTTATTTACATCTCATTTAGATAAGCCATACCCCCTGTAAAGCTCCCCCCTGTAAAGCTGCATGGACTACATACTATTAATAATAAAGGATAATGTGCATTGTAAATGTCAGTAATTTATCTTTTTTGACTTTTATAAAAATGATTTAGAGGCTGA
The DNA here is from genome assembly GCA_028476615.1 of Culter alburnus. Lineage (NCBI taxonomy): Eukaryota > Metazoa > Chordata > Actinopteri > Cypriniformes > Xenocyprididae > Culter > Culter alburnus. The sequence continues at coordinate 317,307 of JAOTNS010000763.1, forward strand.
AAATGATTTAGAGATGACATGTTGCAAGACACTCCTTTAAAATCTGGCCATCATTTTTAATGTTATTATTTTAATGTTTATGTAAAGAAAAAGTACATATTGATGCTAATTTTATTTGTTATTTGCTGGTTTTCTACATAAAAATTGGTGAATTGATTTCATTGGAGAAGTTTCCCTGGAGATGTTTTGACATGCCCTGACATTTGTGCTTTTTTCAGTTGTTCATAAACATATTAATGGGAAAAGTGTCATTACACTGTATTCAGCACAAACTAGGCTACCATAATATGTGAGGAACATGTATGTACATGTTTGTGTTTTTGAAGGAATAACGTTTATGCATGGTTATTGAATAAACTAAAAACTTAAGTCACTGAAATAAAGCCAAAAAAAATAATATTAAATCTGTGTTCACAAGACTTCTGGGTATTAGAGGTTGTAGACTAGAGTTTTTGCTTAGGAATGATGTAAAAATTATGCTGCCTACTCCTTCATATAAAACAATATATTGATTTAGTTTTTGCAAGACACTTTTTGTCAAGAAACACAGTATGCGTGGAGGTGTAAATCATCATGATAATGGTGATTCTCACCTGAGAATACAAAAGAATCACATAATAATGACCTGAATGACTGCATATTAATGAGGTCTTTCAGTCAGGTAGGCTGTGAAAAAACCCTCTGTGATGTGATCATGTCTCAAGCTCATCATGGTGTATATCAAACATACAGAAAAAAACAGCAATACTGTGAAATATTATTACAATTTAAAATAATGGTATTATATACTTTAAAAGCTGAATCACGGACTTCTGACATGGCTCTCTTTTAATACAGATTACATAAACACAGAATATTTTTTTTTTCGAAAACTATCAGATTGGACTTCGTTCAGAGGGAGATGAGAGATCACGCTTCATGTTAGATTTCTTTATTTTACAAAAAGCACAACATTTTGTTTTTACTCTGAGTGTACACAAGTAAAAGAAGACATTCTATAGTTTCAATTGATATATTACTTATGTCTCTATGACAAAAAATGACGGAGTATTTTAAGTCTGTTTTGCTGCAATGCAAAAAAAATCCTGCAAAACGCACCGGCGCGTTACCTGACTCCAGAGAGATAATGTCTTATTATGCCGCTTTCATCGTCGCTCAGATCATCTTCAGAATCAGTGAGCGCTTGTTCATAAGCATCCGGCTTGTCAAAGATGTTAGGTAAGAACGATGGAAGACCAGGGCGGGATGCAGTTAACAGTCTTTAATGAGAAAAGTAAATAGTCCTCACTGAGTAATTAGAACACAAATCACAGGCATTAAACAGAACCAGAACGAAAACAGCCAGACGACTGGATCAAAGAAAATCTGCATAAACTTCCACGAGGACAGAGGCAGGGACCCCGAGATGCATTCAGCCAGTCAGAAACAGTGAAGACAGCAGTCAGGGTGAACAGCCAAGGACGAGCGCAGGACAGGTACTCTGCAAACAGGCACAGCTGGATAATACACAGTCCAATGGCAGTATAACTCACAGCAGAAATAATGACTTCAATTTCCACAGATCAGACAGGACAGGACAGGACAGGACAGGGGAACAGACGTTTCTCACGAGAGGTCATTGAATAATCCGACAACAAGACAGGGCTAGGAAGAGGGAATAAGAAGCAGAAACAATCAAGAGGAAAAAGGGGACAGGTGAGGAGAAGGGAACGAAAGGGGAACCAGCTGAAAGAGATAATGAGCGGAGAAGTGGAAGTGTGTGCGTGAGTGTGTGACCACAAGAGGGAGACAGAGAAAGAGGAGAAGAAGCCAGGATCATGACAGTACCCCTCTCTCAACGAGCGCCCCCTGGCGCTCCTGAGGCCAACTGGCGAGACCGGAGGAAATCATCGATGAGTGAAGGATCCAGGACGTCCCGGGAGGGAACCCAGCTTCTCTCCTCAGGACCATACCCCCTCCCAGTCGACAAGATACTGACGGCCGCGTCCCCGACGGCGCATGTCGAGAATCCAGCGAACCCTGTAGATAGGGGTATCATAGACAAGACTAGGGACGTGGACCGGGCGAGGAGGGGGACGGATGACTGGTTTGATGCAAGAGACATGAAACACGGGATGAACCCGGCGTAAATTAGGCGGAAGGAGAAGCTTTACTGCGACAGGATTTATGACCTTTAAAATGCGGAATGGTCCAACAAAGCGGGGAGACAATTTATGTGATTCGGACTGGAGAGGTAAATTTGAAGTGGATAACCACACTCTTTGACCGCAAACGTAGCGAGGACTTCTAATTCTGCGCCTATTGGCCGTAACTGTCATGCGCCTTCTAGCTCGACAGAGAGCAGATCGCGCACTCTCCTCCAGGTGCGTTTGCAACGGCTAATAAAAGCTTGCACTGACGGAACATTAGATTCAGAGTCTTGGGACTCAAATAACGGAGGTTGATAGCCGAGACAGCAATGGAAGGGCGAAAGACCGGTAGCAGAGGAGGGGAGCGAATTATGGGCGTATTCGGCCCAGGATAGTTGCTGTGACCAGGACGCGGGATTCTGATGGGTGAGACTGCGAAGCATACGGGCGACAATCTGATTTGTCCATTCTGCTTGACCGTTCGTTTGGGGATGAAACCCGGACGAAAGACTAACGGATGCCCCAATGAGGCGACAAAACTCCTTCCAGAATTGAGAAGAAAATTGAGGGCCTCTATCAGACACAATGTCAGTTGGTAAACCATGTAGCTTAAAAACATGATCAACCATGATCTGGGCGGTCTCCTTGGTAGAGGGGAGTTTAGCGAGTGGAATAAAATGGGCCGACTTAGAAAAATGATCTACCACGGTCAGAATAACGGTGTTACCCTCCGAGAGAGGAAGTCCGGTGATAAAGTCGAGAGCTAAGTGAGACCACGGTCGTGTAGGAACCGGACAGACGAAGTAGACCGGCCGGAGGGGAATTGCCAGCCTTAGTCTGCGCGCACGTATCGCAGGAGGCAATAAACCGTCGCACGTCTCGTTCCAAAGAAGACCACCAAAAGCGCTGATGGATAAAAGCGAGGGTGCAGTCAATTTAGAGGTGTGTCCCCATTGAAGGACAGCTCGACGCGCGGATACAGGAACAAAAAGGAGCCCATTAGGACAGTTGCGCGGGACTATGATTCGAGAAAGAGAACGCTTAACCAGTTTCTCTATTCCCCAGACGGTCGTGCCAACAATATGACCCGGGGGAATAATCTCCTCGGGCTCAGAAGAAGAAGAGGAGTCAAAAAGACGAGATAGCGCTTCAGGCTTGACGTTCTTGGTACCCGGGCGATACGAGATGGAAAAATCGAAACTGGTAAAGAATAGAGCCCAGCGGGCTTGACGAGCGTTTAGTCTCTTGGCCTTGCGGATATATTCTAGGTTTCGGTGATCTGTCCAGACAATAAAAGGAACGGGAGCTCCCTCAAGCCACTGTCACCATTCGCCTAACGCTAGACGGATGGCGAGCAGTTCGCGGTTGCCCACGTCGTAATTGCGCTCAGCAGGAGAAAGATGGTGAGAGAAAAAGCGCAGGGGTGTATCTCTCCGTCAGCGGCAGACCGCTGGGAAAGAACAGCCCCGACCCCCACTTCAGAGGCATTGACCTCGACTATAAACTGTTTAGTGAAGTCAGGAGTAAGAAGGATAGGCGCGGTAGTAAAAAGAGACTTGAGAACGTCAAACGCTGTCTGCGCCGATTCTGACCACCTAAACTGGCTCTTGACTGAGGTCAGAGCTGTAAGAGGAGCGGCTACTTGACTGAAATTTCGTATAAAATGACGATAAAAATTTGCAAACCCGAGAAAAAGTTGTAGCGCGAGGCGAGAGTCGGGCACGGGCCAATCAGTGACCGCGCCTGGACCTTGGCCGGGTCCATACCGATCCCCTCTGCCGAGATGACTGAACCTAGAAACGTAACTGAGGGGGTGTGGAAAGAACATTTCTCGGCCTTTACATAAAGTCGATTCTCCAGTAGACGCTGGAGGACACGACGAACATGTTGGACGTGCACCTGAAGTGATGGCGAAAAGATCAAAATGTCGTCGAGGTAGACGAACACAAAGACGTTGAGCATGTCCCGTAGGACGTCATTGACTAAGGCTTGAAAGACCGCGGGAGCGTTTACCAATCCGAAAGGAAGAACCCGGTATTCAAAGTGCCCTAGGGGCGTGTTAAACGCGGTCTTCCATTCATCCCCCTCCTTTATGCGCACTAGGTGATAGGCGTTGCGTAAATCGAGCTTTGTGAAAATCTTAGCTCCCTGCAAGACTTCGAAGGCAGATGACATCAGTGGTAAAGGATAACGATTCTTGACAGTGATATCATTTAAACCCCGATAGTCTATGCAGGGACGCAGGGAGCCGTCTTTCTTTTTAACAAAGAAAAAAATGGCTCCCACTGGAGACGAGGAAGGAACGATGGTACCGGCGTTGAGCGAATCAGAAAGGTATCTCTCGAGCGCCTCCGTTCGGACGGATAACGAGTATAGTCTTCCCCGGGGGGGCGTTGTACCTGGGAAGATCTATACTGCAGTCATACGGGCGATGAGGGGGGAGAGAAGTGGCCCGGGAACGGCTGAAGACCTCCCGCAAATCGTGATACTCCTCCGGAACTCCAGACAAATCACCTGGCTCTTCCTGAAAAACAGTTACGGACGAGACAGGGGGCACAGCAGAAGACAGACAATCAACATGACAAGACACTTTCCAAGATAGAATAGAGCCCTCCGCCCAGTTAATCTGGGGGTTGTGGAGAACTAACCACGGGTGGCCTAAAACCACTGGAGAAAAAGGGGAATGAAAAATAAAAAAAGAGAAATGGTCTCTCTATGATTTCCTGAAACAGTGAGAGTCAATGGAGAAGTCCTTCTCTGTACCCTAGGAAGGGAACTGCCATCTAGGGCGAACAGGGGGGTGGAGTCTTGTAAATCTAAGAGGGGAATACCTTGTTCCAAAGCCCAAGTCTCGTCAACAAAGTTCCCCTCCACCCCTGAATCAAGCAATACAGAGCAGGAAACTGACGATCCCGGCCAGCGGAGGTGTACGGGAAGGGAAGTGCAGGACTTAGACGGAGAGACCCATGATGTAGCGCTCGCCAGCAACCCTCCGCCTACTGACGAGCGCTGGCTTTTACTGGGCACCTAGAGACAAAATGACCAGCGGCAGCACAGTACATGCAAAGGCGATTCATAATCCTGCATTGGCGTTCCTGTGTGGATATACGAAGCCCCCCTAGCTCCATCGGCTCGGGATCAGCAGCAGATGACAGAGGTGGCTGGGTCGCCGTGGAAGCGGGAAGTAACGAAGCCTCCATTCTGCGAGCCCTTCGTCGCATGTCAAAGCGTCTTTCGATGAGGAGAGCCAGCTCGACAAGGGAATCGAAACTGTCAGGAACCTCTCGGACAAAGACCTCATCCTTAATCTCGGAATTCAGGCCCTCGAGAAAGCGGGCGATGAGTGCCGGATCATTCCATCCACTCGTTGTGGCCAGGGTTCGGAACTCAATTGAAAAATCAGTGACTGACCTCTTTCCCCTGGCGCAAGGTGGATAGGAGGCGGGATGCTTCGTGACCGTGTGCAGACCGGTCAAAGACTCGGATCATCTCCTCCTTAAAAAGAGAAAACTTGAAGACGCAGTCTACCTCTGCCTCCCAGTTCGCTGCCGCCCACTCTCGAGCTCGTCCATTGAGAAGAGAAATCACATAAGCCACCTTAGATCGATCCTTGGCATAGGTGAACGGCTGGAGGGAAAAAACAACCTCGCATTGGGTGAGGAAGGCTCGGCAATGCAAAGGCTCTTGCCAGAGTAGCACGGCGGGTTGTTTATACGTGGCTCAGAAGAGTCGCGCTGTCCAGCTGAAGCAGTGGTTTCATGACGGTAGTGATGGAACTGCTGGGTTAGATCCGAGAGCTGGGCGGTCAGGGAATCAACGCCACGTCTCGCGGTGGATAAATCCTCCTCATGTTTACCCAGCAGAGCACCCTGGAGCTCTACAGCATTGTGAAGGGGGTTACCACTCGCCTGGTCCATCTCTGGTCGGATTATTCTGTTAGGTAAGAACGATGGAAGACCAGGGCGGGATGCAGTTAACAGTCTTTAATGAGAAAAGTAAATAGTCCTCACTGAGTAATTAGAACACAAATCACAGGCATTAAACAGAGCCAGAACGAAAACAGCCAGACGACTGGATCAAAGAAAATCTGCATAAACGTCCACGAGGACAGAGGCAGGGACCCCGAGATGCATTCAGCCAGTCAGAAACAGTGAAGACAGCAGTCAGGGTGAACAGCCAAGGACGAGCGCAGAACAGGTACTCTGCAAACAGGCACAGCTGGATAATACACAGTCCAATGGCAGTATAACTCACAGCAGAAATAATGACTTCAATTTCCACAGATCAGACAGGACAGGACAGGACAGACGAACAGTCCGGTCTGCTGAGCGAATCATTGGTACAACCCTCCCCACTCTCCAAGAACTGTACTTATCCAGAGTGAGAAAAAGGGCAAAGAAGATCACTCTGGACCCCTCACATCCAGCACACTCCCTCTTTGAACTGTTGCCATCTGGTCGACGCTACAGAGCCCTGAACACCAGAACAACCAGACACAGGAACAGTTTCTTCCCTCAAGCAATCCATCTCATGAACACTTGACAAACATGGAACACACAACACTATTACACATTATTTACTTAAAACACTTATTTATATTTCAAATTTGCACACATAACTGTACATACAATTGTGATATTATATATTGTTTTTGCTTTTTTGCACTTTGTCTATCTTGTAAATTTGTATATTATTATTTTATTCTTTATATTATGTGTCTTGTCTTGTCGCTGTCACTCTGTTGCACTGTGGAGCTTCTGTCACTAAAACAAATTCCTAGTATGTGTAAACAACATACCTGGCAAAAAAGCTCTTTCTGATTTTCTGATTTTTCTTTTTCTGAGAATGTGACGAAAATAGGGATACTCCACATCTTAAATTGATTTGTGTTTACTTCAAGTATTATTTTAAACGGATTAAGGTAATCAGAAATAGCTGTTTAGATGGTAGTTTCTTAATCAGAGTATTGTCTTAATTGGGTTATTATCAGAATATTGTTATCCATGTACAAACCTGATTCCAAAAAATTGGGACATTGTACAAATTGTAAATAAAAACAGAAGGCATGATGTGGAAGTTTCAAATTTCAATATTTTATTCAGAATACAACATAGATGACATATCAAATGTTTAAACTGAAAAAATGTATAATTTTAAGGGAAAAATAAGTTGATTTTAAATTTCATGGCATCAACACATCTCAAAAAGTTGGGACAAAGCCATGTTTACCACTGTGTGGCAGCCCCTCTTCTTTTTATAACAGTCTGCATACATCTGGGGACTGAGGAGACAAGTTGCTCAAGTTTAGGAATAGGAATGTTGTCCCATTCTGTCTAATACAAGCTTCTAGTTGCTCAACTGTCTTAGGTCTTTTGTCGCATCTCCTCTATATGATGTGCCAAATGTTTTCTATTGGTGAAAGATCTGGACTGCAGGCTGGACATTTCAGTACCCGGATCCTTCTTCTATGCAGCCATGATGTTGTAATTGAGGCTGTATGTGGTCTGACATTGTCATGTTGGGAAATGCAAGGACTTCCCTGAAAGAGATGACGTCTGGATGGGAGCATATGTTGTTCTAGAAATTGGATATACCTTTCAGCATTGATGGTGCCTTTCCAGATGTTCCAGATGCCCATGCCACACGCACTCATGCAACCCCATACAATCAGAGATGCAGGCTTCTGAACTGAGCGCTGATAACAACTTGGGTTGTCCTTGTCCTCTTTAGTCCGGATGACATGGCGTCCCAGTTTTCCAAAAAGAACTTCAAATTTTGATTCGTCTGAACACAGAGCAGTTTGCCACTTTGCCACAGTCCATTTTAAATGAGCCTTGGCCCAGAGAAAATGCCTACGCTTCTGGATCATGTTTAGATATGGCTTCTTTTTTTTGACCTACAGAGTTTTAGCCGGCAACGGCGAACGGCACGGTGGATTGTGTTCACAGACAATGTTTTCTGGAAGTGTTCCTGAGCCCATGTTGTGATGCATGTATGTGATGCAGAGCCGTCTAAGGGCCCGAAGATCACGGGCATCCAGTATGGTTTTCTGGCCTTGACCCTTTCGCACAGAGATTGTTCCAGATTCTCTGAATCTTTGGATGATATTATGCACTGTAGATGATGATAACTTCAAAAAATTTTCTCTGAGAAACTCCTTTCTGATATTGCTCCACTATTTTTCGCCGCAGCATTGGGGGAATTGGTGATCCTCTGCCCATCTTCACTTTTGAGAGACACTGCCACTCTGAGAGGCTCTTTTTATACCCAATCATGTTGCCAGTTGACCTAATAAGTTGCCAATTGGTCCTCCAGCTAGTGCTGGGCGGTATGACCAAAAATTTATATCACGGTATTTTTCAAAATTATATCGGTTTCACGGTATATGACGGTATTTTTTTCCCCTATGCATGACCGGGCGTTAACCACATTTTCTACTGATTGATTTCTACTATACCGCCCAGCACTACCTCCAGCTGTTCCTTATATGTACATTTAACTTTTCCGGCATCTTATTGCTACCTGTCCCAACTCTTTTTGGATGTGTAGCTCTCATGAAATCCAAAATGAGCCAATATTTGGCATGACATTTCAAAATGTCTAACTTTCAACATTTGATATGTTATCTATATTCTATTGTGAATAAAGTGAAGCATCAGCGTTATTTCAGGCAGGCCTCGTAGTCAAGCTCCGCTATCAGCTGATTCTCAAATTCCAACCCCACCCATATCAGCTGATCCAATTTCTATGGACTCCATTGGCAACCCTAAAATAAGGCGCATTACTTAAACGCAGCTTCCGTCTCTCTGCCTGCTTGGCTGCTTCCACTGCACGCTGCTTGCAATTAATCAAGATAAGTGAAACGGTCTTTTTTTTTTTTAATGCTCTATCACTATCGTTTTCGGGTGGTCTGCTTTATCAGTTTAATATGATGTAACACTACGTGAGTTTTATTTCACGTGTCAGTGAGCAGTCTGTTTTATATTCAAGAGTGATTTACTAAGGAGCTAGCAATGAGATTTGCTTTTTATTCAGAAACGAGTTTTACTGAACTTTATTAAAGGAAGAGGCTTTTCGCGTTGTATTCGCATATCAAACGAAGCTACAGCATCATACAGTAGATCTGTTCGGCAGGATGTATAACAGATTTAGACTGTTCGCGATATCACCAGCAATAGATCCCAGCAGATTTTGTGGTTAAGTAGAAGCTGTTTGCTTACTATTTGCACCTTATGATTAAAAAAATGATTTCACCTATTTACATAGGAAGTACGCGAGCAGCTGCATTTAGGGATTATATCTGGGCATACAATTTAATAAATAGGGACGAACAGCGATTTATATGATGAAATATCGTCAGCATGTGACTCACTGCTGTCACGTAATATTATTTTGCCGAGTGTGCCAGGTTCAACGAAGCAAGAGCACAGTTGATGCGTGTAATCATATCATTTGGCAAACGTTTACTGGTTCTTTGGCTCTGGAGGATGTTTCGTTTGTAATCAATCGGTTCATTATCATCAGTCACTTACTGCTAAAACGTGGTGTTTTGCTTTTAAAACGAAATGGGAGATTTATTGTATATGGACCGTAGTATGTTATACCGGGGACTCCGAAGCTCTGTTTGCAGTTTTCAAAGCACTATCACGACAAAAAGCTATAGATAAGGGACTTTTATCAAC